>JBBPCX010000147.1:16005439-16033781 GCA_037974365.1 Hydrocynus forskahlii | reverse complement strand
TTATGATGAGATTATACTGTGTCTGAAACACATGCGTTGAGACTGAATTTCAAACGTTACAAAGAAATTAAATTCTAGACCTGTGAATTCAATTAAAATCACAGGTCTTGGAATGACAATGATGCGTTGACACTTAAAGCAGATGAAAGGCAAAAAATGACCACTTAAGGTTTGAGCTGGGGCAGCTGAAAGAGATAGATTTCCATAACACTTTGAACCCCATTTCTTTGAAGCTTCTTTCAGCCCATATAGGGACTTCAGAGGTCCCTTCTGATTGCGTTAAACATTTTCTCGTTATGCAAGACTGAACATTGTAAAAACAAAAAAATTACCCCAAGAGGAATCCTTTTCTAAAACAATTTTGTGTTGCCTTATAAAACCGTTTTTTTCTTTTTGTAGATAGTTGGGAAGGGTGCTGAAACTCCCTGTATGCTTTGAATTCAGTGCGTTGCCATGTGGCTACGTTAGGAGAACTGCGTTGCTCAGCAGTGCAGGGATGAGCCATGTGCTTTCCATGGCCAACGCACAACTGACTGCATTCACTGGAAAGGAAGGGCATCAGGCTTGGCCTCTGTGCCATCTCTAAGCAACAAACCTCCAGGTTACTGCATGGTATAATCCAGCACTTACCAACCTACAAACATGACTAAAGCAGGCTGAAAATATGTGGTGCTAATACCCCGCTGCATTGGGAAAAGGCAATAGGAGAAAGCAAGTGATGTGAATGTAACATGAATATGAAAAAATAAAAAGTGTTAGCTTGGCGGTTGCAGCCATCTGTGCGGAAGCGCAGGGCACTGGTAGGAAACTGCAGCTCCCCAGGGCTGTTGTGGACACACAGCGGGCTCCACAGGGACACACGCTCACACCACCTGAACCAAAACAGTAGGGGGACCAGCAACCTCGGGCAATTAGCACGCCACCGCTGTTTGTGTGAACTTCCTCCCTCCCGTCTGACAGCCATAAATGTTCCGGAGCCCCTGGCGCTGGGCCTCATCGATTGCCTCTTTGAAAAGGTCGATATCTTGGCACGGCAGCAGCACCCCCCTGCCCACAATCTCTTCACAGCCCACCCACTACAGAAAGACAGAGAGAGAGAGGGTGGCACTGATCTAGTGCAGTAAAGAAGACCAATTCCCCCAACTGCCAGCTGAGTCAAAGCTTAAACAGCAGCTTTTGTGCTTAACATATTCGAGGACTATTCAGCAATACCTAAAGTTCAACAGAAGCCTGGCAGCACGCACCAAATGACTGAACCTTTTCAATTAGCAACGAAGAACAATGACAAACTAAAGCCCATTATACAGTTCAATTTTCTGAAATCGCTCATTATCACAACATAATCACAATAACATCCATATACTCTATAGTAAATACTATATACACTATATGGTCAAAAGTATGTGGACACCTGACTTACACACCAACAGCCGATCACAATTCAGCAGGCAATGCACACCTGTGATGTACGGGTTCAAACTTGAAACATGAAATTTCAAACCCTGCACTACTTTCACATTATTTGGATGCAAACAATATTTCATGAAATTTCATCCACAGAGCATGCAATGTCTATAGACATGTCTGTGCCAGTAACTTGTAATGTACAGGTTCATTCAAACCTTACATCACTAACACATTGTTTGGACGCACATCAAAATTCAGGAAATATCACCAGTAGGGGGGCCGCAACTGACACATTTTCATATCTCAAGAATCACTTATGCTAACATTTTGAAATTTGGTTAGTTTGAACCTGGCTGCATTTGCTCATGCCCTATGGTTCCATTTGGGTCTCTTATAAAAATGGGCCAATAGCCCATCAAAATTCAAGAGCCAAGACATGCCTGTGTGAACGGCCAATCTTAATGAAATTTTTAAGCTAATTCATAATGGCCATTTACAACAAGCCACGTTTTCCTCTCTTCTTTTTACATGGTGTTATGGCTGAGGTGTTAGTTGGGACTTTTATTTTGATCTTGGGTGTTTGTGTCTCAGTTCACTTGTCAGCTGTCTTATGTTTAGTTTAAGTAATTGGGGTTTATGATTGGTTTATGTCTGTGTGTGTTTAGTATTTAAGTTCTTTGAGTTCAGGTGTTATTGGCTGGTCAACCCTCACAAATACCCTCACCTTTATCTTCACCGTTCCTGCTCCTTTTGTGTCTTCTGTTGATTGTTTTTGTTCGGCCATCGTGCCTTTTGGTTTTGGTTTTGTACAGAGTCTGTGTCTTTTATGTATTAAAAACTCATCTACTGGAGCCTGCATTTGTGCCTCGCCTCACTCCCCGAGCACCCCGACGTGACACATGGTTTGGACTATCTTCAAAATTCATTTTGTCTTTAAATCCATTCATAACATTCACAAAATTAAAACTTCTGCTAAATACAACAAACTTTTCAGTCTATTATAATCACCAACATCAACACTTACAATAACACACAGAAACAAAAATACCACATTATGTCTTTAAAATTAGGCTAACTCTTTCAATTTCTGCGAATGTCATATTACAACATTCATGCATATAAATATATACACACACATATATGTATATGTCTTTCTGTTGATGGGTTTTTTTTTTATATTGAGCTACAAGCATACAGATTAACTAATTTTTTTTTCAGCTGCAGGAATGACAGAAAAAATATCACCACCCTACAGATGATCAGGACTATGTGTGTTTGAAAATCAGTTTTCTCCAGCCATTTCCACAGCATGTGTTCTCTGGTTTTGCAATGTTTGCAAGCAGTCAGTTAATTGCAAACCTTTGAGAAATATCATACATTAATATTGCTGTTGGTTGAGGCAGTGAACCTGGTGCAATTTAAAGCTTGAATTTTGTACCTGTGCTTACTGACAACCATCTGGGCGCTAACAGATTCCCACTCAAAAATCAAGCCTTTTTGAAGACAACTTATCTGATTTGTTACTTGACGGATATGTTCCATTCTTACAGCAAAGGGTTCTTTTTTCCCAAAACACCTCCCAAGGACATAATGTTGCTCAATTAAGCGATTCAGTTGAGTGGAGGGAGAAGCAAATCCCTGCAGGCAGTCATGCCTGATATCAGCATGCTCACCACATGAAGCAACGACTCATTCTGCACTATTTAGTCTGACAGTGCACTGATCCTGGCTTTTACAGCTGCATATGTGAACATAACTTAACTGCGCATCCGATATCATTAGAGACAATGTCTAATTAGGCAAACATTCCACGAGACAATTACAGATGACCAAAACCAGTCATTTAAAGCAGCAGTGTAGGAGATTCAGTGCAAAGTTACAAGTCTAGCAGACCATCTGTGAGGGGCAGAGCATGGCTGAGGTTGGTGCTACTGCGCTGCAACCTTGAAAAGCATCACACCGTTTTTGTTTGGGTGCAATCTCACACTGCATGCTGACCAGGCCAGGCATTTGAGCTATTTAGGATTTTTTGCTGTCTGTGAAATCCTGCATCTCTATTTTTCCGTACCTCAGCTTTCTATAGAAAACCCTGTAGCCAAAGCCCTCCATCCAGCTGTAAAGCATTCAGGTTAGGGTACAGCCCCAGGCAGCGAGCACACTTACAGAGCAGCTGGCCATTAACACGCTCCACGCTGGTGTTGGAAAGTAAGAAAGCAAAGCCAGAATGTCTGGCTCTTGGCAGGTCTGCAAAGGCTCAACTTCCTCCCTGATTTGTGAAGGTCCTCTGGGACTGGACTGCATTTTAGTGCCTGGAGGTGTGCAGAGCCTCTGCCTCACTCTGACGAAAGATTCTCTACTCTCAAAAACTGCAACAGAACGAGACCACCTCATGGGATCTGAAAGAGGAAAATTTCAGGCCATCACTTGCATCATCTTTTCTATTAATAAACTCTTGACGGAGCCCTCGTTTCCTGGCATTATGAATGCATGATAATGCACAAAGAAACACCAACCTGTGCATACTGAAATAAATAGCAGGTGCAAAGCATAAGTGACTCGTGAACATATGGACATGGCTACCTTTGACTATATATAATTTCTGCTGAAGCTCTCACTGGCTGAAATTACAAATGCATGATAGGGCAAAAGAAAACATCCATATGTACTACAATGAGCGATGCAAAGCGAAAATGAGTTATGACCGCAAGCACATGGCAAACTGCATTTTACATACATTTGAATAAACCATTAAAATACAACACGTCGCACATGCATATGTCTGTAGTTTGAAGTGTGCTGTCTATGATCCTCCATCATCCACCAGAGCAAGCTGTTTCAAACGTGTCGACTGAAATTTCCCCCTCTGAGAAAGAAACATGCTTGTTTTGACAGGAAGTGCCAGGAACATTCGTTTTGGGCTGGAAGGACAAGCATACTCCATACTTTACCCTGCAAGTGTGATATGTGTTCTGACTGTGCTCGCCTCTCTGTCACCATGGAAATGCTTTCTCCACTTTAGGGGGATTTCAGCTTGCTAACAGTGATGTCATAAATGTCACATAAGTCATCAGCGTTCACCATTTTTAGATTTGTGAGCTGCATTGGTGTGTTGCAGAAGAACGACTTACATGAAGGCGAAAACAACACATTCTGCTTCAGGCATACAGTGTTTAGTTATGTATGTATGCATGCACATACACTCTCTCATGCTCGTTGCAATTATGTTCATTCAAAAATTACTGCATTACTGTTATCTAATTCTTTGAAATGATTTTACACCATCAAAATTCCATAAACTATAAATACACATAACTGCATGTACAAAAAGAAAAATAAAAAACTCAGCACAATTCAGACCTTTACATGAGTGCCTGAACAATAACAACAGTATTGTCATTATTATTATTATTATTATTATTACAATGATTATTATTATTATTATAAATGCATTTACAGTACAAGTCAGACCTTTACATCATTGTCTTTAATAAATAAATAATAATTTACAATAATAGTAATAACAATGACAATAATAATAAACTTGCAGTACAATTCTGAATTACCCTGGTGATTTGCAAGTCATTTTACTTTATTTATTCAGGCAGTGCTGTTATCTCTGCTGTCTGCAGCCAATTCCAGATCATATCCATCTTATCTTCAGAGATGCAGCTTTTAAGACTCTCAGCTGATGACACAGAGAGTGAGGGGTCACTAAGCTGAGGCCTGTGTCTGGAGAGTGTGTGCGCCTCATGTCCACTCAAACCACAGCTGTGATGATGCATGCTCCTCAGTCTGTGGTAGAAGACTCTACAGCTGAATCCCTCCTTCCAGCCCTGCTGAATGTGCTTCAGCAAGCAGTCCAGGTGATCATAGTAACACAAGCAGCACAAACACTTAAACCTCCTCTCACCACACACCAGGTCAGGCATTGTTACTGAGCGGATAAAGAGAGGGTCCACGACGCTCAAACACCTCGGTGGGTTAACAGAACACTTCTGAGGCTCCATCTGATTGGACGTATGAGGTGGTGTGGGGATGTTCTGCTCTTTTGATGGAAGCAGGTCCTTCTTGGGCTCATCTGTTGGCACTCGGACCTTCTGTGAGGGACCAGGGCTCGGGGTGTAAGACCCAGGCAAAAGCTCAAAGAGACTGGACTTTGGTGTGGACGAAGCGCTCTTTAGGGCCATGGGTTGCACCCTCAGGCTGTCTGTTAATTTCACTCCACCTGGACAGATATTGGAAGGGACAGGTCTAAGGTCTTGGCTGCAGTGTTTCCCAAATGCCATGGTTTGTACATTTTCCTGCTTTCTGCAAACTTGTGAATAAAAATAAAGGTTCCTAAATGCACACCGGCTTGTACGTACAGTTCTAAGAAACATCTATAACTGGTGATGATCATAAGTTCTGTGAAAGGTTCTTTGGGGAAGGTGAGTCTGCTATGGCATCACTTCAAAGGACCTTATGGGCACTATTTTTTTTTGAGAGGAGCCCCTTATCTGGCAAATGTAGTGTTTCCCTGCTCTAAAACACCCACTTCAACCCTGGAAAGGCATGTTATTTAGCTGAGTAGTTGAATAAGGTGCGTTGGGAGCAAGGAAAACACTCAAATCTGCAGAACAGGGGGCTTCATTACCAGGGTTTAGAACCTATGCTTGATCACCCCTAACCCACTTGAATCAGGTGTTCCAGATGAGCAGAACATGGGGTCTCACAGGAAGTTCACAGGAATCAAATTTTGCAAGTGTTTAACATGAAGCACCTCTGGACTGTTAGAGACAGCAAAAAGGCCATCTTTCTGAAAATACACAGTGAAAGGCAAAATAATGGCTTTGATTTGCTTTAACCTTTAACAAGTCTGTAAGCCTTTAATGGTAAATCCATCTGAGATATAGGCTTTTTTGCCCAAGATTGATTGCCCCTTAACCTGTTTTATTACATGCCAAAGATTTTCACAGTTCCCTGTGTTGACATTATATGAAAGGATAAAGGCTACACTCGAAATCAATACGTCTTGTGTAGCATAATACCAACTGCTCATAGCACATCATACATTATCTTGCTATTCTAGGGCTTCCATAGACAGTTCATAGTTATAGTGTTTTATACCCAAATAGCCAGACTAGATTAAGAAAGAATGAATTTTGCTTCTGTCTAGGGAAACAGAAAGTCCAAAAACAGTCTTCAAGCAGAGTGCTGTGTGTGAGGATGGCAGGTATATTGTCTTCAGCATTTCTTCAGCATTATAACAGTACCTGGTTTTATACATGTGTGTGTAAAGGAACAATACATTTTAAACCCAGGTAAAGTGTCATTTACAACAAACAGGGTGCTAAACAATTAATGACTTCAAACATTAGTAATCTGCAGTACCTGTAACACCATTTTTACCTATGCCCAGCCATAGAAAGAAAAGAGTTAACTAATTTCACATTTCAATTGTGTCTCTCAGTACATATTCACTCTACCCCAGGTATCTCAACTTTGGTCCTGGAGGGGCCATGTCCTTGCTGACTTCCCTTCTCAAACCCACCTGCCCTCCAGAGCTGGAGTTGGGCAACCCAGCTCTACTCTGTTACATAAACACTTTACCCTGATGAAATATCAGAAATGGAAACATGTTCAACAAGTGGCATCTTCAAACTTCCCATTTTGTTCTATTACATTGTGAGAATCAATGGTGAGTTCACTCTGAAAGTTCAACCTTGTAAGCCAAATTATAGACTGAAAGTAAGTTTTAAAAAAGCCATTCTGATGCCATTAGCATGGCTGCTAGCATTTTGTATGTGTAAATTGACCTTTACTCATTTATGGCTGTCAGCAAGTAGATGATCCTGAAAATGGACACAACTAGTTTAACTACATGTTCCCCTAGACTCACACTAAAAGCACCCCAATTGTGGAAAATGGTCTAATTACCTGGTTTTGATTGGCCTCTGCCGAGATCCACCTTGCCTGTTGTTCCTTTGGAGAGCTTTTTGTATTGTCCCTTTGCAAGAGGCTTGGACACATCAAGCTCTAATACAGCAAAACAGACATAATCTATAACAGCTACCATAGTTAGTGAAAGTCAAATGTCCATCAAGAATGAATAACGTACACTGAATGATTACATAATTGTTCAGGGCTAGTCTTCCAGACATAGCTTAATTCAACATTAAATTACCATGTTAATGGAGATTTATTTTCCAGCCCAGAAGCTTCATAGTGAAGCACTTATTTTGTATCCATCTGATAAACCATTCTCCTGTGTTACAATTCTGCAGACACAAATGACATATGCTTGTAAACCTCTTAAAAACTGTTCAAATCGGAACAAACTGTAAAACTAGAAGGGGGTTCCATTGCTAATGAACATGTAGACTGAGGGGGCCCACCCTCGGCTTAATCAAGGCCCGAGAGGCAAGGAAAGAGGAAGAAAAATGTTAAGAGGAAGAAAGAGGCCATGGAATTGAAAGCTGATAATGCAGTCTGTGCCATGGGGAGTTGGATTATACATAACGGTTCTAATAGCAACCCAGAGAAAGGTTGAAAATGGCGTGGTCAAAAGGCTCTATCTTTTGTAGATAGACCCCAAGAAAGAAATTAGGCACAAACAAATCACCAAATTCCTTTTGCGGACTATTAACAAGCCGTCCCCCCACCCTTACCTGGAATTTTTGCCAAAACAAAGTCCATTATTCTCTTAGAGCAGCGATAATACTGTTGGATTTCGTATAAACCCAGTGGTGTGGAGAGGCAGCATCATCATCCCCCTTCCCTGTTGCTATTTAAATTTTGCCTCCTTGTTGCCCTGGCGACTGGAATTTTCTGTACAATTCTGATTCTGATGAAAGATCTTCACAGAATGGCATGTGTATCCCACTCTGTGTTCTTTGTAATCCACTGAATAGGCCTCAAAGAAAAATTATTAGTAAGAAAATCCAATGGACACATTATGAACCCAACGCCCAATACTGGTATTTATGGACATACTACAGAAATATTACGAACTTCACTATTCATAAGGTTTCATGAGACATACATACATGTTTATGACATCATCCTACATACACATTTATAATGGCCTGTTCCAACAAATGGCAGTTATCATAAAGGCTGCTTTCGATGCCATTTCACCTCAGAAAACGTTACGACATCGGACACTTGTTGGAATAAGCCTTTAATGAAGTGTTACCTTAATACACCAATTATGATGCCCAAGAGCATCTTCCTGCCCTTTGGTATTCATTCTCAAAAAGCTAGCAGGCCTACATGTCATGCCACACTTGGAGCCAGATGAAGAAAATGAGCCATTACTGAGAGATCTAGAAGGGTCAGTGCGTGTCCTGTTAGCCTTGGCCAACTCCAGCTTTCTGCCTTTTAGAGCAGAGCGGCTCGGGGTGTACGCAGACCCTGCTCAACAACACATGGGACGTAGGCGAGCAAGCTGCCTCGATACCAAAGATCCCAAATGTATCACTCACATTGAGGTGTGAGCTGCATTTAACAGAAAGATTATTTCCATTTCAAATGCTGTTTCACAGACTCTGTCGCATACGAGGTCACATACAATCCGATACACCACATCAGTATATGCACCCTTGTTCTTGCAGTGAGATTGCGCACATGCAGGGAGCTGAGAATAAGCGTTTCCTCAGTGCGTCACAGTTAGGGCACACCAACGCCTCCCTGGAATTAGAGGTACACTCCAAAAGGCTTCTGGAAAAGAGGAGCGAGCTCGGCTTTTGGTGGGAAAAAGGAAAAAAACAGAAGGAAAGAAAGAGAGGACGGCAGCTTGATTCTGGGTGCTACTTTGCGAAAGCCCTCTGGTGTGTTCTGTAGCAGTGCGGTTACGGGGTTCTGCTAATCCCCTACCGCCGCCCAAGAGTGAGGCAGATGACACTAAACAAAGGAGGCCCACGCACAGTATGAAATATCAAACAGACGCGCATCATGAATGAGTAATTTCGAATGACTGCAGGGCAGAGCACAGAGCGAGGAGCGACTTGGCATGAGTGCTCCCTCATACTCAGCTGCACATGTTCAAACCAATCAGATATGCTGCGACTGAGGACTCTCTTCTTCCCCTCCTTCTTCCATATTTCTCCATCTATCACATGCTCTCTCTCTCTCGATAGGCGCTGGCATAAAAAAAAAAGAAAGGAATGCACACGTGCCATATTACAGCAGAAACTTTAGGATTTAATATTCCTGCAGTGCAGGGTTTGATTTCAGCTTCTTCATAATCCTCTCACAAGAGAAAGTGGTGGAAGTAGGCCTAAGAAAAAAAGGGGATTTCAAAGGGATGTTATGGCTAGAAAGATTAGTGTTCTAGAGTTCCAAGGAAAAAAAAAAAACAGGAAGTCTCTCCGTTCTATGCCACACATGACAAGGCTAGAACTACCCAAGTGTTACTGAAAGGTTTTCTTTTATTTCAAATGTTAGATCCAAAATAAAAACAGGACCCAGGTACTGCTCAGATATGTCCGATCCTTCCAAAGGCTCAACAACAGAATAGTACAAATGACATCAGAAATGAACAAAGATTTTAATTGCAGGTGTGGAAATACATAAAAAAAAAGGTTGAAACTGTCCATTTATGATTTGTTAAGGACACTTGAATAACAGCAACAAAGTTACCTCAAGATTTTTTTCACGAAAACCATGTCTTCATTGTAAACCCACCCCAACAAGGTCATCAGTAATGTTTAATGCATAAAACAGACTGAGAATATGCAAGGGCGTGACACAGCAGACAATTTGGTTAATGCTTCCGCTGTCTTATTGCTTCAGAGTAAAGTGCATATACCAGTGAGTTTAAAAAACAACAACACTGGGAATACATGAATTATTCATTGCCCTTAGTGAACCAGTTAACAATAATGAGATTTTATAATAGATTATTGTATGCTTGTAGCACGCTTGATGACATATGTTTTTCAGAGGTGCAGGTGTTCCATGTTTGGAATCACAAAACATAGTTAATATTTATGAAGCTAAATGGATTTGAGTTATACAGATCATAACAGTGCAGTCCATGATTGGTTTCTTGTAGACTCAAGAGCATCAGTGGATACAGTACATATGTTTATCTTCTCACCAGGCAGTCCATTCTCTACACTCTAGCATTTGGGGGGTCTGACAGGGGAAGCTCCCCCATTGCTGACACAATAGGCTCTAGTGTAAATCCACAGATAATCAGTCAGACAACCTCCTGCTTATCTGTGGAAGTTCCGCAAACATCTGGGCTGTATTGTGCTTATGTCGTGTGCTCTCAGCTCAATCAGAGAAACCCAACTGAGTGGGCTGGTTCAGCTCACCTAAAACCTCACCGGTTTGCCTATTAAAAACAAATCCGTTCATGAAACAGTGAAAGAGAAAATATTTTCTTATCAAGCAATTTCCCATCTCCCAGACCAGTGAAAGAAAGATCTGCATCGTCTAAAACACAAAGTAAGGCACTTTACATATCAGTGAAAAAAAAAAAAGAGAAATTACATAGAAAAATAGTGCAGTTCCTTGCTGCACAAAAACATTAGTTATTATAGTAACAAACAGTAATAATAAATAATTTTAAAACAGAAACTGTCTGTTATTTTGTTAATCTATGTACTGAAAAAAATCAAAGAGAAATGAACCCTCACTCCATGGACTGCTTACTCATTAACAGACAAAAGGACAGAAATTTTTTTCTCATACACTCTACACAGGTTATCATTATAACTGAGTGTATGGAACAAGAGAAAGCACAAAAAATAGTTAATTACAACACAATCACCTATCTAGTACTTACTGAACAAAATCTACAGAAAGTCTCTTTAGTTCATGACATTTCTTCAAAACATGGTCCCATTTTGAAGCAAATGACTGCAATATCCTCATCAGCAGGTGCATGACTGGAAGAGGTAGGCTAAAGAACGCTTTAAAATATCAGCATGATAATTAATCTACATCCTAAACATTAAATGCTTCTGCACTCGTGAAACCAGCGATCTGAACTATTGTAATCAAAACGTGAGTTGTGTAAATGATCAGGGTAAGCTGAAGCGAGAACATGGAGGACACAGCAGAAGGACATGTGAGAGAAAATGGAGGAGTTGGCACCATCAAGTGGTTCATAAAGATAATTGCAGCAATGCCACTGCGTATGTCAATGTGGCTTTTTATCTGAATATCCAAGCCAAGAATGCCCACCACAGCCTGCGGGGATTGGGATCCCAGTGGTCACCCGAAATTAAGTTCAAATCCTTGACACTTGCTTTCAAGGCCTTGCACTCCCATACATTTCAGCACTGATCAAGCAGCGTGTCACCTCTTGTCCTCTCAGGGCTTCAAGTACCGCTCGTCTGGAACCTCCATTGCTCAAAAGAGCAGGAAGACATGCATCAGGACTCCTCTCAGTCTTGGCCCCATAGCGGTGGAACGAACACCCTCTTCCGATCAGATCTGCAGAGTCCCTCGCTGTCTTCAAGCGTCATCTGAAGACCCACCTCCTCAAGGAGCACCTTGAAGTGTGCTGTGACTAACGGTGCCTCTTATTTCTGCTTATTTATTTCTTCTTCCCCATATTCATAAAAAAAATACTCATATCTCCATGCCTTCCTTACTTTTGCCTTAACCTCAGACTTTTCTTTGACAGGAGTTATTTAAATAGGTGTACCTAGTGTGCAGGAACTTGGTTGAATAGTGAACATTAATTTACGTATAGCTTTACAGGTTTGAAGAACAGATGTGGGCTTCTTGAGCACTGATGTGTGTCGCTCTGGATAAGAGCATCAGCTAAATGCCATAATAGTAAATATAAATATAATCTATCAGTACGCCTTTGTTTAGAAGGATGGTGCCACATGGGGTAGACAGCACAAGATTGTTCAAATAACACAAAAGACCAGTTTGTGTTATTAAAAGCCCATTTGAATTCTCAGTTGTAGCAGTGAAGCTTGGACAAAACTGATGTTTAGAATGTGCCTTCTGCGTTTCAGCCACATGCTGAGCATCTGTTGCAGATTAACATGACGCAATGCACCAAGACATTTTTAAAAAGCACTGCTCTCAAATCTCAGCTTATTGAGGCAGTCCATCAATGCTTTTGCTACAACGGTTTAATTTTGAGCAAATTATGAACTTCATTAGGTACCTACCATGTAACTACACTCATTGTTCATTTTATCAGCTCCACCATACAGTTCTGTGCATCATTTGTTAGACCCCTTTACTCTCTTCATCAGCGGTAAGGACCTCTATAGGACTACCAGTGAGCAGCTGTTATCTGGGTGAGACAATAATGTTAGTTTGTGTGCTAAAGAGTACAGATCATACACAGTAGTGCTGCTGGAGATTTTAAACATATCAGTGATACTCAAAGGCTGAGAATACTCTATCAACCAAATGTATGAAGCCAACAGTGTCACTTGGCCAGAGACTAACCACCAATGAACAAATACAGGATGACTGCAAGGTGGACCAACAGGTTAGACTGGTCTAAGAAATGGACAGTAAGTAGACACAGTTTTAAAAACGCCAGCAGCAAGGATGTGTGTGATGCTAAAATGTGTCACTCACACAGCATGGAAGTCTGCTCCTGCGCCTCCTTGAACGTGCACAGCCCGATCGTGACACTCTCTGGTCTGTAGTTATAAACTACCTAAAGTGTTCATTTGAATAATGGAGCTGAAAAAATGGACAATAACTGTAGATGTACAAAGTAGATGTAGTGTGCTGGGGTAAACGAAGTCTGCACCTCCCTAATCTGTAATTCCAAAATGCACTACACTAAAACAGTCTGAGACACAGCAGAGTGACTGAGGTGAAGTCGTAATGTGGGCGTGTGAATGCATGACGGTAAAGTGCCACAGATTTGTACAATGTCCTTTCAAACCTGATTCTAAAAGCTGGTGAGCTGCACAGAAAATGCTGATACTCTGGAAGGCTGTCCTGCATCACGATCTCTCCTCAAAGAACCACTGCTGGTGGGCTGAGCCAGTACAAGGGCGGAGAGCAGGACCAGGGCTGCCGTTGTCCACTTTCTCCACAGCTTGGACACACTTTTGAGTTTGGACATGGTAGAGTGTGCCATCCTGTTCAAAAAGAAGGCATAAAAATAACTGGTTAGGGCATGAAGTCCCTTCAACTATTTGTTCTTGTTTACCTCTACACTGTTTACCTTTATACTGTAGTTATATATTTGCGTAATGCTGGTACCAGTGAAACTGGAGCTTATTTCAGATACCATATTGCATTACATTACTCACTTGTATGGGCTGGGGTTTATAGGTAGCTGTTGGTCATAATAGCTCTTGCAGGGCTAAACTGAATGCGATAGCGAATGTCAACAAGTTAATTTGCTGATCCATAACACAGGTCAACAGGTCAAAATCATCAGAGATAAGTTTATGTGGGTTTTGTAGTGTTTTTCATGCTGATTTCAAATCTGTGTTTAGTTTTTCCCTAGCACGTACAGATGAAGCTAGTTATATACTGCATGATAGTGGTATAATTAGCATATAATAATCATATGCTAAGCGTTTTTTGAAGAAACAGTGGTAGCTGACTGACACTGATCATTATATCTAAGCCACAGTGTGCGCCTATCTGACTTCACACTGAAAATATTGAAACAGTTACTTGATTGGTGCCTGCGGTTTAATAAAAAACGCATGCAAGTATATTGCAAATCTAATATTACTTATAATTCAAAAAGTTGATGTGACTGAAAAAAACAAAGCAGATCTGAAATTTTCTAAACTGGTTTAGAAAGGTGTGTTGTGGTTTCTGATGATCACAAAAAAAATTGTTGGCTTGTGTAATTAGTCATCTAATAAATACATAAATTAAAAAAAAAATTAAAATGAATTAAAAAAATATCAAGGCTACTAGTAACATTGCTGAAGAAGTGTGCCATGAAGTTGTCTTTGACTCATTTTCTGCCTAAAGTAAATTAATGACAATTTTGTTGGATTTTGCCATTCTACATTTTGACGTCAAGATTTTCATTTTTATTGCACCACATATTGGTCCCAATATCAGTTATCAGTCTCCTTGATTACTAATAATCGGTATCAGTCCTGGAGAAAAAAAAAAAAAAAACTAACGCATCACAGCTGTTTAAAAAAAAAAAAACAGGACAAACTTTTTGCAGAGCCACATATTAGCATATGGAAAAACTGTTTGTTATGTGCTGAAATGAAAACCCCGCAGGATAGCCAAAGGCCTCTCATTCAAACGTTTATGGAACGAGACAGTTTAATGTCAGATCTTTTGGTCTTTCTCTCTGAGATCACTCCAAGGCCTCAGGCTCATTCAGACACAGGCCCCAGCCAAACACAGTGTTTCACACCCTCTCCCAGTCCCCAAAGGAAACAAACACTGGCCCTCCTCAGTGCACCAGTGGCCAATGTCCTCATCTTTCTTTGCTATCCAGACAAAGTCCCTCTCTGCTCACTCACTGGATTTGAGTCATCTCTGTCCTGGGAAAGAGTTTATTTGGAACCCCTTGACTGTCAGAATATGACAGACTAAAATTAACTTCTTACTATGGCAAGCTTGATCACTATGGTCCTGATTGTACTTGCAAAACTAATATTTTCCCTTTTTTCCCCACAGGCACCAAATGTCTGCTGAAGCTAATTCAAACATTATGTGTCTTCAATCAGCCCTCACATCCAGAGACACTATCTCACCTCTCTGAACTCAAATTTCTGGTCTTCGGGAACTGGATCTCTGCGTTTACTGCATAGGCTGATGGTGAGGAACGTGGAGACGGGATCAGCCACAGCGCAGCCAGCAGGTTCCCTTGTGTTGTAGCGGATCTCGCTGTCTGAGGAGTATTCAAAGAACTGGCACACGGAGAGAAACGCCAGAAGAGCAGAAATGAAGACACGTGAAACAGCAAAGGGTGTTACACTGCTAACACAGCCAGGTTACTTACTTTAGGTTTTAACAGTGGTATGTCAAGCCATACACAACAGGTAAAGTATTTATCCACATCTTTACAAATAAATGAAAAGGCTTCAAAAGTCAAATGTGTCCATCCATTATTCTGCAAATCTGCTAGTTAAGTGTATAAAAGCTAAAAACCAGAAAGGTATTCAGGCAATAGTTTACAGTAGAGCTGAACTATTCGGACAAAATATCTAATTGCAATTTTTCTATGCAATATTCCGACTATGCTTTAAACTGATTACAAACAGACGTTCAGGCATATTTTCGCTGGCCAAAACACCAGCATATCCACTTGTTTAGGCTTGAGGCTTGAATGCTGAACAGAGTGTTCTGGATGGCACATCAGTTGTGATTGTGTTATCCTGCACAGTTCATGGGTGTCTGGTTGCTCCTGATTAGTCTAACATGTCTACAGGCAAACTCCTCATTGTTAGGTTAAATTCCCCCATTGAAAAATCAAGACAATGTTCCTGACAATGTATGCTACATACATACAATGTACATACAGGTTTCAGAAAATCATCACATCAGCACAGAACAATCTTTGAAAATTTGGTTAACCGCTTCCATTTACACCAGAATACTGAAATTAAAGGGAGGTCTGATTTTAAAACTGATATTTCTACACATCTGACACAAATGTAATGAAAACAAAACCCTCAGAATAGTCTAATAAGTGACTGCTGTTGAGTAGGAATGGTCTTTTATTTGTATTTGTAACCAGAGAACAAAGAGTTAATATCACCATGGAGAAAAATATAAACATTTCACATCAAGCAACCCTTAAACCATCTCTAATCCACAATATATTCAAATCACAGGCTGGTGTTAAAGATAAAAGCAGTCAATAATATATACTGTTTTTAAGGTCATTCATTTGACTGCATGGTGAGCGCATGTTAAAAGCACAACTTGTGTATCAGGCTGATCCTGTGCACACACCCATCTTTGGGTGTGTTTTGCACATAACCCCCTGAGAGAAAGGAGCGGCGGGAGTCATCCTGCAATACCAGGCAACCAGGCAGCAAGAGTCACTAAAAACAGAACTGCACTGATTTACACTACTATTATAATGTAGCATATTATTAATGTACTGTGTTGCTGAAAATAATAAAGATGAAACACAGTCTCTGATGACAGTTTTTGTCCCTAGAAGAGACATCATTCACTTTGCTTGTAATAGGTTGTAGAGAGAGAATGGGTAACAGTGGTTTGTTGTAAGGAGACTTTTTACTGCTGAAAAGCTTCAGAACAGACTCTTACCTGGTTTTGGCCCATGCCATGACATGGATACAGAATGATCCTGTGGCCAGCCACATTATGCTCATCCGGAGGATTGTAGTCAAAGCAATAATTGGTCATTCCTCGATTCTTTAACTGGAAAGGAATGATAAACAGTAATTTGTACAAAGTACTAGCTAAGAAATTACACTGTTCCATACTGAAGTTGCTGTACTTACTTCAACACAGTAAGATGCACTAGTTTCTCAATACTGCCTGCATTATTTTGTATAATATTTAGGGGTCAAACTGGATATTCAAATTCATAAGACATTTTTGAAAATTATTCTAAAAATACTTCACTAGTACTAAATGAAGCTGAATGTTGTATGTGGTATGAGCTATGTGGGGTTTCCTAAACAATGCTATGGCACCTCACATTTGGTGTATGGTAGCATTTACACAGAAGCCAATATTGTCATCAAAAATCGTAATTTACATTTCAAGTCTTTTGTTACTATTCCAAAATTCAAACACAATCCTATTTTTTTTTTACCAAAACACTGAACTTTCGCTTGATTACAGGAATAAATGAAAACACCCACAGAAACAGTGTGTTTAGTTAAAGGGATCATTTAAATATTGAGCCTTACGCAATATCAGTATTACACTATAGACCAGTAACAATGAACCAACAATATTGTGTGGCCTTAAATAGCATACCATTCCAAACATTCCAGGCCGATCCTCTGGAACATGGATGTCGGGGTACACGTTCTCCAGGTACCACCTGAAGTCATTACAGCGTAGACGCATCCTTAGCTTCAGTCGGTCCGTCACATCACCATACGCCTCCTAGAAACAAGAACTTTTTACTGCACTGGGTTTTAAACAGAAACCCTAACTTGCTTATGCAAATCAGCTCAACTAGCACACACAAATTCTGTAATGAATGGTTTTGAGCAAATGAAGAAATGTACCAGAGGTTTAATCCTTTGTGGACACCTTTTATACTTTCAATAAAAAGCAATTCACTTGAAAAGTGAATATGAAACCCAGAATCCACATTGAATACCATGAGGACCTCTCCAGTTACAGATGAGCTATGATTTGGAATTATTTTTAAGGTTCCCTAAAGATATTTCCAGTCTTTTAGTTATGTGACTATGATTTAGACTAAAGCATGTCACAAAGAGAACAATAGATGGAAATTATGATGAACTTAAAATTAAACTTTACCACCTTGTTTATTTAATCATAAGACCGCACGGGGAAAAAAAAAAGATCTGTACACAATGACAGAACTTTATGTAGCTATCCACTAGCATCAGTACTCCCCTTCAGAAAAGCTGAATCCAGCAGCTTCATCTATTCAACTGTTTTCATAGAAAAAACACACAAATGTCCACCAGTCAGAATAAAACATTGTCCTGCTATCTGAACAATCAAGAATTTCATAAACAAAAACCAACTGACCCATCCACACATTGCCACCTCACGTTTTAAGAGGAAGAATGCTACAGCTGCAATCACTGCAAGACCTGAAAAGCGGCTTGAGGCGTGGGCCTTGTTTGTGTGTGAATGGTTGTGATCAGCCCACATTTCTGCCATCTCTGAGGCCAGGTCCTGCTGAGCTACGGCCCACAGAGGCGCACTGCAGACGCACTTATTTGCGAGCAACATCTGGAGGCAGAGCCCTGTCTGAGCCATTTAGCGGCCCTGTGCAAAGATAGATGATGGCGGCTAGAGCTGCTCTAAATGAGCTACTGCTTCTTCTTCTGACGAGATGGTGATTCATCAGACTCACACAGCAGCCAAAGAGACCAGCTGGATGGCCAAGTAACATAAAAGCATATGAAAATAACATAACGTGGTCATGCTTACTTTCCCAGCTATGGAGTGGTCTGCCTGGAGTACACTTGTTTTTAAACTCTATCAAGTAGTCAAGCAACTGCCAAGTTCTGACTGATTAGGCTAGCTGATGACAGAGAGCCATCACTTAGCCTGACTTTGCTGATCCTTCATGCCAGTCTTGAAGAATCCACAGAGATTTGGGCTATTAATAAAATATGGTTTGAGTCTCTGAGAGTGAAAGAGAGCTAGATCCTTTTACAAAACTGCCTGGAGGAGGACAAGACTTAGTCACACTCGATCCACCCTGGCAGTGCTGGTGTTTGCCTGTGGTACAAATCCAGAAGAAGAAAGAGCCTTATCAGCTCCAGTCGCACCAGATCAATTTCCACCTGGCACTGCCAACCTGGCTCAACCTCCCAGATGGGGAGACATGAGAGGTACACGATCCACCTTAAGAGCACCTCTTCCTTTAAGTACAGGGCTCAGAAGGGCACCTAGGACGGCATTCCTCAAAGGCAAATGGAAGACGTACAAACAACCAGAGAAAGAATCCACTTCTCGCAACCGTAATCTTACACCTAGCAAACACTGTGTCACCTTGGTACAGCAGTCAGCTCAGTGCTGCCTGTCACTCAATAGGTTCATGCTTACAGCTTGTGTGCATGTGTGTACATATCCTGTTTCCGAAGGCCTCATAATCAATCAAGCTCTCTTTTATGCTGCTGTTGACCTGTCATTTAGATGACTGAGTGACAAATCTGTAGTGAATAAACACTGAATGTCAATAGTCACCCAAAAACGTTTCTGTGCATCACCAAAACTTCTCTCAACTACATTCAAGTTCATACACTGCTTGTCCAAAAAAAGTCACCACCTGGATTTAACTAAGCAAATAGGCAAGAGCCTCCCATTGGATAATTACTGCATGTCGGATGACACATCCTGTGGTCATGGAATCTGTATCAGAAGGGTCAAATTATTGGCATCCATCAAGCAAAGAAAACATCTAAGGAGATTGTGGAAAGTACTAAAATTCGGTTAAGAACTGTCCAATGCATTATTAAAAACCGTAAGGACAGTGGGGAACCGTCATCTTCGAGGAAGAAATGTGGTCGGAAAAAAATTGTGGTGCCTACCGTACAAGCCTGTGAGGGCAGTGCTATGATCTGGGGTTGCTGCACTGGGTCAGGTCTCGGTTCAGCAAAGTTATGTGCCCAGAGAATGAGGTCAGCTGACTACCTGAGTATACTGAATTATTCCATCAATGGATTTTTCCTTCCCTGATGGCACGGGCATATTCCAAGATGACAATTAATTGGACTCAAACTGTGAAAGAGTGGAGCATGAGGCATCTTTTTCATACACGGACTGGCCCCACAGAGTGCAGACCTTAACCACAAGGAGAATCTTGGGTCCGACTTGGGTCCCATCAACACTACAAGAACTTGGCGACAAATGAATGCAACTCTGGAGAGAAATAAATGCTGTGACAGTGAAGAAACTTATCGTAATGAATGTGTGCCATAATGAAAGCTAAAGGCGGTCCAACAAAATATAAGTGTGTGTGACTTTTTAAACGGGCAGTGTATTAAGGTGGTACAAAATACTAGATTTCTAGTCGAGCCAGAGCTTTAACGGCATGTTCACCAGTGTTCATACCAGGCGTGCATGAGGGTTGCGGTGGTAATACATCTCCTTGTAACCATCCATCCAGACTTCTGCTGCCCGTACGCTGTTGGCCAGGGCCTTACTGCGCGAGTAGGGAGCCTTCTTGGGAAAGACGTGGCCCACGTGGGAGCAAGGGTGGATCTCCAAACTCCCTCCACACTGCCAGATCTATGAAAAAGTCAGAGCATGAGAGGTGAATTAGCCTAATGCATTTACAACTCACACAGTAAGCAAGCCTGTTTGTGTTGATGAATGGACAGATCAGCTATCTGCTTCTCAAAATGTAAGGCAAGTTAATCTACATCAAATACACAGAAGCAGCTTCCTTCCTGTCACAACTCTTGGAACACGGTTTTGCTACTGCTTGGCAAGCATCAAAGCAAATGACAGATTTCTTGTTAGCTGGAGTAAGTAATTAAAGCACAGAGGTGAACAAGCACAGCACAAACATTTGAGTTGGATGTATAAACACAGCACAGACACTGGAGGTTTAGCTGATAACAGAGTTAGCTGTCAATGAGAGCCTCACTGATTGAGTAAACAACACAGACTGACCTCGAGATCTTGTGTAAATAATGAAATTTACATCCCACAAACATGCCGAAACTAAATCACACTGCAGCAGCATGGAGAAAAAAGTGAAAACTCACCCTGAAAGAAAACTCAAGGTTCTCTCCTCCCCAAACCTCCATTCCTGTGTCATATGTGCCCAGGTAATGGAAGTACCTCTTGCTGACGGCAAATAGGCCTCCAGCCATGGTTGGAGATCTTGGAGAAAATTGGATGAAACTGAACTATGCATCTTTCAGACTTACAAAGATAAAGACATTTCTATCATCCCTGTTCCAATGCAGCTTCCCATTTTTTCTTGCATACCTTCGCATGAACAAAAACCCATAACAAAAATTCTTAACACTACAGCATACAAGAAAAATATTATTTAAGGTAAGTTAAGGTGACATAAGTCAATGCTTCATTGTACTGAGATATCATTAAAAAAAACTCATAGCCCATAAAATTATCCAATTGGCATAAAAGAACTTAGTGCAGTGCAAACAGTGACTTTAATGACTAACGTTCACTTGTGAACTGCTAAACGCTATATAATGGTGCCAACCCCACCCTGGCCTCGGCCTAAGCAAGCCACGTACCTGATGACATCAGTTGGGGAGCTCCTGCGTTTTTGTTCGTAATCAGGAACGGTGTGCCAAGTGAAAACCAGACGCCAGTCAAAGCCCCCAATCTGAGGCTCTCCAGGGTTCCCCAAGTACTGGAAAGTGTTCCAGTCAATGACATCTATCACTGGACACACCACAGCACTGGGTTCATCCTTTATTCTGCAAGTGAGGGATGCAGGAATCTGGAGGTTAGCACAAGGACTGAAATAATGAATGGAAAAAATGAAAGAATGCAGAGGCGCACTTACCTCTGAAGCAAGGGCTCCAGCCAACCCTCATGACACTCACAGTGACAGTCAAGAAAAGTCAGCACATCTCCTGTTGTGATTGAGGCGCCCAGGAGCCGGGCTCTGACCAGCCCTTCTCTCTTCCGGGCTCGGATCAGACGTACTTTCTTCAGGCCGGCTATGTAGTCCTCCAGAGGCTGCTTCAGATGCTCTAAAGGAGTCAGTGTGAGAATTTTTACAGTGGTGCAAAACAGCCTGCTTTTACCAACACTATTCACTGTGCTGAAATTCCATTTATTGATTGTTTTGAGATCTCCATTTATATTTCAAGCATTGCATTAGTCATTCACCAGCACTATTTACTATTTATCAACATCTACAAAGCTTCCTGTGTGAGTTAAATATTGGATTTACAATTCCAAAGATAGTAAATGGGGACATTTAAAAAATTATTTGATAATAATTCTGTTTCAAAGATGGTTTACTTCAAAAACCAGTGTACACATAAGGTTTGAGTTCCAAAAGCCAACCCACATTTTCATTTTATTCCACTACGGAAAAAGGTACCTTTCAGGGTATAAATTCTGTAGGTCTTTAGTACCCTTAGTTATGGAACATAATTGGATCATATTCCTTTATAGTGGTATTTTAAGTTACACTGACTTAATACTTCAAAGTTTTTTTCATTTTCTATTAAAAGAGTTGTCATGTGGCCCATTCTTTGAAAACGAATGCAGTTCACATTTAAAAGTAATTAAACATAAACAATTGGACCTTAGGCATCATGGCATTCCTTTGAGTGGAGGGTGCATTTACCTTGCTCATACCTTGGGGGACCACAATTTTAAAGAGAGTACTACTTTTATAAAGTCCAGTTCCCAGCACCTCTGAACAAAGTGAGCAACATTCTATATCCCTTGGTTGCTTGGATCAGTTGTGCTGGGAGCTGGATCAGTATGGAAAGAGAACATAGGCTGTAAGGAGATTATAATAGCTAATACTGGGATGAATACAGAGCACATAAAAAGCAGTCGGTGAAGATGATCTCTTGAGTCATGTTTTTTCTACGTCATTTCCTCTCCTTGTGTTTGCATGTAAACAAGTTACTTAAGCAATGCCACCAACGCTGCCAGAGACGAAGTGATGAAGTGGAAGGAGTGTCAGATTTCCACAGGACAAAGTCTAGTCCATACCTCTGTCACTGTAGTCGTCGACCAGAATCACCTCTTTAAGTAGCAGGTCAGGTGATGTCTCCAGTACACTGTGCACTGTGCGCAGCAGAGTGGACCAGGCCTCATTGTAGAAGGCAATTACCACAGAAGTGGAAGGCAAGCTCCTGTAGTCATATTTTAGATTTTTGCATCTGAAGAAAAAAAATGGCCACAATAAGCCTGACACACATCATTCCTGCTCACATGTTTAGATCAACATTAGTGCGAAGCAAAAAAGCTATTGCAATTCATAAACAACAGTATGTAGCCCTAGCTGCAATGCATTCTAGGAAAACATTCATCTCCTCATATTTGCATGTTGCATCCTTATATGATTTTAAACAGCATTTTAGGTACTTTTAAGCAACATACTGTGTCCAAAACCCCCTCAAGTCTGCACCATCAGGACCATCAGTTTTAAGAGATGTATTTACAAAAACGATTTGGGTGACTATTGATTTCTAGTGATGTCTTGTTGAAAGAAGAAAAAATTGGATAGTAAAATGTTTTGGCTGGTGGACTACTTCTGATAAATTGTGTACATTTGACTTTATCAAACTATTCCTTTAACAACCAGACACTGCTAATGATCAGTACTCCCATATGCAGTTTTTTTAAGCGCTTTTAAACAACTGCAAACCAGCTGAGTGATCTTTGTGTTGGCACTGGAAATGTTTGCTAAAGAAGAAGGAAGTGTCAATTAAATAACCAGCCAGAATTGTCGCAGTTTCTTTGCACTACATGGCAGAACAACCAATTACAAACCAAGGGGACACTAACTGTGAAAGAAAAGTCAATCGCAACAGCTATTTTTGAGTGTGGTGGGGCCTTAAGGGGACCCCTACCTGTGAAAGAATGGTCAAGTGGCAGCATAGGAGTTTCTGACCATGGTGGGCCCTAATTGTGAAAGAGGGGTAGCAAAACAGGCATTTCTGAACATGGTGGGGTTCTAAGGAGTACAAAATTGTGAAAGAAATTCAATAAAAACACAGGTGTTTCTGAATAGTGGTGGGGTCCTAAGGAGTACTTAAGTGTGAAAGAAAGTCAACAGTAACACATGCGTTTCTGAACATGGTGGGGTCCTAAGGAGTACTGCAGTGTAAAAGAAAGTCAGTAGTAGTACAGGACTTTTCTGAACATGGTGGGGTGCTAAAGAGTACTGAATTGTGAAGGAAAGTCAATAGGAACACATGTATTTCTGAACACGATGGGGTCCTAAGGAGCACCGAATTGTGAAAGAAAGTCAATAGTAACACAGGACTGATTTGAACATGGTCCTGGTTATGAAAGAACGGTCAGTTCAGTTAATTATTACTGAAACAGACTTATTGAAGTGAAGGAATCATCTTAGACCAGGATTAGAGACAGAGTGCAAAGTTGATGAGAAAACTGAGAAAATGAGAAAGAGCTGTCTGAACACCCAGAGGAGCAGGCAAGGCTGGACTTACAGAGGGTTCCACCTCTCGGGAAGCCGGCGGTGGAGGGAGATTTTATCGCTCACATAAGTGTTTATCTGGTGCTTTTTAATGCTTTCCTCCTCCTTGATCTTCTCCTCTCCTTCCAGATCAAGTTTAACGGCTCTGCCCATCTCGCCCGGAGCGTTTAGGTCCAGGGGAGGCTTTTTGTACACGGGTCTCTTCAGAAAGTCCTGGTCGTCGCGGTCGTAGTCGTCGTGGTCGTGGCTGGACACCCCTCGTCGGTTCGTCCGGCTGACATCGTCGGGTGGAGCGTTTCTGTGAAAGACGACGTATCCGAGCAGAGAGGCTCCGACCACACACAGAAATAACTTGGTCCGGCTCCTTCGCCCCCATACTGCCATCGTGTCTATGCGTTACTCTCAGCCCAGGCTGCCCCGGCTCAACTCCATGAGAAGTTCAGAAGGTCGCCAGCTTTTCAGGCTTGTTTTCTCATTGGGACAAAGTTCCTCACGTGGACAGGAGACGACCCCAGACCCTATGGTGTCACCGACAAACCAAAACCAGCTCTGGGATCATGTCTGAAGTCTGGTGAGAAGTGTCGAGCAGAAAGAAGGAGGATTTACCCGATTAGATTAGCTAACTGCTATAGCTAGATTAGGCCAGCAACGAAAAAAAAAATCCAGGTCAAATCACAAAGTCTTGTTAGGGGGGGTTTACACAGCGAGAAGTGTTAATCCAAATCCATTTAGCGCCCGGACATCTTCCCAGCCAGGGCGAAGAGGAGAAACTTCAGAGCAGAGCAGAGCGGAGCAGGAACTTCCCCGGGCAGAGGAGCTCAGAGGAACCACCGACTCAGAGTTCAGACTTCTCTCCAGGAAGAGGGAGGAGAGAGAGAACAGGGCTGTATAACTACCTTCAAATCATTTCCTGACAAAGTAAGCAAGTGAAATTCGACAGAAAGTCGTCTCTGGCTTCAAACTGCGTGTGTTTACTGTGAGAGCGTGTAAACAAAACCACTCCTTTCACTTACGTTTACAAATAGAGCTGACAGCCAGGAGGAACAAACTTGTAACGTTGTATAAATTCAGAGGCTTAAAGGGGGCTTTCTGGAGCTGCCCTTGACACATACACACACGCACACACACATACATATACACATACACACATACATACAAATATAGCCTACATTCACATATACACATACATCTATACACATACTCATAAACACACACTCATAAACACACACACACACACACACACACACACACACACATACATACATACATACCCAGAGTCAGATATTTTCTTCACTGTGACTCAGCACTATCTTATGACATGAATAAGTTCCTCTTTTTTAGATAAAAGAGTTTGCTGAGATGAGAAATAACTTTTATTTATCCCGGGAGAAATTCTTGGGTCATTAGCATGCTCACTGCAACAAAAAAGAATAAAATATAAGACAATAGCATTAAAAATAGACAAACTGTAGTGCAACACAATAACAAGAACATTATTGTAACAAAATAACTGTATGAAAAAGATTTAGTGTGCTGTACCAGCAGATCAGTTGGGCAAAAGGTTTATGAGAGTGACTTAGTGTTAATGCAATAAAAGAAATGCAAATACATAGCCGCAGATGTAGTAAACATTGTAAATAAAATAATAAATAGTCACTTCCAAGTGTATCAGAACCAAGTGGTAAAAAGAACTAATTTTGAATGTGTTGCTTTTGTGATGTCACAAAAACCAGTGCACAAGAATACACGCTTATAAATACATGCTTATTTATGGCACAGTTATTTGGAGTGTTTCAGTCCAGACAGCTTTTTAAATGAGGCACAGTGCAGGACTGCTACACACACACAGTGTCGATAGGGTGGAGTAGTAACTCTTTCATGCACTGTGAAGTGCACTTTGTAGAGTAGAGTACAAAAATGTCTTCATAAATTTCCCCTTTTACTTTTAGTTATCTGAAAAAGCAGGCTTAGAAAACACAGGTAAATCGTTTAAAAAGGGTAGTGAGTGTGGTCACTGTTAAAATGACTTATTTCTTATTTATTTTTATAGTATTTTTGAAGTCAGTTTGCGACTTGTGTTGATGTATTAACCAGAAAACAACCCTAATTATTTTTAACAGCACATAATTGGCAGTCTTGTTGTGTGCCTTGTGCCTTTACGTTATTACAATTTTCCCCCTGAAGTCAACTTGTGACATGTGTGTTGATTTATGTACCAAAACTAATTCACTTTAACATCACATAATTGGCTGCCCTGTAGTGCGCCCCATTCAAAAAGCAGTCTGGACTGAAACACTCCATATAACTGTGCCATAAATGGGCGGAAACTGCTGCAGGCTTAATAAGCGTGTATATGCACTGTTTTTGTGACATCACAAAAGCAACACATTCAAAATGGGCTGTCTTTGCCACTTGGTTCATGGACTAGGAAGTGACTTTTTAATTTATTTACATCAGACTGTTTTATTTTTTAAAAAAAACCTATGTCATAAAATTGTCCCTTTATGGTGTTGACTCAAAAATCTGACCTTGGGTTTAATAGATTGACCATATATAATGATACACTGAGCACACAATATAGGATGGTAGTAGTCTAGTGGGTAAAACACTTACCTGTGAACCTGATGACCAGAAAGTTGCAAGCCCCCCCACGTTCTACCATTGTGTCCCTGAGCAAGACATTTAACTCTCACTTACTCCAGGGGGACTGTCCCTGTAACTAATGATTGTAAGTTATTCTGGATAAGAGCGTCAGTCAAATGCCAACTCAGGTACATTAAGTATACTAGGTTTATAGTGACAATATTTTGAATAAAATTTGAAGGAAGGAAAATGATGACGGTATTCAGTTGTGGTATGAAGTATTAACAAGACTAGAGCTGGGAGGATGTTGCACATGACACTTATGTGCTTGTTTGGTGCTGGTAGCATGGAAACTTTGGTGTTCAAACAGTGCAGTTACATCAGATACCATAATGAATAAAAGGCCTAATCCCCACAGTGCAGTCACACTTTTGTGTTTATGATATGAACTTTTTGATGAGCTGTTGCACCCTATTCGGACGTAGGAAAAATGGTGTATGAGGACGACTTGGACGTGTGTTAAAATGTGAGCTGATATGTCTGGAACGAAATGTGTGTTTATCCAAATTAAAATCCTCAATAATTGATGAATCTAACAGAAATGAAATGGTAATTTGAGTGGCACATGCTTTGATTGAGTACTCATTGTACACAGGGCGACAACAGGTGTGGTAATAATCTATGGTACACTGCGCACCATTGTGTATTGTCTTTTAAAACCATGAAAACCGAAGGCTGGTATTGCCGGAGCTGTTGGACAGACTAAAAAGAGCTGTCAAAAAGCATGTAATGATACTCTTTTCTCTAGAGGCTGTCCATGAATACTTTCATGAATTGTAGATGGTAAAAGCACTGAACCCTGCAAACAGGATTATCAGTCACTGGCACCTTGCGCTTTACTGCCACATTTTCAATAGGGTGCCCTGCTCACCTGCATAACACTTGTAGAAAATACAGGTAGATAAAGGACAAAAAGGCTGTAGGATTTTATCATAGTACTGTGCACATTTTAAATGCTTTGAACTGAATAGTTTGAATAGTGGCTGTATGTATATAAATGCATTTCTTTTATATGTATTTATGTAAAATAAACACCACAACACAGCACAGTGAGAACAATGAAATTCTCTCTGCATGCAACCCACCAAGTGAAGCAGTGGGCTGCCAACCAATGAGGGGCGCCCGGGGAGCAGTGTGTGGGGACGGTACCTTGCTCAAGGGAACCTGAGTGATGACACTAGCAGTGCTGAAATATATATACATTACAGTACTGCACAAGCCAGGCAATTTGTTTAGAACCATTTTTGCTTTGTTAGTAAAAAAAAAAAAGTAGTTATATTTTGTGAGCTGGTGAAGAGAACACAGGTTTGGTTCCAGATTTCTCCTCAATGCCTCTGGCTATTGCTTGGATTTGTGAGATTCCATTAGCAGCTCATGATTTAATTTAGTGAAGGACTGATTGAGTCAAACGTTTTTCTGATGATAACTACAAGTAATACTGGGCTTTCAAAGGAACACATCGATATACTGTACATGAAATCACATGTAGTCACTATTCTCTCTCTCTCTCTCTCTCTCTCTCTCTCTATTCTCACTATTCTCTCTCGCAGCCAAGAGTAGGTGATGGATATATATATA
>JBBPCX010000147.1:15984711-15998532 GCA_037974365.1 Hydrocynus forskahlii | reverse complement strand
CGCTCTCCCATATTGGAGAGAAGTATGACCGATTTACATACTTTGCATTTTGCTCTTCTGTCATCATCACTTTGGGTAAGCCTGTCCTTAAATTCTTCATTTTCAAGCCAAATATCTTGTAATGTACACTTACCTGGCATGTTTGGTAAATTAGCAAGTGTAAGGACGTATGTCGACACAGACTTCGCAAAGATTTTGCGTTCTAGAATGTTGCACACTTTTAGAGCGCGAGAGGTTTTGAGCAAAACACTCACTGGGAACAAAGACGCGTAAATACACATCAGGTTTTGGCTACTGCACGATATGCTACTAACAAAATTCCCTGATAATTCCCTGACCTGGCACCCAAATGATCAAATTCCCTGACTTTCCCTGTCTGGAAATGCCTTTACTGAAATTTCCTGATATTCCAGAAATTCCCTGTCCCATGGGAACCCTGTATATTCCACACCCCTCCCAGTATTACCTGCCATCACATTCTTCTTCCTAGATATCTGGAAGTAATGCAGATATCTGGAAGATACCTTGATTCAAAGTTCCTGACTTCAATAATGCAGTCATATTAGTGCAGCAATACAGACTCGGAGTTGCAAGCAACAAAGCTCAGTGAGACATAACACACGTCTAGCCTACTTTCTTCATCAGCATTTCAACATAGCGCTGTCTAAGCAAATGCAGCAGAACAAATAAGATGGCCAAGGACCAAAGCTGTACCTTGCGAGCAGGAGGGTTGCGGTTATAGAAGTGCTGCTTGTAGGAGTCCATCCAGACTTCAGCAGCTCGGACTGTGTTCTGAAGAAAGTTTGGCCTGGCATAAGGAGCCTTTTTAGGGAAGACATGGCCAACATGGGAGCAAGGGTGAATCTCCAAAGAGCCACCACACTGCCAGACCTGCAAATAAATGTACACAACAGAAGAATCAATATTGATATGCTTCTCAAACTAAGCAAGCAAATTCCAAATGTGTACTGAAACAGAGTTTCCCATGAATGCAAACGCAGATCAAATATTTCCATAAATGAGATTCCATAATGGTCACAGCTGTCCTCTGAAACTTCAGACTGTTACTCGGGGACGGTATTTGCATTTTGGAAATTCTGTTCTTCTGGTCTTTGGAAATTCTGTGTCTTCCCCACAACAGAACTGGTGATGTGGCAACATTTATCACTTGATCTTACCCTAAAAGAGAGTTCCAGATTCTCTCCTCCCCACACCTCCATGCCCATGTCATAAGTGCCCAGGTACTCAAAGTAGGTTTTGCTCACAGCAAACAAGCCCCCAGCCATGGTAGGAGACCTGTGAAATGCAGAGGAGCAGAACATTGGCAGCACATCAGAGATATTCATCACCTTATCCTTGCCAGTGCTGGGTAAGTGCTCCTCAGCTTGCACTCACTGCCTCTGGACAACATCTACTCTTTCAAATCCCAGACTGAATCATTTAGAGGGCAGCACAAAAATGCACCACAGAGACCAGGCATCTATGTGCACTATAAACATGTTTATTAGTCCTCTGAAGCCTAATTTAACAGTATTAACTAACAGGAATGGTGAAGCAATGTCTATGTATTTCAAACATCTGTTGGCTACCACTAAGAGAGACTTATGCCTGCCCATTCCTGATTAGCATTTTTGGATCTGCTGCTTCAATTACCAAGAAATGTGGAAAGTGGTGCTCTTTTCAGAGAGACTGACGAAGCACCAACCTAATGGGGTCAGTCCGGGATTTCCGTCTCCTGCGATCCGCTTCTGGCACGGAGTGCCACTGGAATGTCAGCCGCCAGTCAAAGCCACCCACCATAGGCTCTTCAGTCTGCATGTAAAACTCAAACGAGTTCCAATCAATCGTGTCAATCACTGGGCATATTATGGTGCTCTCATTCTGCCCAATCCTGCAAGAAAGGACATCAAGTCGTAATGTGAGAGTCTGGTTGCCAATAAGATGTTGTAAAAAATGACAAATGTAAAAATGACAGTTAATTACCATTATTTATTTACCATTTCAAATACCATTATTTATTTACTAAAGTAAATATACTGAATAAAATCATCTGATCAATTAGTGTTATTTGTAAGGTCTCATAGCTTATTTGACCTATTATGCCTTAATCCCAGTCAGATGAACCAAGCCTCATCGTAACAGCAACATGAGGATCTAAACCCAGAGATTACTATGATTTGTAGGAATTGTGTAGGAAAAGATATATCCACACAATTCCTGCTTGTAATAAGCTGAAGTCATTAAAGTCGAGATAAGATCTGGAAAGCAATTTTTAAAATCTCTAAATAAATGTTTAGAAACTTGTTAGGTATGCAAACCATGTGTATTAACAAGTACTGGAAGCTAATGTCCTACAGTCAGTATAGAAACTGGAATAAAAGAGGTTAGACAGACAATGAAAAGACAATGGTCCACACCATATATCAAAATCAACCTTGAACCACTTCAAGAAACAAAATATTAAGTCTTAATGGCCTTCACCATCCCCAAACTTGGATAGCGTTGAAAAACTGCGATTAGATCTTAAACACGATGAGCTAATGTCTAAATATTTTCAGAATTTGAAATGTTCTGCAGGTCAAAAGTGAAAATAAATTCCTAAATAAAAAGAGAAAAACTGCTGGCTAAGAGAAACATGGGCTGTCATTTTTGAGCCAAAGGCTGAAAAGTTCAGGCTGAAAGGGTGTGCAGGCTGAAAGGGTGCCCAATCTTACATCACATTTTATATTTTACATGTTAAAATCAACAAATGGATCTTAACTGTACCTTAAAATCAGCAAAACATCATATTCCAGTTTGTTCATTTGTTGTGCTAAAATCTTCTAATACAGAAAAACAAAGTAAGCATAATTTGAACAAGGGAGCCTTTTACACACCCAACTGTACGAACCATGTTAGTATTTGGAGCCCTGATCTGAATATGTGATGAGAATACTGAAACATGTATTCAAAGCAGACTGATTCCACCATCAGTAGATATGAAGTCCTACCAGTGACCTGCATCACCAAGCTACCAGTCAATACAGAAACGACGCTAAAGTGTCACACACAACAAGACTAGCCGTCCTTACTGTTTTTCTAGTTCATTCTCTGTGGTCATCTTGACATAAAGACATAAATGGTACAAATGAAGTGAAATAGTCTGTTGTTGAAAACATTTCACTCCGCCTTTGTACTATAATAAATGCTGAATCTTGTTCCTGAAGTGGGGGCCTGCCGTACTGTTGTGGCATGTATGCTGCATAACAAAAGGGAAGAGAGAGCTCCTGCCATTGCCTAGTTTATTAGGTTAACGGTAGGAGTGGACTCCAGCATACAGTGCCAGACTGAAAAGCCGCAGATTAAAAATAAAATATAATTAAAAGCAATCTTGGTGGAAATCATCACACCTATCACCCACTGTATGTGTCCAGACAAATCCTCTAAATGTGCAAAACTACTCTCTACACTCATCTGTGGGAATATACCTGTCTAGGAGTGGCTCGATCCAGCCGGGCACACACTCACAGTGGCAGTCAAGGAATGTGAGAACATCTCCTGTAGCGTAGGTGGCACCAATGAGCCGGGCTCGGACCAGCCCCTCTCTCTTATTGGTGCGGATGAGACGCACACGCTCTAGGTTACTTATGTAGTCCTCCAGCTGGGACTTCAGATAGCCTGCAAAGAGTACCAAGACAGAGTATTAGCTTTATCAGGATCTCAGAGTCCATCAGTCTCCAGCAGACAAACTAGCATCATGCTCAACCATGCCAGTGTAAGGGAAAAAAATCAATATATTCACTTATATTCTAAAGCAAATCAGTATATTCATTTGAGGATTCATATACATTCTCTTTATGTAATACTCATAATAGTGGAATGTTTAAGCAACTAATCATTAACGTTGCATAACCAGTCCTGGAGCCATTAGGGCATGGGACTTAAATTTATGAAAGATGTCATTTTGTAAAAACCCATATGCTTCGTAATTTTTCATGAACTGAATAAACGTATGTTTTCATTAAAATGTTCTGATATTATCTCTCTGCTCTGGTCCACTGAGCGTGTTCAGGGTTGGTGCCATGGGGTCGTACCAAGCGGAGCCATAACATGAGAGACAACTGGCGCTTCATTGGTAAAGTTAAGATTAACAGCGGTTCCTGATGCGAGGAGGCCCCATGAACTACAGCCTAGTTTGATAATGTGTATGATGTTGTAAGGTATAAAAGGTCTTGTACGAAAGACTTGTGCCCCAGTGAATCTTCAACCTGGGACCGCCCCGGGACGAACGTTCTCTCCTTCTTAAGAAGAAAATAAAGGCTTTGCACTGAGCGAAGAATGTTTTGTCAGTTTGCTGATTTTCCACCACACCAGAGAACACCTGATTTATCAAGAGAACTTTACAACTCTTTGTTAAGAAGTCTCAATTAATCTTATATAATAATGACTGTCAAAATTACTCAATTACATTTAATTACATTAATAAATACAAATAATCAGTTGAGCTTCTTGACAGTATATCAGAGCTACTAAACTGTGTAAAGTGTCCATTTGTCATACCTGGAACACATCACAGCATACAGTGTGAACAGCATGAACTTCTCTGTATTTAACCCATTTACCCAAGAGAAGCAGTGAACAGCCAGGAACGCAGTGCCTGGGGAGCAGTGTGTGCTCAAGGGTACCTCAGTGGTGCCACTAGCAGTCCTGGGATTCAACCCCACAACCTTCTGATCGCAGGGGCAACTCCATAACCACTAGGCCACCAGCTGTCTCAATCCTGTTGCAACCCTCATCTCTGCTGTATATAAGTATGCACATAATGTCTCTTTAGTTGTATTTAACTCTATTCGAAATCTACGACTTCCGTCATTTAAAATTTTTGTTTTTATATTTTTTATTTTTATATTTCTAAATCTTTACTGTGTGTATCTGTGGGCTGGCCCAAAACGTCATCTCGTTGTACTGACACAATGACAATAAAGCATCTATCTATCTATGGCAATATGAATGGTATTAAAGCCCATTTTCAATTCTCTTAAATTTTCAATTTTCGTAATTCTCTTTACTAATTAAAAGAGTCTGAAACTGACAGACACACCAATTTCTACACTTCTTTACCATATATTGTTTATTGTGTTATTTTTAATCAATGTTATTTTATAGGAATTTGAAAAGAATTTTTGAAAGGAATGACTTAATACGGTTCAGTCTATGTTTATTATCTGGCCTTTTAAAAAATTACTCATTCTTCAAAACTGTCTACAGATATTGTGTTTATACACTGACAGCATCTGCAGATGTGTTTATACACCGAACAGCAACATTAAAACCACGTGCCAACCAGCTTAGATCCTCTCAGGCCATCAAAACAACTCTGACCTACTGAGGCACAGATTCCACAACACCTCTGAAGGTGTGTTGTGGTATCTGGTGCCAAGACACTGGTGGCAGATAATTTAAGTCCTGTAAGTTGCACAGTGGGACCACCAAGAATCAGACTAGTTTGTCCAAAATATCAGATTGCTTGATAGGACTGATATTTGGAAATACCATTGCCATGAATTTCTATAACAACGTTTAGGTAAGTGGTACATGTCAAAGAAACACCCGCAGGAGTCCCAGGACCCAATTTGTCCCAGCACAATACTGTCCAGAGTGCCACACTGCCACTATCAGCTTCCCATAGTGCATTCCAGTGCCATCTGTTCACCATACGCACCCAACCAGCCACATGACATGACATGCACTTTGTGTTCAGACACCTTTCTATGATAGCCAGCATTATCTTTTTTAGCAATTTGTGTTATAGTAGCTCTTATGTGGGATTGGACCAGACGGGCTATCTTACGCTACCCATCCGCATTAATAAGTGTTGGGTGCCCATGTCCATGTTGTAGGTTTACTTGTTCACTTTTGGTATGAACTGACCACTGCATACCAGGAACAAACCAAAAGATCTGCCATTTTGGAGATGCTCTGATCCAGTAGTTGAGGCCTTGTCAAAAAGGTCACTCAGATCCTTTCGCTTTCCCATTTTCCTACTTCCAACAAATCAATTTCAAGAACTGATTGTTTACTTTCTGCCTAACCTACCCACCCATTGACAAGTGCCACTATATCAGTGTTAATCAGATAATCAATGTTATTCACTAAACCTGTCTGTGGTTTTAATGTTGTGGCTGATCAGTGTACATAATAAGCTTTAATGACTAATAAAAGAGGTACACAATTACCGCATTACTGCATTTAAACTGCCACAAAAAGGACATTCACTTAGTAACACGAAGACGGAGCTGCAAACCATAAGATGATATCACTGCAAAAAATGTAAACGTGTGGCTGCTGCAAATTCTGCTGATCTCTTTTTTTTCCTGGAGGGAATAATGAGAGGGCACTAAATACAGAGTTCTATTTTATCCACATCACATTAAGTTTTTAATCATTTCCACTTTACACCATCCCAAGCAATCTACATAATTTAGTTATAATTGCATATTCCTAGACACATACACTTGAGGCAAAACAAAATTAACTAAAAAACAAGGGTTTGCCAAAGTGCATTTTTGGTGTCTCAGTAAGAGCAGCATGGGTTCAGCAGAATGAGTCTGAGATTCCAGTCGCTTCAGGGAGGCCACTTGAGAGGAAATGGTTCTTATGAGGTCAGCTTAGAACCAAGCCACAAGCAGCAGTGTAATGTCTGAGATGAAGACAGTACTGGATCCAAACCAAGCTGGAGATTAATGTTCATATAAACACTAGGGTGTGACAAGCGGAGTCTTGATCACTCACACACATACACACACATCATAAACACAGACAAACATTTTTTTGTCTCACCTCGGTCACTGAAGTCATCAATGAGTATGATCTCTTTCAGCAGGACAGCCGGTGTAGTCTCTAGCACACTGTGAATGGTTCTTAGCAGGGTGGACCAGGCCTCGTTATAGAAGGCGATGATCACTGATGTGGTGGGAAGGCGATGAATATCATACTTTTTGGATTTACAACTGACAATGAACAATAGGAAAAACAAGTTCGTTACCATTACACACACTCCAAATTAAAGTTAACAAGCCTCAATAAATATTCACCATTTCCACACAAACTGGGCTCACACACTGAACAGACTATTTTAGTTTTAAAATGCATTTTTAGTTTTAAAATGCAAAGTGACTGGACGTTTGTAAGGAAGCATAGGGAGGTATAAAGCAAAAAGGCTTTTAACACGTCAGCTAGACATGCCAGAGAGGTTTTCACAGGAGTCTGGGGAACTGAAGCCAGTGCATGAAAGTGGGGGCTGAAGCAGTGGTTAAAGGAAAGAGGCAGCAGTATCCTTGACTAAATAGAGGGTGACAGCTTGGGTTCTGCAGACTGCTACTGGACTCACTCCAAAACACAACTACAAGGGCAGAGGCTCCACGCACTCACTAAAAGCACTGAATCTCAAGTAGCGCTGTTTTCTTCAAGGATCGCTCATCATAACAAACAACATGAAGAGAGGACAGCAAGGACAAAAAAGAAGCCACAGCAAGATTAATTGGGGCATCGACTGGCTTAGAGACAAGCACTGACACGCAGAAGAGCATTTCTGAAAGAAGGTGTCAAAATTTAAGTGCAACTGACAAGCATCACAGATGGTGTGAGTAAAATGTGTTAGCACAGCTCGAGATCTTCAAAACAGGCTGTCATGCAATTAGAGGATAGTCTAGACACTGGCAAAGAAAAAAAATATTATTTAAGTCACCTCTACATTTCCATCTTTTACAGTGGTTTCAGGGATAAGCAAAGGTCTTTACTGTAAGGGAAGACGCATTAACAAAGTGTAATGGCTGACCAAAATGGCTGAGATGAGCTAACAGGAAAAGCGTGGGAGCGTAGAGCCGACTAGCTTTAACCCATAGGTCTGTGTTTCATTAGGGGAAACTCATTGAATGAGAACTGATGAAACACCACATTCTAAACCCACACAGAACTGGTCTCACCATGGGACTTGGCAGAATCTACAGAAAGCACACATGTGCACAATTACTGGAGTATATTAAAACAAAAAGTAAACAAGGCCTTTGTTTAAATGTTGCACAAAACGGTCACATTCTATTACTTTAATGTAAATGTGAGGTAATTATACAGTTTCATACAGCCAAACCATCACATTAATCTACTGAATTCGATTATGCGGCTGTCAAGAGTATGGGTGGATAAACTTACTCATGCATTCTGTTATCCTGAATGTGCCGATGGAGAGATATCTTGTCACTGACAAAGATGTTGATGGCATAACGCTCAATGGTGTCCTCCTCTTGTTTCTTCTCCTCAGAGTTGAGTGTTAGTCGAGTGGCTCTGCCCCACTCACCTGGGGCATTAGGGTCTGGCCTGGGCTTCACATAAATGGGTCGAAGGAGGCTCTCGTCGTCTTCCTTGGCCCGCGGTGAGAACTGCCGGACCAGGATGTTGTGGGCAGTGTCATCCCCAGATGGTGCCGCAGTGGAGGAGCGGAACAGGAGGAGGTAGAAGAGCCAAAGGACGGAGAGGAAGAAGCAGGCCTTCGTCAGCAGGGTCACTTTTCTCGACAAGCGCACCCTCATCTCCCTGGTCACACACAGCACTCCGTGCTGCCTCTCAAACAGCTTTGGACCTACCCCTCACTGAAAGAAGGGTCAAGCACAAACAGAGATACATGATAACTGTCAAAACATCAAAGGCCTACTAGTCTTACACAGATCTAAATTATGCATAGGTTACAATGTAAATGAAGCACTTAGGCCAAGGTTACTTTAATTTTAAAAAACAAGAAAGAAAAAGTACACCAAACCAGAACATGAGAAACTGCTAAGACACTGTCAAAGATCATTTTCTAGTGCCATTTCATACCACATAGGTGAACAGTGAGCAAAAGGAAAGAGAAAAAAAAAACAAGAAACATGCAAATATTTTGACCATTTTTGTTGCATTGTCCCACTTAATAGAGCCAATAGAACCTTCACTGCTGTTTGCCGCTTGTTTTAGGACAGAGTAAGGAGCCTACAAAGATTTCAAAAGGGGCCTGAGGTATTTAATCAGGCACAGAGGGACTCCAGGCTTCGTCCCAAACTGGAAAAACGTGCTCCTGAAAATCACAACTTGTTTCTTACATAACTTGTTTCTTATTAAAGCCTTGGCTGCGCAACCATCTCATTCAGTGACACTTAGCTGAACGGACCTGACGAATAGTGTGATGGCTGTGTCTGAACAGGATCCATCATCATCATGTGAAGCCTGCAGTGTAATCACATAATTGGTCTTCATTAATATTTCAGCATGCAGGGATTAGGACAAACAGCAGCAGTGATAGACATTCAGGCTGACTGTGTCTCTCAATCTCTGCTTCTGTGCCCTTAGATCACATCTAAGGGATCTAGACATACACACTAGGGTTGCAAAACGAAGCTGTACTACTGTTATTGCAATATTTGGACTTCTGCTACACCACTGTGCAAGTCACACCAGAGAGGAAGAGAGAAGAGAAATAGTGTTGGAGATGGCTATCTGAGGACGGATTAGGGTTACAAGTTGTCTTCGGTTCTCTGTATAGTAAGATTGATGCTGACTCTACTTGAGGAATGAGGGGTGGCACAACTTTCTCAGAGTCAGAAGAGAAAGTGATCTCTAGGGGCATTGTCATTTTCTTGCCACCTTTTAAATAACATTATTGAACAAAATGGCTTGTCCATTTTGTCAGATCTAAGTGGATTTGGTCAAGGTTTTAGACCACACTGGCAAGGAGTTCTCCCTTTACTGAGCTTACTTCACAATGTCTCTTCAGAAGCCATCACAATAGGACTTTAGAAAATGCTTTTCTAAGCAGTCAGCATCCTATGTACAGTGGCAAGGTTATTAATTTGCCACCTATTAAATAACAAGCTATTTTAAGAAAACTTATTTGCACTTAATTGAACAAAATGGCTTGCCCACACCGCCACATCCAGGGGTATTTGACCAGGTCAAGGTTTTAGACCACACTGGCAAGGAGCTCTTCATTTACTAAGCTTACTTATGTCTAAAAGCCAACATAATAAGGTTTTATCTTTACAAAATGACTTTCTAAGCAGCCACCACCGTATGTACATGTATATCATGCATATTATTATTATTTACATAATTCTCTTTCACACATTTCCTGGTTTTCTAACCCTTCAGTATAGTAAGTCTGATACTAGGCTGTCATGAAACCCTAGGGCTTAAAATGACAATAAAGGAAGTATAAGAAGTATATAATTACAATATAACTAATACCCGATCAGAAGTATTTAATTATGAAAAACATGAACATGAATGGTTGTCATTCAAAAAATAAGCCTCTCGACGAGGTTTAAGCTGGCTAGACATATTTACAGAGGTTGTGAGCTCTCAGCTTGCTAACTTTTCCTGGTAATGTTGCTGTTGCTGTTGCTGTTGAATGTTTCAACCATGGTAGCAACCTCTCCACACACTACAGAGCTCGTAAACAGCTAAATGCACAACAAGTCTAGGAAAACAAGTGAATAGGATGAAATGAGGGACTATATTTTAATGAAGCAGGGTACAAAAAAGTCGTACCTGTTGTCTGCATAGTCTCCAGCAGAAGCAGCCTGTCAGACTCAGATTCCTCCACGAAGTGCTGCAGATAGCTGGGTTAGCTTGTTAGCTAACTCGATTCACAGTGGGCTGGAGCTGTCAGCTTCTTTCATTCACACACACACACACACACACACACACACAGCTCAGCTCAGCTCAGTTCAGCTCACACAGCTCCCCTTCATTCACATACACAAGTCCCTCCTGCAGCGAAATTAGAAACCAGTCCCTACATTTCCTCACATTGCTCTTATTTGAGAGCCACTGCAGCCTCACTAAGAAACCCAAACCATCATCAGGTTCCTGACAAACCGTGTTAAGACACCGGTCGAAGCAGAAAAAGAAACATTAGCTTTCCCGTGTGCCGTTCGAGCAGAGAGCAAATCTTCCCTGTAGGAAGTTGGCCAAGTTTCGCTCGCCGATCACGTGACCACGCCCCTGAACACTTTACAGAGGAACCAGTCTGACCCACACACTGCCCATCTTCACCGTTTAGAGTATGTGTGATCAAACCGAAGGGCACAAATGAGCAGAAGAAAGAAAGGCTACGGTGATGCTAAAGATAGCTAGCTGATGATGGTGACAGTGGTGATGGTAATGATGAAATTGATAATAATGATAATAATGATGATAGTCGTGGTGATGATGGTGATGATGATGATGATGTTTATGATGATAATGATGGTGGTGATGATGGTCATGGTGGTGGGGGTGGTGATGATGATGATGATGATGGTGGTGATGGCTATGATGGTGATGATGATGATAACGATAATGATGATTATGGTGATGATGGTGGTGGTAGTGGTGGTGATGATGGTTATGGTGGTGGAGGTGACGATGATGGTGGTGATGGATGGTTATGATGGTAATGCTGATGATGATGATAGTGGTGATTGAGATGATGGTGGTGATGATGATAATGATGGTGGTGATGATGATGATGATGGTGATGGTGGTGATGATGATGATAATGGTGGTGCTAGTGATGGTGATGATGATGATGGTTATGATGATGATGATGATGATGGTGTTGATGATGATGGTGATGGTGGTGATGATGATAATTGTGGTGCAAGTGATGGTGATGATGGTGGTGGTTATGATGGTGATGATGATACAATGAGGATGATGAGGATGGTGATGATGATAACGATGATGATGATGGTGAAGATGAGGATGGTAGTGATGATGTGATGAGGATAACGATGATGATGATGTGATGATGATGATGATGATTTTGATGTGATGGTGATGATGATAGTGATGATGATAACGATGATGAGGATGGTGGTGATGATGATGATGATGGTAGTGGTGATGGTGATGATGATAACGATGATGACGACGATGATTATGATGGTGATGATTGTGATGGTGAATGTGATGATGATATGATGATGGTGATGATGATGATGATGATGAGGATGGTGATGGTGGTGGTGATGGTGATATTGGTCAAGATGATGTTGGTGATGGTGATGTGATAGTGGGGATGATGATGGTGATGTTGGTGATGATGATAATGATGTTGATGATGGTGATAGTGGGAATGATGATGATAATGATGATGATGATGATGATGGTTGTGATGATGATGATGGTGATGGTGATAGTGGGGATGATGGTGATAATGATGAGGATGATGATGATAATGATGGTTGTGATGATGGTGATGATGGTGATTGTGTTTTAAAATCTGTTTTTAAAAAGTTACTTATCAGGAACCTTCTCCAACCAGTCTATTTTGGCAGCCTACAAAAATGGTAAAATATTACTAATAGTTCTAGTACTACTGCTGTTTATTGGGGTGGTGGTGGCCCAGTGGGTACGATACTTGCCTCTGGACCAAGAGGCTGTGGGTTCGAATCCTACCTTCAGCATGCCACCACTGGGTTCCTGAGCAAGACCCTCAACCCCAAGTTGCTCCAGAATGACTGCCCCCTGTAGCTAGGAAATGGAAGTTGCTTTGGATAAAAGCATCTGATAAATGTAAGAAAATACAGATTTTAACATGTATTCTTTATTTATTGTAATATTGACAAGTGGAATGATGCAGCGGGTTGTAAGTGGATATTCTTCTGGTTCATGACAGTGGTGTGATAGGTTATTGCATAAAATTGTTGTTTTTGTTTTTGTTGTTGTTGTTGTTGTTTCTGCTGCTGCTGCTGCTGCTGCTACTGCCACTGCTGTTATAATTATTGATCATTTTATTCATTTTATTATGTTGATTTATCAACAGAATCTCTGCCTGCAGCATCTACAGCATAAGCTACAAACATTCTTTATATTTTCTACAATATTTATATTTATTTGCAAAAACATAGATATTGGGTTAACTTCTGAAAGAAAACACATAGTATAACTATTTTCGTGTGAGGATCTATTCTCAAACAGCATCAAAAGTATCGGTGCTTCAATATCAATCTGTTTATGCAACAGAAAGGTGGAGTTATCTCTTGTGCAAATACACAAATAAAGCTCTTATGCACATTATTTGCATAAATGTCCAAGTCAAATAACAACAGAACATGTGCTTCTGAGGACCAATGATAATTCTTTCTTGTGTTTAACCATAATAATTGTACATTCATTTTTAAATTACATCCATTCATGTTCAGCACATTGTTTTCAGACCCACACACGCTGTAGACCCACCGGTAATTTTAAACCCCTTGTTGTGATGCACTAAAGGACAAACAACTGAGTTGTGTGCAACTAACAAAGACCTCAAGAGACTTTTCTCTTTGTAACATGTTGAAAAATGTGAAGGTGAATTAGAGAAGCCTGATGCCTCTAGATGTAAAAGAGATTTGACTCTGAATTCTTTTCTTATTTAAGGTTACACCACAAAACATAATTTATTTGAAATTTGGTCCCAAACAAGATAAAAATTGATAAAAATCCAAAATAAAGTGAAATTAACTTACGAAATGATCTTGTATTTCCACGATAAAACTATAGTTCTGTGGGTCATCTTGATGTAACGTCCAGTCAGATAGAAATAATTTAAACAGGCTTGTACTTGAGTTGCAGTTTGGCCAAGAAGGACTGTTCTAGAGAAAGCTGAGCTCCATTATCCTGACATTGCACTGACATTGCACTTCACTATTGGTTTAAACATTTATGTTTGTTCTAAGGCAACTTTACCATCTTAATCACCATTTAACATTATATGGTTTATATATATACTGCTCAAAAAATTAAAGGGAACACTTAAACAACAGCATGACTGTTTAAGTGTTC
>JBBPCX010000147.1:15968841-15980681 GCA_037974365.1 Hydrocynus forskahlii | reverse complement strand
GGCAAGAAATTCCACTAATGAACTCTTGACGAAGAACACCTGTTAATTAAATACCATTCCAGGTCGATACCTCATGATACCTCAGCTTCGAGCTGCACGGGTGACAAATAATCGAAGGTGTGTCTTTGTAGGCACAGGTGTATGGGCTACTTATCTGGAATATTTGAGCTCTACTGACTGGCTCTTACAATTTCCACTCAGTTTGTTTACTCTTGGAGGGACTAGCCGGTCCTTCCCAATGTATCCTGCTGGTACCGGATGCCGTCTGGTGTCTGTGGAGCATGGCAACGTTCAGCCATTGTTTGCCAGACACCTGTGACACTTGGCACTGCCCCAGGTCTGGTGGTCTTTGCCTCCCTTTCTTTTCCAGTAACGTTGTTGCGAGTTCTATTTCCATGATAACATCTCAAGCAACCTCAACAAGGCAGGTGCTTACACTGTATGTCTTACATTACGGTCTTTCTTCAGTGCACAAACTTAATAAGCTGCTGAAGCCTTTGTGTTAGTTCTTATGGTGTGTTCTAGCAAAGACTTTGCCTTTTCTAGCATTTCAGCAAATAATTTGTGCCGAGTTACGGCTGATTACATGACCTTTGAGGCTGCAGGATAATGGACACTTAAAGTTTAATTGATGATGTGCTTGTTTTAATTCAAAGGGAGTCTTTGCCATTTCGATTCATTCTTTTAGAATGTCAGACTCTTTATTACTATGCACTGGGCTTTCACTGAGCATTTGGAGTCAAAAGTCCCATGCTTTTGATTTGTCATTAAACTCAAATAGGACATTTCTGTACTTGAGGTCATCGAGGTGAGCAAATGGAGTCTAATGATTCAGAGAATGCTGTCACCTAGTGGTAACTGCTTGCTACTTAAAAAATGAAACCACAGTAATTCCACATTGCAGGAATAAATTAATTGTATTCCATTAAAGTCTATTAGTTCTATTAAAAAGAGTTGGCGTGGCTGCAGTAAGAATGTGCAGCTAAAACACTTCATATACTTGGTGGTTCTTTGTATACTTTGTTCAATATTTCTGATGGAAATCATAGTATAATTACAGAACTGATGTAATACCAGCCCATTGCTTTTATAATATGACCATAGATACAGTGGGGCATTGCAAATGCTATCACACCACATGTATTTATGACAAATCTTTTATGTATGTATTTTTATATGACTTCCTTATGTGTATTTTTATAGTTGTTCTTCTTTTATCTGTCTTTTTAAATGTTGCATTTTTGCATTTCATTTTCTCTGATTTTATGTTACTTTGCATTTTTTATTTCTTTGCATGATTCACTTTTATGTCACTCTATGTTCTTTATTTGCACTCCCCATTAAGCACTTTGAGCTGCATTTAGATGTATGAAATGTGTTGAACAAATAAGGTTTCTTATTAATTATTAATTACCAAGTTATATAAAATGAAATATTCTATCAGACCATGTGCAAAGAAGTACAATGACCTTTTTTATCTTCTGGAGCCTACTGGATTTTTTTCCCTGCTCAAAGGGAAATGTCAGGTGATAATCTTTTATGAAGAGTGATCATCAGCCCTAGTCTGTCTCATGCTGAGAAATGTTAACAATTATACGCCTTTGGGGCTTTTCCTCTTATTAGCAAAGAGGAACTGAGGATCTGTATATACATTTTACCTGTTAATGGTTAATGTGCATTAATGCATTCAGTAACAGATCAACTGCAGTTGGTGTTTTGTTGTAAGTGTATTTGGTGAAATGTCAGTCCCACCACAACTTAAGAAGAAAATACAACATGACAGACAGCAAAGTGGAAATAAAATAGTCCACAGGCCAGTGAAATGGATGGTGAGCTATGCTCTGTTTTCTTGCCCTGCCTATATATGAAGTAAATCATACATTTTTATTTCTTTCTGCAGGTCACTGTTCTTTAGCTAAAATTGACATTGGCCCACTGAGACTCCTCGCTTACACAGAATAACAATGAGTCCGGTGACCTTGCAGTATCTTTGGTAATTATGGCTGTTCGTTCGCCCATATCGCGAGGTACTGTCAACCTTGACCACGTAAGCAATTTTGCTAAGCATCACAAACTCAGGGAATGCAAAAGGCCACACTTTGCACATTCTATTTATCAGAATAAAGTCCAAATCAATATTTGCAATAAAGTGTAATTTTATCCCCATCCATCAAATACCTCTCATCTTCACGTAAATGCACATTTTAAATGCAGTCTTAAATGAGTTTCTGCACAGAGGGGTCCCGGAGGTCTTTTTTGCAGTCCTCAGTCTTTACTGGTCCAAGGTCACAGGAGGCGGGGTGCCGTCCAGTGATTCTGTGGAGCGGAACATTCTGAGCTGTACTGTGAAAGAACACATCTTATACAGATGAGTCAGCAGGTCTCTTACATTGCACCCCTTTCCAAAAGTGCCAGCAGTGACACTCTGATCCGGGAGCAGTTATGCAGTTTCTACAACAACTACTAGGGAGAATGTTTTATATTGGTGCAATTTGTCTTGAATCTGTGTTAAAGAGCAACCTCAGCCAACAGCCTTTTTTCATTCTGCATGGCGTTCTCCCTCCACTTACCCCAGTGACCCTCACTGAATGCCCCCAGATCTGCATTTGGTGCCTCAGCAACCCCCTGAGCTGCTTGTTTGTGCTTTAAAACGAGACAAAGGGGAAGTAGGAAGTGTGACATTGGGAGGCAGTGTCAGAGAGCCTGGCTGTAAAGTATGTGGAAACTCTAGGAGGGGGTGGGCTGAATGCCAGCCAGTTCTGGTGAAGAAACGACCTATGCTGGGCACCGGAGCTTTTCAGTCCTTCATTGGTTATACTGAACTAATACACTAAAGGTTCAGTGAAAGCTCCTTTTAGCTGTCAGAGAAAGCCCTCAGCCATGTGCAACTAGAACAGAACAGAAAAGCACATGCTTCACTGGTCACCTTGCTGCCTTATTAATTTAGATGTAAAAATGACACTCTGGTGTTCAGAGCATTTTGCCGCATTTCATCCATGTTTTTATTGTAGGAAAACTAAGCTCTTGCATTAGTACCAAAATGCTGTGTGTCCAATCATCCTCATGATGGTGAGGGTCATATACAAGATGTCCCTCTTCAATTCCATACACATACTTCAATATATATTTTTTGAGGAACATTTATTCATGTTTTTAATCCAGTTCTTAAATGATCATATTTACCTTTAGGCGTGTAAGCTATAGCATGGAAATAGTATATTTGCTTCAGTATCTGCCACAACTCCAGATGCATCTGGGAAGGACTTGGAGCAATTTCAGGTATAAAATAGGAATTTATATATGACTTGGTTGCCTACTTCCTCTGTTTTCAGTTAGTTATAGTTTTTTATAGCGTCTTTTTTAACACACTGTAATTTATTCATTGTTAAAGATAATAAAACAATAAAATGTTTGCATTTTCTAAACAATTTTATAAGCAAGTTTTTTAATGTAATTCTTGCATATAAGAATGAATATTAAACCTTTTGAGTATAGCTTTTGATTTATAGCAATTTATATGTGACTTGGTTGCCTAGATGATGACAAGGATGATCAGTCAGCGCGACACTGAATGTATGGACGAAAATCAGTGTGGGATTCTGGTTGTGGTGCTGTTTTCTCCCTCCAGTACCTCCTCTGAATAGTCTCGTGCTGTGGGAGAGGTCTCTAGATAACACTGGGGAGATTGTTTCTCCAAACGCTCACACACACACACACACACACACACACGCGCGCGCTCGCGCGCGCACACAACCACAGCCACGTCATGCTTTCAAACACACATCCATGTGGAACAAAACATTACCCACCTGTATTCAGACAAGCCCCACCTCTTGCATTCTGTGTCCATACTCAGAATACGGGTGGAAAAGAAAATCATAAAGAGCAGCCCACTCGTTTCAACAAACTGTATCAAAATACATACTAACGACGCTAAAGGAAACGGAAACTGATCATTCTCTTTTTAATCAGGTTTCAATAAAGAATGATGATGATGATGATGGCTTGATGATAATGAGGATTTTTCGTGGTTTTAACCCCTGTGGAAAAAAAGAAACGTATTTAAGTCTATATTTAAAGCACACTTAAGTACATACTTTGAGTGTTATAATTCATAGACGTTTTAAGGTGAATTAAAGGTTTTGTTGACATAAGTGTACTTTTAATGACACAAGTGTACTTAAATTGTAATTAAACCACAAACTAATCCTAAATGCATTTCTTTGTGTGTTTATGCTATTTACATATTTCAGTGTGTAATTTTTAGACACAGCTATCACTTGATCCTGGGGAGGTAAAGCTAGCACAAACCCATCTAACGATGCACCCTAACTGATATGACAAGAATTTATGTTAAAAGACACACTTTTTGCAGTTTTGCAGTGTAGCAGGGCAGATTATCCCGGTGAAAGGCGTTTTTTTGTTTTTAATTTTATTTTTTTAATGATTTTATGCAGTGTGAAGCACCGTCCAGTGAGTTTGGAAACGTTTGTTATTTGGCAGAAATAATGCCCACAACATATCACTGGCTCTGCCATGCTTAACAGGTGAAATTGTATGCTTTGGATCACAAATAGTTCCTTTCCTTTCCCACACTCTTCCTCTTATTCTGGTACAAGCTGATCTTTGTCTCGTAAGTTCTGAAAAAATACTTAAACTGGCTTATTTAAATGTATTTTTTACAAACCCTAATCTGGCCTTCTTGTTTTGGAGGGTTATTACTGGTTCACAGTACTGTAAACCCTGGGTATGTATGCTGATGAAGCTTTCTCTTGATTATTGACTTGATTGTCGACAGAGATCTGCCTACCTCTCAAAGGCCATCTTTGATGTGAGCAACTATTGAAAAGGTGCGTTTTTCCACCAGGGAAAAAATTCATCTACCTCAGGTCTTCCAGGGCCTTTGGTGTATCTGAGCTCATAAATTTATTCTGTCTTTTTAAGAGTGCATCCAACAGTGGTTTTGGTTGTATGTAAAGTTTTTGTCTTTAAACTTTAAAAGCTGACAGCAACAGATTACAAACACAACACCTGAAATCTTGTTATAGATCTTTTATCTCTTTACCCATAAATAAAACTAGATGCCACAGAAGTTGAGAGAGAATTAGTGAGATTTTAGTGAAATAATGTGGTTTTGGTGTCTCAATTAATGTGTGTAATTGTGAGTATAATTTTTGGAGACAGGCCAAACCATCAAAGGAATAGAGGAAAACATGTTGTGGATTATTGCAGCAATTGTATTATATATTTGTATGTATTATATAATTGCATTGTAACTCCTATGTACCATTATGAACAAGCTTCCAAAATTTCATTAAGATTGGCTGTTGACACAGACATGTATTGACTACTGACTTTACTTTTGTATGGCTATTGGTGGACATTTTGCTGAGCAGGCCAAATGGAACAATAGGAGATGTGAGCAAATGTAGCCAGTGTAAACAAAATTTTAGCCTAAGTGGTTTCTTAAGATACTGAAATATGTCACTTGCAGTTCCACCTATGGACAAAATGTCACAAAATTTGGCAAGCTTCCAAAGAATGTGGTAGTGATGCACCATCAAATTTTGTGAAACGTTTACGTCACAAGATACTGGCTAGTAAAGTGCTACGTGTTTACTAGGCAGCACCACACTACAAATGAGTGGAAATCAATGAAATGGCATATATTTGACTGCTGAGCAGATGCCCAGTGTCTTTTGGCATTTAAAAATGCCGGCTATGTACGAAAACTGGGGCTATGTATAAAAATCTTAGATGTAAGTACACCTAGATTCTGCATTTCCCCTTAAAAGTCTGCATTTTGACAAAATTATCTCAGGGCAAAATAATAAAAGGATGGTATGAAGACATGACAAGTCTGATCAATCATCACAAATATGTAAGTATAATGATATTTACCAGAGTAATGGTAATCTCAGGTGCAAGTGACACTAAAATCAGGGCCTCGGATCCTCAGAGCCTCAAACTTGTGCACAACTGTTAAACAGTTACTGGAAACATTTAGTAGCAGTTATAACTGCATAAGGAAGACACATGTTATTAAATGGAAAATCTCAATAAACAAACAAGTTTAAGGCTCATAACCTCAAATATGTTGAATGAGTTCAGCCAGTTGATGTGATAAAGCTAACTGAAACCAGCTAAACTAAACCTCTAATGTTCATAAATAATAAATAACAAACAGTTGTGATTGGCTACATTCCTCATACAACCTGTATTTAAATAAGAGGCTACAATCGTGACTACTCTGGCAACAGTACAGCGTACAAACAGTACAATACAGGACAGTTTTATACATTTCTACATAAATATAACCTGACGGTTGCAAGAAGAAAGCCACTGCCCTCCAGAAAGAACATTATATGCAATTACAGTTTATTAAAGGTGAAGTGGATAAGTGAGAATGCTACAGGAAAAATGTTTTGTGGATAGATTAAAAAAGTTGAACTTTTAAATGAGTTTAGAGAAAGAAAAAACACTGCATTCCCACATAAGAGTGATGGTGGTGGAAGTATCACGCTTTGGGAATGTGTGTTGCATCTGAGCCAGGACAGCTTGTCATCAGTGAAGAAACAATAAATTATGAATTGTAGCACCAAAAAAAAGGAAAATGTCAGGACATCTGTCCGTGAATAAACCTAAAGGAATGCTGTGGAAGGAGCATTTGTGCGAGGAAACCCATCAACATCTCAGAGTTTGGCGAGTGAGGCGAGGCGCAAGGCACAGGTTCCACAGATGGGATATTTATTACAAAAAGACACAGACTCTACACATACAAAATAAAGAGGTACGAGGACCTATAACCACAAAGAATAACTAAAACAAAAGACGGATCAGGAGCGGGCAACGTGCGGGCAAAAGTGACAGATTAACCAGCCACTCAACCCAGAGGCACAGTAGGTTCTGCACAGACTCCCAGGCATCGGAACGTTCCTTGGGCACGCGGTTCGCGGTGGGTTGCTCAGCGGAGGAGCCGCTGGTTGCCCCCACGGTGGTAGGGGGGCTGGCAACAATACCAGTGGGTACAAAGCAGGCGAGGAAGCCCGCCTTGAGCGCACCAGCGAAGGCTTCGGCTTGGAGGGAGGTCCCTGGCGCTCTTTTGGTCTTCCCACTGGTACTGGAGGCCGCCTCTGCGATAGTGCTTATTCGCACAGTGGGTAGGAAGGTTGCCCGCCTTGAGCACACCGGCGAAGGCGCCGGCCACAAGAAGTCCCTGGCGCTCTTTCAGACCTCCCGCTGATGCATAAGCCCATTCCTGCTATTGCACAAGAGCTATGGTTAGGTAGCAGCGCAGGGGGCCCAGCCAACGCTCACACCGAGGACAAGCAATCTACCGCGCCACGGGTCCATCTGTCTGCAGATCCGCAGAGGCTTGGGCGTGCAGCTCCACAGAAACGTCTGCACACGGCTCCTAACAAGTGTCTCCCCGCAGCTCTGCAGAACCTCATAGGGTCCGAGCCTGGCCCCCCCAAGCCCGCACTGAGGTGCAAGCTCCTTGGCTCGCACGGAGCATTCCGGCTTTCGGGCCGGCTTCGAGGGACGTTCCCCCCGGGTGCTCTGCTAGCATCAGCGCGGTTTCCACAGCAGGATCCCTCGCCTGCAAGCAGTTGGCAGGCGGAGAAGCAGGTCAAGGACGAGCTGACTTCGGCGTCTCCACAGAAAGGGACGTGGGCTCCTGTGCCACAGCAGGTGCATCGGACTCCGGGCCGGCCGCATGGGATGATTCCCCTGGTGACTCGTGGGCACAATCAAGCCCCCCCACCTGCAACCAGGACGTTTGCCACAAAGAACTGGATCAAGCGGCCCTGGAAGGGACCTGGACCCCCAGGTGCTCTGGGAAAAGCGCCATGGGAGAGGGGGTGGAAAACTGCATGAATTTTTTAGGGGGGTGTAGAAGGGAGTGGGCCCCGAGGACCTGGCTGCAGAGCAGGCCAGCGCGAATGCGCCCTTTAGGGGGAGGACGCGTGTGGCCCATGCGCCCGCGACTATTTTTTTGGGGTGTTTTTGCTGCCTCCGCCTACCCCTCCTCTGCCCATTGTTGGGTTTTGGGTGCCCTGGGGAGGGGGGTACTGTTATGTATCGGCCAGCGGCCAGAAGAGGCCGCTATTGTTTAGTTTTGTTACAGAGATTTTTATTTTGAAATGGGTGCATGTTTGTGTCTGGAGTCACTCTGTCAGCCATCCTGTGTTTCAGTTAAATGATTGTGTTACGTGATTGGTTTCTGTCCTCATCTGTTAAGTAAAGCTCCAAGAGTTTTCTATTGAGTTGCTGGTTAACCCTTGCGTTTTCCCGCTCCTGATGTGTCTTTTGTTTTAGTTATGCTTTGAGGTTATAGGTCCTCGTACCTCTTTATTTTGTATGCGTAGAGTCTGTGTCTTTTTGTAATAAAAATCCCATCTATGGAACCTGTGCCTTGCGCCTCACCTCACTCCCCTGCAGACACGAGAAGTGACATGTTTTTTGGAGAATACAACTATACACCTGTAAAAATGAATACAATTATGTATAACACATTTGAAATAATGGTAAATTATACCTAAAGAACTATCATTATAATTAGGGATTCAAGTACTCTTGTGGAAATATAAGCACATTTCTAAAACGTGTAAAATATTATTCAGACCAGCCCTAACATGAATCACATTTACTAGAACGTGAACGGTATGTTTTGAAGCTTAATTTTATTTCCATAATACAACAAATCTTATTTCATAAAGCTTAAGAAAATTTTATTTTGCATGAATTGAAAATATACTTTAACCATAGCCAGACATTAGCTACATCAAAGTCACAGTTTGTTTCAGACAACAGCGAAGAAATGTAAATGACTTTCATATTTGTCTGTATCATTTTTATATAGTGGCCATATTTCTTCTCTTCACTCTGGGGCCCTTGGGATCCTAATTACGCTACTGACAGGGTCACGGAATGGTGCAATGTCTCTTTAAATGACTTTACTCATTTTTTTCTCTGCTTGCAGCCCAAGGCCCACAGAGTGGAGCAGATGGTGACGTGTACCTTATCACACTCAGGCTGCCACTCCAGCTTGATCTGCGGGGGCATGGCTAAAACTACATCTGTCTGTATCCTCCCGGCTACGCCTCGCTGCCTTTACTGGACCTCGGCCACCTCCTACAACAATATCCTCAAATGTCCTCAAAGTCACTTTGACCCCTAAATCCTTCGCTCTCATAGTTCTGCTAGTTTTTTTTCCATCTGCTGTGCCACACAGGCAGCAGAGCCCTCGGTGAACTCTCTTAGCGCTGTGGATCATAGCTGTCACTAAGGTGTAACAAGCTGATATTTTTAAAGTAGCACTCCAGCGTTTTCCTTTTTTTCCCCCAAACCTAATCTCCTTCTGCTGGATTTGTGACATGTAGTCGATTCCAACAAACAATAATTCAACAGAAAACACATCTATAGTAGAAACCCTTGGCAGATGCTTCATTGGCTTCTGCTATAAGTGTGTTCTGAGGCAATATGTTTACGTATTACTATATACAGGTACATGACTGTCCATGGCCACAGATGTGGCAGATAGAGATCAGGTTGAAAATGCATTCCTTTAGTAAAGCATTCAGGCTGAGCATTCCTTTAATACGCCATATTTAGTTCTCTCTGCCATTTTTTCTTTTTTTACACTCACTTGAAAAAGGGGCCACATTTTCCCCTCTTCCTCTAGGGAGAAACTATATAGTGAGTGAAGATGCTGTCAAAGCTGTGAGTCCTTGGAAAGCCTTCTCAGGTGTGGAGAGGTCCTTTCAATGAGGGGTGTTACAGCAGGCTTATAATAGGCAACGGAGAGAGGAAGTGCCCTTCTCAGCAGCACAAAACCATGTTGACCTTGTGTGTGTGTAAATGAATACAAAAGAATATTGCTGATAAAGGGCCTGATGAATGGATGTGCTGAGAGGAGATGCTGAGCTTCCTCTTCGTATTCAGCTCAGCACATGGGCGAGTGTTTGATGTAATGCGGTGACAGACTCTGGTTAAGTCTCCGTCTAAAGGGCATGGCAGCCAGCCAAGAACCCGACTCCACCAATCAAAGCATCTAGTAATCCAGTCGCTGCTCCACTTTACAAGGTTAGTCCAGAGACAAGGCCTGACGCGAGCGAGCATGACACTCATTACCTATGGGCTGTCATCGCAGGGCCCTAATGGAGTGTCCTAACGATTGGCTGATGCAGTGAGAAACGCGTTCCGAGCCCAGCAGAGAAGCGTTTGATGGGAAAAAGTGAAGAGGAAGAAATTTCTCAACTGGCATCAAAAAAGTCAGCAGAGCGGGGCTGCCTGACTGATGCTGAGCCCATGGCATCTGTCACAAATCCTTATCTGGTGTGTCTGATGACGCCTGTGAAGTTGTTTGTGTTCTTTGCAGGCTTTCTGACTTAAAATAAATAGAACAAATTTGCAGTCTGAACAGGTTTTTTACAACTTGGATTCTTTTTACACCATTTTTCTGCGGCAGCTGAAAAAAAAACGGCATATAGTCGCCCCACGAGCTACTGTATTTGGGTGTCATTTGGGAGGAGATCAACCTGTGTGCTGTCACGCTGCATTGAAAAGGACCTCTGTTCTCCACCGCCATTAGCCTGAAAAGCATTCAAAACACGGCCTGCCATTCCTTCAACACAGGCAATTCAGCTGACACTGAAAATAGGCCCGACCTCCAAGATTCACTCTTGGATTTGAATTCCAGTCAAGCAGAACCCTGACAGAAAATGACTTCATTTCGCTGGTTTAAATTATGCCCACCGCCCTCAACCCGCCGCCCTCAGTGTGGCAACTCTCAGTTGGCACAGCAGCGACATGATCTGAATGTTTACACCTGACAGAAAACAGCTCATCGGAGGCCACTGTGTGTGAGAGTGCACAAAAAATCAGTCTTGCGCTTTTTCATTTGTGCTATTCCTAACCTTGAAGGAGATAAAGCACCATTAAAAAGGAGTAGACAGACAGTGCACACACACACACACACACACACACAGGTGCATTATTGTTGACCTTGTCTCACTCTGTTGCTCTGTAATAATGTTTGTTTTTGCTGGAAGGGTGAAAAGTAAGTTGCATTTCGGCTCAAGGTGGAGCACATTTGCTGTCATTTGCTGCAACATAACAAAATATCCTAAAAAGCCTTTCTAACTTTCATGGCCTTTATACAGGAGCAAGCAGGTTTTGTACCAGCTCTGTGTAGCCGTACATTATGGAAGACTGGAGAGAAGAGAAGTGCTGGAACCAGTGCTGTTTTTTTTTTGTCCATCTGATGTGCACAGCGCAGCAGTTCCACTGGCTGCAACACAAGACACGAGCGGGAGTCAGTGGCAGCTCCCATGTCCTGTGTTGCAGCCCCTGGCCCAGCCACAGGTCACCTTCAACAGCTCCTGCTGAGAAAGAGAGAAAAAAGGGGGGGAGTGAGACAGAAGGATAGATGGGAAAAAAGAATGTGTGAGATAAAGGGAGAGAGAGAGAGAGACAGAGACAGAGAGAGAGAGTGAGAGAGAGACACAGAGAGAGACAAAGACAGAGAGAGACACGGGGGAGAGAGACAGAGACACACTCAGAATAAGAAAGAGAATGGCATAAGAGTACAAGAGAGAGGGAGGAAGAATGAGAGAAAGTAATATAGAGGGAGACAGAGAAAGACAGAAAAGAAGAGATATAAAATGGGAGAGAAAGAGAAAAGAGACAAGAGAAAGAGAAACAAAGACAGAAAGAAAGATACAGAAAGAGACATAGAATGAAAGTCAAGTATAGGGTAAGGAGGGAGAATGTGTGTGTGTGTGTGTGTGTGTGTGTGTGTGTGTGTGTGTGTGTGTGTGTGTGTGTGTGTGTGTGTG
>JBBPCX010000147.1:15936166-15968660 GCA_037974365.1 Hydrocynus forskahlii | reverse complement strand
GTATAGATAGATAGACACATAGATAGATAGTTTGGTAAAACCTCAATTTTCCATGTGAAAATGGGTCCAACCTACTTCTGAAGCTGTGATTCAGAACACAGCATGACACCAGGTGGCCCAAGGACAGCAAGGTGAACAGAAAGAGGAGTCAACTGGGGGAAAACTTGCACACTGACAAAACAGTGAAATCCAGTCTGGGCTCAATCAGATAATGTGGAAACGAGAGAACGCGGATGTGCTCTTGTGTGCAGCTTTGACATTGTCAGCCAAGACGGTAAGGCAATGCCTCACAGTGTTGAAGTGACATCATATCTAATGGTGGCCACTGTGGGAACCAGAGATCTAAACCAGAGATGACCGACGTATGAATAAAAATGTCAGTATCTTGGCTCCAAAACCGTGGTCCTACATCGTACTATGAGAGAGGTTCAAAATTGGGAAAGTCGGCGGCCTGGGACAAAGTTCCCTCACGGTGTGACTGAGGCTACATCCCACATCCACTAAGCAACCATGAGGAATGCAGCATGAAATGATGCAATGACATCGTGGTGCAGATGAATGCACGCTGAAGACTTTGTTCTTGAATATTGTTTTGTGTTGTAACCTACGATTCAGTAGGTTTTATTATCTACATACTGTATGCCGCCCAGTCGCCCATTATACTCTCCACAATTGATACATGTCACCCAATGTAGGTTGTAATAAACTCAGTACTAAAGACTGCAGAAATCTCACAGTCTGTAGGTACCTTAAAGGGGACATATTATGCAAAACTCACTTTTTGCATCCTTTTGTATTTCCATTTGGGTCTCTACTGCTCCTATAAACGTAAAAAAAAAACAAAAAAAAAAAAAAACATCCATCCGTTTTCTGTCTCTAAGAGCCGTTTGGATGTCAGGATAAGGAAATTTGCATAGAACCACCCCTCACCTGTCGAGCCCCCACCCACTAGATTTGTTGAAGATCCGCCATTTTTGTCTGCTGGTTTTACGAGCAAACATAAGACGCCGAGCGCTATGGCTACAGACAAAGGCAAGTCACACATGAAGTGTTGTGTTCATCTTGCTCTGCGTCCGCCTCAGGGTCGCACATATAGGGCTGGATAGCACCTGTTTTCTGCCATTTTCACATGTGGTAAAAGCGCAGCGTAAGCATGGGATGGGTGGGGCATGGCCAGCAACAGCTTATTTGCATAAAAGTGACAGAGCCCTTAAATGGCTCATTTTGAAAGCGACTGAAACTGTCAAGAATAGAGCTGGTGAGATCTCTTTATGTGAGGGTGATTTTGTGCAAAGAACTTCATGAACATGTTTTGTACAGCCCATAGACCTATTATAACTTATATGTCCGCTTTAACTGAAAAGCAGACATGAAATGCTTTTAATAATTTATCACATTCAGAAATGTGTTGCTTTAAACCAATATTTATGCTGAAAAAAACAAGGAGAAAGTGGTGTAACGCAGCCAAAGCAACCCTGAAATCGCTTTAAGTAAACGCAGAAAGTATGCACGGTCCTTTAAGAGAAAATTAGGCCACTCATTAATGTATTCATTGCATTACTTATCTGAACTGCCTTTTATTATCAGGGTGACAGCAGAATAGATAGATATGAAGTGAGCTTGCACGGTGCCTCGCTAAAGTGGCTGTGGGCGATTAATGAGACTTGTAATTAAAGTATTGATGCAAGTTAATAAGTACCACTTACACCATCAGGACAATGACAGTGCGGAATGGGACGGAGACGTGCGCAGCATTGTGACTGGCAAGCCCCCCATTTGAACAGAGGGCCTCTCTCCATCCGCCGTATTCTACCAGGTTTCATGACAATGGCCTACTGTATGGCCTGCAACAATGGCCAAGGACATGAGTGGCACCAGTGCCAGTGGGAATAGCCACAGCAAACACTTTAGGAAGCTTATCCCACCTTAGAGAGCAGCACAAAGCTGAGGCAGAGCGCGTGGGCCGTGATCTAGGGGTCGGCATGAGGCTCCTTTGTGCTGTGTTCTCTGAAGGGCCACATCACACATGGACCCACGGCTCTGCCTGCTGCCAAAACAATGCTGTGCACTGTTCCACTGGCCTACAGTCCGGTCGCTATGCGCACCCCTCGGCCCAAAAACGGCAGCTTTCTTCTGTGCCAGGAGGAGCCACTCTGCATTTTTAGGTGACAGAAGCTTAATCTTTATCAGATCCTCGCACAGGCAGGCAGGGAAGTGTAGAAGCCATCTACGCTTTATCCAAGGAAAAATCAGACGGCTTAGCATTAGGCATGTTTGACAAGCTCTGATTCATCACTCTGGGTTTTATTTAAGCAAACTAGGCTTGATAAATAAAGGGGGGTTTAGTGAGATAATCAGTAGGTTGACTTCAAACAAAACTGGACGTGTCAGGATGCTAGCGCTGTCAGAGAGAAGAGGGAAAGGAGGCCACCAGCAAACTGGGAGCTCATGAGAGCTTAAAATGTGATCATGCAACTTTGAAAGAAACCACTTTGCAAGTTTCCATCTTGTCCTTTCACTATCCACGCTGAGTTGGGCAATGAACAGGCTGGCTCTGATGGGGCACCGAACCACATTACCTCTTTTGAAAAGCCTGGCATCTTTATTCTCTTAAACCTGATTATGCATGGCAGTGCAGGGCATCCTGCAGCACCGTAGCTCATGCAGGAGGATTTCAGGGGAGAAACAAACCGAAATGTCACTTTGATGAGACATTTAATGGGCTTGTTGTACAGCATCTTTTACTTTTACTCTGAAACAGAATTAGAATAAGGGTTGAAAACAACAATACTAGGAATCGTCCCTTTCTTTTATATACCCAGACACCTTATCATGCTACAGAAGTGTGTGTGATGCCCTGTTACACCTGGCTACTAGTCACTGAGCCATTTTCCCCAGAGATACTCAACTCAGAACATATTTACTGACATAAATTACATTTCAGTTAGAAAGCGCCTTTTCTAACCGGCATAAAAATAACAATTTTGAAGGATACTTAAAAATGCACATTTGTTTTGGCCCCAAGGCTCTCTCCCAAAGACGAGATGAGACACACGGCTATAAAGTGTTTTCGTTAAAATATGACGCTCTTCATTCAGCTCTATTCATATTCACCACCTCCTTCACTTTTGCATCTCTCTTTTCTTTGAGGCTTTTCAAAATCTCCTCCAATGTGCTTCAGAATTCTCAACTAGGCCAGACAGTAGACAGCAGATCTGAATGTCATTCTTTTCTCTGACAGAGCGAATGGGTCTGAGCACATTGTTTTCACTGTGAATACAGAATGAAGTCTGAATGGGTTTTTTTTTAATTGCTCTTCTTACTTCTCTTGTTCAAAAACAGATGGTGAATATTTGAGGTTAGTTGCCTATAAGCTTTAGGGCAATTCCTGAAAACTAATCATGTGTTTCATAAAAGTATTTTATGAATATGAATGTATTGTTAGGGCTGAAGAAGTACTACCTGTCCTTAACCCATACATACCCAAACAGTCCTGAACCTGCATCAGCTCTTCAGTGGGATACTGCATCTCGCATTAGACTCAGCACACTTCTTTGGACTGGAAAGTGTGTGATTTCAATGCTGAAGCCCCTCACCTCTCGGGTTCTGCATCAGTGCCCCAGCTATCATTCACAGGTCTCGGCAACACCGGGGGTGTCGTGATGCTCTTTGCCTCCTACCAATCTATTCATTGAGCCTTCTCTTGCCAGTTTGTGCAGGACAGAAATGCTTCTTTAGGCACTCTGCTGAAGCAAAGCATTCAGTTCAAAAACTACAGCATCTTTGAGAATAGCTGCCAAGATGCTGGCACTTGAAAATGAGCGTTCTCACACAGCTGGCACATTATCCCAGCAAATCCTTCGGCTGCAGTAGGGGAATAACACTATGTGTTGGGAAAAAAAAATAACACTATGTGTTGGAAAAAAACAGTCTCAGGGCTTATACAACACAGACTACCTTCACTGCAATAGGAGGCAACATAAAAAGTCACTTAAATAATACGGTCCAATAAATAACACAGTCTAAGAATCAATGGATGTTAATTATAGTTGCAGAAGCCAAATGAGTTGTCTTAAATCTCCATTAAAGGAAAACAATGAAGGATAAAACGAATGCATTTGACAAATTATGACAAGGAAAACCACGGCAAGTAAACCTTACCAAAATGATGTGATACAAACAATAGCATTTTATGTCATACATGGATAATAATAATAATAATAATAATAATAATAATAATAATAATAATAATAATAACAATAATAGTTTAGAAATAAGTAATATAATAATGGTCACCAATAGAAGAATCATAGTAAAACTAGTAACTCCTGGGACTGAGATTGCATGGATCTGCAATGCAATCGAAATATTAAAAGACTGACTAAAAGAGTCTTTGTAGGACTCTTTGTAGGTGGAATAAATGTATTCACCTGATTTACCTGCAGTCTTGGAGTTGTCTTGCTGAGCAAATCCATCCTTTCCTTCTGGAGGAGCTGTGCATCTGGATGGCTGCAGAAAAGAGCTGTAGCCCGTTTCAAACCCGGACTGCTCTCCAGCTTTAGCTCTGTCCTCGCGGTGCTGGGTTTTTTCCCACCTATATTCAGACAAGCCCCGGCCCCAGCCCATATTTGGATGGCTTTCGATGACTGTGTACTACCCACTGCTGGTCTATGACGTAAATAGTCTAGCCAATCCGTGCATGGTAAGGAAATATTACTAGCCAATGATAGTCCAGGGGCGGGTCTTTACGGAATACGGGTGGAATGAAGCCCGTATTATAAGACCTCACTCGTCCTTAACGAAGCCTCATCGACAACTTATTCTCCACCCAGTCACGTTTCCACAGCCATTTTGAGACCGAGTGTTTTTTTATTTCTTCAGTCATGTGCAGCATATTCACCTCCACAGCGGTCCCCACCTTTCCATGCCCACTTTCACACATGCTCGCCCACTGCACCACCAGGGGGCTTTGGTGAAGACACTGGGATTCAGCCACAATGTTAACTGACATAAGAAGTGAATTACACTGGTGATCTCAGTATAATAACGTTATAACGGCCTCTGTCAATGGGGTGGAATAAATTAGGCAGCGAGTGAACAGTCAGTTCTTGAAGTTGATGAGCTGGAAACAGGAAAAATGGACAAACATAAGGCTCTGAGGGATGTTGACAGGGACCAAATTATGATGCCTGGACAGCTGGGTGAGAGCATCTCCAAAACAGCTGATCTTGTGGGAGTTTCTGGTCTGCAGTGGTCAGTACCTATGGAAAGTGGTCCAAGGAAGGACGGTTGGTGAAAAAGCAAGAGGGTCAATGATGCACATGGGGAACAAAGGCACTGGTCCGGATCCACAGAAAAGCTACTGTAGCACAAATTGCTTAAAAAAAAAAAAAAAGGAAAAAGGAAATGCTGTCAATGACAGGAAGAGGTCAGTACACACAGTGCGTCACAACTTTGAAGCAGAAAATCGCAAACTGTGTAGTGATCATGTGGATTGCTGTTTGCGTATGTATCCCTTACTTCTCACCAGGATGCACTATGGGTAGAAGGCCAAGCAGTTGAGGTCGTGTTATGACATGGGCAACGTTGGAAAACCTTGCGCCCTGAAATTGGTTGTTTTTACACTTTTACATGTGACGCCAACCTAAACATTGTTGCAGACCAAGTACACACGTTCATGGCAACAGTGTTTCCTAATGGCTTTGCTGCTAATGTCTTGGAACCTGATACCATTGCACACCTTCAAAAGTCTTGTGTAATTAATGCCTCAATGAGTCAAGTTTTGGGGACCCACACTACTAGTCAGGTGGTTTTAAAGTTATGTCAGAACAGTGTATTTTTCTCAGGTTTGTGATGGCCCATACCCTAAGAGGTTAGGTAACTCTTTTGTGGCCATTTCATCTAAATCAGAATCAGAAAACTTTATTGATCCGGGAGGAAATTGCTTATATAATGATTGCAAAGACACATAGACACAGTGACAAGAAAAATATAAAATGTAAAGTCTAAATAAAAAGAAATTGCAGAAAAAAACTTCATTTACATACAGAAATGCTGGGTATTAATACTATATATAAGTAACACAGCTGAGTGAAATCTACTGACACGAATGGTAGTTTGCAGTGGGTTATTGCACTTAGTAGAGAATCAGTAGTAATATTAATATAGGCTGTATGGGTCAGCACAAGGACCTGCACACAACAGTGACCTTCTCAAAACATTTGTTTACCTTGACATGCTCTTAAATCATCAGCCTTTTACTCACAGCAGCATTGCTAGGCTCATCCTTCTCTCATTTTGACCTGAATGGCTTTAATAGCTATTCATTCTTTATTTTTGGACCTGTGTTAGTAAATCCTGCCCCTGTTGAAGCCCAGCAATTAAAGAAACATGTGTAAGTGTGCAGTGCTGTAATCCACAGCAGGATTAAGAAACACTGTTGTAGGTTAGTTTAATTCAGTGATCACTAATTCCAGCTCTCCTGGTAGACCACATTCCTGCACAGTTTGGTGATTATGTTGATTTCCTCTTTGAACACACCTGATACAGCTTGGCTGGTGTGGCGGTGGCTTAATGGGTAAGATACTTGGCCTCTGGACCAAGAGGTCATGGGTTCAAATCCTACCTTCAGCATACCACCACTGGGTCCCTGAGCAAGACCCTTAACCCCAAGTTGATCCGGGGAGACTGTCTCCTGTAGTTTGGGAATGGAAGTCACTTTGGATAAAAGCGTCTGCTAAATACTGTAAATGTAAATTACCAGGTTTAGATGCTTCGATGAGAAATCAGTAAACTCTGTTCGACTCTGGCACTCAGTTCCCAAATCCTGCCATACAGCTGAAATCCGGGCATCATATTCATGTAACCAGTGTCTTATAAATGTTTAATTAGCTGGATCTGTTCAGCTGTTCAGTGGCAGGACTGTTGAAGAAGGTCTGCCGCAAACTGTATATTTCTGCATGTGTTTTTGTTAGAAAAGATGTAAACTTGATTGAGAATGTTTTGTTATATTGGTTAAATTCTATTCTCAACCAAAAAAAGCTGCCAACACCTTTTGTAACTCTTGCCCTCACCTGTGATTAAATTCTCACTTTTAAAGTGGCTTCTTATAGTGATGTGTGAACACACCACAGCAAACCACACAGTGTGAACAATATGAAATTCATTTTCTACATTTAACCCATTCACCAAGTGAAGCAGTGGGCAGCCTAGAACACAGTGCCCAGGAAGCAGTGTTTGGGGATGATACCTTGCTTAAGGGTACCTCAGTGGTGCCACTGGCAGTCTTGAGATTCAGACCCACGGCCTTCTGATTGCAGGGGCAACTCCCTAACCACTAGGCCACCAGCTGTACTTTACGTCTCCATGTATTTTGCCTCAAATACGTACTAAATGCATCATCTTGTAGTAAAGGCCAGTTAAATATTCCTTTATACTGTACTACACTGTGTCCTGCTACAGCAGGCCTGTCCAAAATGGCACTTATTTTATTAAACTATTGAATAAGATTTGGTTATAACTGCTGATGTTATGTACCTGTAGATGTGACACAAACTATTGCTTCCTGAAAGATCTTGTAAAAGACAAGGGCAAAATTCACTTGTTTTAAACTTTAATGATAACAGACCACTGTGCATTACTTATAATTCCTGTTTAAAATGTTCATAAGGCAGATATTTATCAAACTCGTGGAAATTTAAGGTATTCTGTACAGCTTGTTCAATGTTATCTGACTCTCCGGATATGACAGTAAGGTAGAATTGTGTTTTTAGAGCTGTTCACGTCTGCCTGGATGGCTTATATTTGGTTACATTGCCATTTGAACGATAAAGGTAATCGTGACAATGAAAATTATTTTATATCAGTGTGTATTTTCATGTAACTTTTGTGGTAAACAAAAATGTCAGAAGAAAATATTGGCCCCGGGCATCTTCACTTTATCAAATGAGGCCCTCTTTACAAAAAGTTTGGACACCCCTGTGCTACAATCATAAACCTTGTAACTGATGTAAGCCAAAGACTTCATTTCCCACAATTCTTCCCCACGCGTGAAGGATTGTGGGTAGTTGCAGCTGGACTAGCATGCTTGCAGTAGCTCGTCGTTGGAGAAAAAAAAAACATTAATGATACGCTTTTAAATAGTGTAAAGTGATTTTTTTTTCTATAAATTAATATTTCCTTCGTTTTTGTGTCCTGACACCTGTTGTAAGCCTCGCCAAAAACATCAGCAAATAATGAGTGATAAAAAGCTCCTTGGCAAAACAGAGGAGTTTTTAATGAAAGCCTCGCTGCTTTATAAAGACACATGTCCAGAGCAAGCACGGTTCCTCATGTAAGTACCTGCTTCTGTTTGTCGAAGTTTCTCTGTGGTGTTTTAGAGCAGGACCGTCTTCCTGGACCATTTATTTACCAGTCTGCGGCGTTCAGTTCCAGCCCGCGTCTAATACACCAAGTTTACAGGATCAAAGTACACTACATGGACAGAAGTATTGGGACCTGCTGTAATGGCATTGTATTAACGTTAGATGGCAGACCCACTCCTTCACTCGAGACTGACTTTTCCACGTGTTGTCTGTGAGCTCTGCCTGTGAGCTTGTGGTTATTATTAGGGGAAAGCACGGGTTGTCCCACCACTGCCATTTACTTATCAAAATAACTTCCTTCAAAATACTTTGTGTCCACTGTTTGTTGTACAGTTGTAGGTTCATTTATAAATATATAAATAAAATATAGATCAAATGTAAATACAATATATCTAAAGAAAAGTGGCCCCTTGTCACATGTGAACAAGGTGAAATTTCTTCTCTGTATTTAACTTATTCACCAAGTGAAGCAGTGGGCTGCCACCAAGGGGGCCGCGCTGGGAGCAGTGTGTGGGGACAGTACCTTGCTCAAAGGTGCCACTAGCAGTCCTGGGATTTGAACCCATGATCTTCTGATTCTGAGGGACAAATCCCTAACCACTAGGCCACTAGCTGCCCTTTATCCATAGTAATATAAGAAACGGTGATTTTTCTATATTATTCCTTTAATGTATGTTTCTGACCTTCTATAACATTCTGTAGTTGTATAAATATGTTACAGTACTCTAGTAAGGATGCACTGCTACATATTGGGATTGCAGTGCCTTATGATATTAAAAGGCTCGAAGTCTGTAAATATTGATTCAAATTACACATTTACTCTCCGCATTCATTCAATCCATGGAAACAAATCTGCAAAAACAGCATATTTTCAAATCATAGTTTTTTGTTGTAACTATACAGGGGGTCCTCGGGTTACGACACAGATCCATTCCTTCGACAGTGATGTAACCCGAATTTTGGTGTTAGTCGAAAGACACCCTAGCCTGTCACTTACCAATCCTAACACAGTTGTAAAATGATAAAAACACAACTAAGCCACAGAAAAAGGAAAAGGAATACTCTCACTCATATGCCGCATTACTGTGTATTCTTCCGTCGCATGCAACCTAACTAGTTGGCCCATGTAGACTGTAAGTACGACGCTAACGGTGTAAGCCGAGTGGGAGTGTGTGCCGTAAACTCGAAACTTCATACGTCAAGACTGTTGTAACCCGAGGACCCCCTGTATATGTTTATTCTGGCCATAGCAGTTTAGCCCCACCCATTTAGCCAAGGGGGCGCTTTACAGTGAAGTTAGTAAGTCAAGGAAGTCTTTGAAAGAGAGGAAACTGGCTTGACTCCACAGTAGAAATTGCTGTAAATTGAAAAAATTTGTGAAAAAATCAGTATAGTAAAAATAACAGAATAAAGGTTGATACTCAAATATCTTAGCTTTTATGACCTGTACTTAAAGTGAACCTTGACATCTGCCCTCCCAGCTGACACTTAGCTGAGCTTAATTTCTTTATTTTTAAAAAAAAAGATTTGTAACAGTATTTCCAGTGCACAGGATGGCAACATTGCCCTTAGAATCTCTACTGACGCAGCTGTGCAGTGATTCTTACCTTATGATAAGTTCCAATGCTTGTATTGCTCTCTGTATTCATTGGAGTTTTAGGAACACAGGTCATTGAAGCTAGCCAGGCCAGTAGAAAAATTATAAGCTAGTAGGTATTTGTTTTTAGTTTCATTCATAATTAACAGTAGACCAAGAACGTGAAATATATATATTTTTTATTTCTTCATTATTAGGGATTTACCATCCTAATAGAAACGCAGAATATCCCTTTCAAAGGGAAATACATTGGATTACTTACCAGCGCTCTAAACAACAGTACGAGGGTCAGTACTGGAGAGACGTGTATGTTGATAGGGCTCTAATGATATTTATGATCCTGGACACTTGGCTGAGGGCAGCAGGCAATCATGTGTGGAGGCCCATTTCTTGTCACACAGCAATGTCTACGTGACGCTTCTGTTCTTACTTTATTTATGCCCATGCCAAGGCTGACACATACTGATCAGAATGTACACCGAAGTGTGTTTCATAATAATCCTTACTCTAACAGCCCTGTGACACTCACAGACACCTTTCTATACACCTACTTCGGTATGTCAATATTATTTGTAGTCCTTGCTATTAGTAAGCCAGAAGAATATAGTTTTTCACAGTTGGTAAGCTACTGAAAGGTTGGAGGGTTTTGAAATAATGAAAGGAAAAAACCCTTAAGTCTTCTGAATCTCACTGTTTCAAGCTATTAGAGCCGAGTGTAGATAATTGTCCAGATCTGCCGGAATTAGTGATGGACATCCTGTGTGTGTTGGGTCAAAATATTTTCCTCCTGCTTGGATTAATACTCATTTTGTTAATGATTTAACCTCTTATTTACAGCTTATTTACAGAATGTAGCAAAGCATTTTCATTGGTAGCAGAAAAGGTTCCTGACCCATTGAACAGGCAGTGAACAGTATAGTTTAGATAAGATTTGTTCTTTTTTTGGAGCTACCTAATGCTTTGTTACAGAGTCAAGATTGTTAGCTTAAAGAAGATTTTTTAGGTTTGATTAAGTGATGCTGTTCATGGACAAAAGATCATTTCAGTCCCCACGCAGTGCTACAGCCCTGCATGCTTTAAGTGTTTGTGTAATTGGGTATATTAAAACCCTCTGTACATTTCTGTTGCCCCTACAAGCACAAAATGTCCTTGTAATGACTCATACCAAGCGTGTACGTAAGTTACTGTAAGCAGGATGTCAGTTATGTTGACGGTGACAGGCAGTGTTGATTAAGGGCCTTTCTCAGGATGCTTTAAAGCTGTTTATTTAGCAAATGGCATGATCTCTGTTAAGCCCATTTGTCCATGAGGACGAGAAGCAGCTGCCTGTGGACTACCATGAGGCATTCTGTAGACAGTTCACGGCCACTGCTGGTCAGATTCTCAGCACACCGCTTTGGTCCCTTTAGCTGGGATGGTCTCGCCATTTACACTGAAGTTATCAGCCGACTCTTGTAATGAACAGGACCTGATTTTACCACTAAAATAGCTCCCTTTATCCCAAAAGCTTTGTTGATAGAATCCCACACAGAAAATGGTTTGTGTAGTCCCGGATGCTTATCTGACTCAAGTGTGCACTTATAAGGAAATGCATGAGAGGTATTTTAATTGGTTTTGCACAAGAGGCTGTAATGGTGGTGTCGCATCACTTGATGGAAGTGCTTAATAGTTGTGCCAAGAGTGGACTGATTCGGAAACTGCAGCTTTAGCTTGTCCATTAAATCTACCCAACAGATAGATGCTGCACTTTTTTTTTTTTTTTTTTTGGTAGTGTGTTAAGCAGATTCACAATAATGCAATTTCATTGTGATTCCACAGGAAACAATTCAGTGTATGGCTGCACAATATATTGTAATATTTTATCTTCATCACAGTATTGGTCTCTGCAATACTGCAAGTAGTTTCTAATCAATCAGTGATCTTGACAGGGTGACCAATCACAGACAAAATGTGATATTCATGTAATCCATCAAAAGCAAAATAATTTTGGCTAGTTGTTAACCATTAAGGAGAATTACTCGGCAAGCTGTTTTCTACAGGACCCATATTTTACATTTTTCTTCTGTTTAATTTTTTTCCATGACACCTTTTGGTTGTGTGTACCAAAAATATAATTCATTCTTACATGACCATTTTGAGCCTGGTCATAATTGGGCTGTTTTTGTTACTGTCCTCATAAGACTGATTTATGTACATTTCCTCTTTTCTGATTGGTTGCCATGTATCTCAGCTCTTTCAAAAGGCAATGAGGCTGAAACACTCCTTAGAACTTCAGCTTGAATGTGCAGGGCTAAACCACTGTAGCCTGGAGAAGGTGCTATATGTAAATATGATGGTTTTGTGCAAAAATGGCCTGTTTTTGTAGCTTTGTTTTCTATGTATAAAATTTATGCATGAAATGAATTACATTTTGAAACTTTCACAGTTTTTTATGTAAGTCCAGCTTTTTACTTCCATAAAAGTAATGAAAGGGCTCTTTAATATATGGAAAGGCATCATAATTTCAGTATGCAGCAGTGTAAGCGCAATACTAATGTTTTGTCTGTATTGTGTAGTCCTAGTTGAGTCAAGTTGGCTTTTATTGTCCGTTCACACACACAGTATATGATTCAATGAAATTGCGTTTCTTACAGTACCAGGTGCACAGACAGCACCAAAAAAAAAACATCACGCAGAACATATGACATGAAGACAATATAAAACAAGTGTAACAAGTATCAGTGCAACAGACATTTAGTAGGACAAGCAGCAGATGTGTATTGAGGTAGAAAGCAGCAGATACATATTGAGGTAGTAGAGTGCAGTGCAAAGACCCCAAGGATTTGCAAGATGTGTACTGTATGTATGTTCAGTGTGTATGTGCAAAAAGGTTCACTGCAAACAATGCAACATGCAACTTGTTTAAATTATATAGGTATGATTCTGAATTAGACAATAATACATTTATAAAGATATGGTGGAAATTTTACATTTGGAAAAAAAAATATTTTGGCCCAAACATGTGGGACAACAGATTATGATATTATTATAATTAGACTCAGACTCAGATTGATCCTGGAGGAAATTGCTTAAATCTAACTACGCATAAATCTAAGTTATGATTGAATGTAATGTTCCAAAAGCAATTCACTAAATTTATACTGATGTATCACAAGTGATGCATTTTACACCCCATTTCCAGCCTTGACAGACATGTTTAGCAGAGGTGTGAAATATTGAAAGGTATGGGGCATAGGCCAGTATGTCAGCACATACAAGACTCCTGCACACCTGCTAGCTTTAAGGAGGTTTATTAAAATAAAATAATTATCATAATGAAATAAACACCTGTCCATAGTTTCATGTGCGTTATACGCTGTGTCAGCATGCCAAAATTCAGCATTAACTGTTAGTGTGTGCACTAATTTTAGTAAGGATTTAGAAAGCTTAAGTGATGTGGGTTGTTAAAATAGTACACTATTCTACAAATAAGACTCGTAAACATGAAACCTCAAGGGAAATGAAGGGGTTGAGTGATATTTTGGGGTGATCGTCTATGAATTCCTGATGCTTATTCTGTGTGAGTGAATTGGTAGAAGCCACCTTGTCTCTGAGCTCACTTGCTTTAGTTTGCTCTGTGTCTGATGTATTGTACATCATCAATTTCACCGCAACTGACACTATGTGTGTTGTGAAAATCAACAGAATTGTCGCGTGCTCAGAATGCTGGATTGCCTCTCTCACCCACATTCCCACTCCTTACCCAACAGATCTGTCGTAAACAAACTGCAGGATATTTTTACAGCTAATAAAGCATACAGCAGCTGCACACTCACTAAATAACTCCACGTTTTATTTTCTTTATTTCAGGCAGAGGCATCAGATGAAGGGTGAGTTATCTGAGGCAATTACGCTTTATTACTTCAGTGTTATTTATTTTCCCAGACTGGATTGTCACTCTGACCTTGGCTGAGCCTTGCTGATGGAGGTACAATGTTTTTAAAAGACTTGGGGGGACATTTAGAGGCAGTAAAAGAAAAGTAACACCAGCTAAAGCTTAAGTCTGGAAATGCCCTTAACCCCACATAATAAAACCAGGCCACAGACATCCACACACAGACACTGGCTCTTTCCCAGGCCTAAAGCCCTGGGAAGCACAGGGAGATGATCACATATTGGAAAAGTTGTCAGAACTTTTATCTGATACATCAAAGAAATACCTGCTGGCCTTAAAATAGCACGCACCATCGCCTGTTGTGTTTAGTTAGCAAGGCCAAAACTCTCATGAGGTATTGCCCTTTGTTCTAGGGCCTGCCCTGTCAGAGACTGTGCTCTGCCCCTTCTGTTACCAGTGGCGCCAGCCGGGTGGATACCATGTGCGAGTGCGGCCAAAGCGCAGGCCAACAGCACAGTTGAAGAAGCTGCTCAGGAAGGAAGCAGCCCACAAGAGACTCAGTGGAGAAGAATCCAGAGTTCTCCAGAAGTTCAAAAAGGCCTCCAATGTTCTGGTGAGAATCCGTATGCCAGGCCATGTTCACTAAACACAATGGCTGTGTACCTTACCATGCGCATTTTAGTGTTTTGCTGATTAAACACACTTCAGGATGGACCTGTTAATGACTTGATTAGATGGAGCAAGAGTGCTGGAGCAAGTAAAATGCCAAAATGTGCGGAGAACCAGTACCACTAGGGTGTTTCTCCATTCTAAATAATCTGGCCCAGTGAAACATGTCTCAAACAAATCATATAAAGTTTTTTTAATTAGTTGCATTTTTTTCTGATTGAATAGAGAGAACATTTCTGGAATCAACAAAAAAAATCACAATTAGTATTTTGCCCCTACTCTGGCCTGGATTCTTTGAAGCATGGACTGAACAGTTGAAAATCAATATTCTGCATCAGGCTCATTCTAACCTCTTTGGGCTGTAGCTGACAAAGTTTTACTGAGAAGAGTGTTATCCTTCCTTTAGCCAAGTCTACTAGCTTGTAGAAATTACAATATGATTCCAAATATTTCATAACGCATTGAGTAATCAGTAAACAGACTCGGGCACTTGTCCAGTCATTTCATTGAATTTTTAATCCTATCATGCGGTGCCATACCGTCCAGTGGAAAAACATTGATGAAGAAGCTACTTTGACAGGAAGGACAATTTGACTGATGTGCAAAACTGCCGTCTTCAAGTCATTGTTTAAGCATGACATTTAGGGGCTGACAATTGTCAAAAATTATGCTACAACAAAAATAGACCCAAATTAAACAAAGTGGTCTACCCATCAGCAGATGTGTGGTATGTAATTAGCATTTAGCTTGACCAACATTTGTGTCCCATCAGACTGGTAAAAACTAGTGCTTGGGTGTGTATACAAAAGACATTGTAGCTTGTTCTAACAGTTGTGGTTGTCTTAGGGTAAATCAATTTGGAATCACTGCCCTGTGTTGAGAAACTTGCAGTATGTCACTGTTGGAAATATCTTGTATCTCTAACAAAAAAACCTTACAGGGGGAAAAAAATAACATACCTTTTTACTTTAGTATAACAATTTCATTCAAAATAATTTTTGATACTTTTTGTTGCTTCTCATGACCTTCCTACAGTGCAAACAATCGCATTTTGTCATGCATGTCGAAAACATGAAAAATGACAAATGGAGATGAAGAAAGTAAGAAAAGGAAAATGAAAATGTACTTTTGCTGAGTTCTGGGTTTTGGCAGAGAGTAGCTTAGTGTAGTTTGATCAGGCATTTTCTGGTATCTTAGAAATGCAAATGTCATCATTCTGCTTGGTGTGGATAACGGACAGATAGCAGGAAGTGGCTGCTCACCCAGCTAAGGGCAATGGAAATGCAGTGGCCCATTACTGGGGTTGTTTTTGTGCCTTGGGCTGAGAGGGAAAGTACCATCGATGTGACCCTCTGCATGTCTGACTTTGGCTCTCCTGCCTCATTAGTATGCAGAAGAAGCAGAGGGAATGTTAGTGTGGAAGCCCCATTAGAACACATTGGCTTACTCTGCGGAACTTCACCACCACAGTGAAGACTTTCAGACGTTAATACTTTAAACATCTCAAGACTTAGCCACAGGCATCTCTCCTTTAAAGCTATCGTTTAATGTCCATGATGATTAGCATTTGCTATGCAGCTACAGTAATGTTTTATTTAGACACAGATAAGCTCCCTTTTTATAATTAATCTTCCTTTTCCATCTAAAATCTTTAAGAAGTCCTCTTTGTGTGTGCAGTCCTAAATAAATACCATGCTCGACATCACTTATGGGAATGGCTACAGACCGGTATCTCTTCTCTCCTGCCTCTCCAAAGTTTTGGAGCATGCTGTATATAACCAGCTCAACCTATTCCTATTGCAAGACAGACTTCATGACCTAAACCAATCTGGATCCAAAGCAGTGCATTCAGCAGAAACACCACTTTTGCTGTTACTGAGGATCATGCAGCCAAAACAGCTAAACTGTCTTCGGTTGTAATTCTTTTAGATCTTTCTGTAGCCTTTGATACTGTCAAACATCACATCCTCTTAACTTGATTCACCAAACTCTGAATAACTGGTTTTGCATGGTAGTGGATTGTGTCCTACTTTGAGAGATGCAAGTGTCGAGAGTCATGCGAAGGGTCAGTGTCTGCCCCATGAAGACTTACCACTGGTGTTCCACAAGGGGTCAATGCTAGGCCCTCTTCTTTTTTTCTTGCTCTCTTAGTGATATTATATCTTCATATGGTTTCTTTAACCGCTGTTATGCTGATGACACTCAACTTATCTTCTCCTTTTCACAATGACCCTCGGTACACATCTCTGCATGTCTGAATGACATTTCCTCCTGGATGACAGCGCCTGAAGCTAAATCACAGCAGAACGGAGCCCCTGTGCATCCCAAGTGAAGCATCTCTAAGACCTAATCTGACCATCACTTTTGGAAGTGCTGTTGTCTTTGCCATACCAGAAGCACAATAATTTGGTGTCCACTTACCTGAGGATCTCTCATTTTTGTCTCACATTAGTAATCTCTCCCAACCTTGCAGTTAGCCCCTTTACAACATCAGGAGAATTTGCCCTTGCCTCACCATTGAGGCCTCTCATGTAAGACTCGATCAGTCACTTATCAGCTGAAGACTTCTGGCTGGCCTTCTTCTCAAGGTCCCCGGGCCTCTAAGCTGCTTCAGAATGCAGCAGCACGTCTGCTCTTCAATACATGAATATTCTCACACGCCACTTCACTACTGTGAGCCTTTCACTGGCTTCCTATGGCTGCTCACATTAGTTTTAAAACTCATCCGCTCTCCTACAAAGCCAAAAATGGTCCAGCTCTGCCTTACCTGTCAGCTTATCAGACCACAGGTCGCAGCTCACCCTCTTAGCGCATCAAGCGCAGCCTGACTTGACCCACCTCTTCTCAAAGGTCTCGAAGACATGCATCATGTCTCTTTTCTGTTTTGGTTGAACTTCCCCTGACCATTAGAACTGCTGAGATCATCACTGTCTTCAAATGGAGACTAAAACCCCCCCTCTTAACTGAGCACTTAGAATAACAACTGCATGTTCATCTCAAAAACTTAACTGACGCAAACTTCTTAAGAAAATGTCTTCATGTCATCTCTGTGTGATCTGATAGGACATCTCTAGTAGAATCCTAGCTTGCTAGCCGCTCTTGTTGTAAATCTACATTTACTAGTATGAGGGATATGTTTACGTTGTGGACTACAAAGCACACATGTATGTCACTCTGAATATCGGGGTCAGCAAAATGCTGTAAATGTAAATCTTTCAAAGGCTTTGTATATTATCGTGTTTAATTTGGTTAATTTATAAATGAATTATTCAATTGTCAACGTAATGGCTTGAGGCTAGATAATGGCTCAAGGGTGGTATACCTGCTACTTCACAGTGATACATAGCTATGTATTCCTGTTACTGATACTGAGCCTCTGAGGATCTCTGGGGGAAGATTAGCTGGAGTGTGTAAATTCTGTTCATAGCATTTATGTGTGTGTCAGAGCTTGCCACTCAATGTAAGTGAACTGATGTTAGGAAAGTTCATTTCTCATGACTTTGCTGCTCACTTGGTTCTTTACCTAGGTGCCAAAGGCCACAGTCATGTTTGGGCACAGTGTATATCACATGCTATTGCGTCTTTCTCCACCCCCATTATTGTCATTTGCTGGATATCTCTAGCCTTGTAAACGATCCTTGGTTATGTACATTAGGGCCAATATCCTCAAAATGTGTAGTTATTCGAATCCACACGCATGCTATGCGTTTCTTTCTCTCTTGCACGGAATGACGTAGTCAAATTTCAAGTTATTTAATGGAAAACTACACTTTGATCACAAACTACAGAGAACCAAGAAACCTTGTCTTTCGAATTAAATGACACATAGGATTCTACTTAATATGACCGAATACATGAACTAACGAAGTAGAACTATAAAACACCTAACAGAGCTCAGGTCAGAGCCCAAGCTCTGTGGAACAGTAGTACTTTGTGGAGATCTTGGGGAGTGGGAGGCTCTGCAGGAGCTTTAAGGGCTTTTAAGCATTTTGTTGACTAGTATGTGGTCTTTGCGTCCTTGCCTTGTGCATCGTTTTTGCTTTTCTGGAGGCATATTGTTGGTGAGCATGTGATCAAGGGGCTTGTTTGCAGTAAAAAAAAAAAAGCAGTTTGTACAGATTTGGCAACAATGTGATTTTGTGATAGTTCTTCAGGTCTTTGCTGTTCTAGAATTTGTATTCATTTATTTATTTTTACAAGTTGGAACTGCTTTGATGTGCCATGACAATTGGCCAATTTCAAATGATACCCAGCCCTAGCCATATGCTATCTGCATACTTTCCACATGTTTTCAAACTCCCTGAGCGTTTGTTTCTAGGAGCTGACAGGGGTTTAAGGCACAGTGATGTCTCACCTCATTTTTTTCCCACCAACGAGCCAGAAGGGACAAGACATCCGACGTGGGTGTGAATGGATCAAATGACGAAGGGAAAGGGCAGGGTGGCTAGAGTTTGACCTTGGAGTTTTAATCAGTCCATGCAAACCAGATGCTCGACTTGCTGGCACCTCACGTGCAAGTGGTTAGTGAATTATTTTAAGCATCCCTTCTTGGGTACACCCGTGTCTACAAGCAAGGTTAATGGCTGTTTTATCTGCCTTGACCAATATAAACTCTACAAATAATATTTCAGTGCTGTCTAACTTCATTATGATGGTTTTAAAAGAGTGAACTTTAAGTAGCGGATAGAGAGATGATCCCTACTTTGAAATTCTATCCATCTGTTGTGTAGTACTGAGCCAGCACATCAGCCAATGTTTTTGGGGTCATAGGCTTAAAACTGCCTCCGTGTATTTCATTTCCTGCACACTCTCCCTCGCCGAATCCATCAGGCACGTGCCTCTGTCCTCATCTGTTATTATCGCTTTAGATGAGGAATGAAAAACAGCCTGGTTGTAGACAGCATGATGAAGTGATGTGTGCCGCTCAGCAGCCCCTATGTCACCGTGAACCAGCCATGAGGCCTGACGGGTTTTTTAAATGTTATCTCTTTAAAAACTGGCATTTTAACTCCTAGAAGTAAAATTCAAGGTTTGGCCTGTACTCTAAAACCACCCTGTAGCTCTGAGCTGCTCTAGTCTTTAAAATGACCGACACTTCTCGTGGGATTAAAAGAATACTCAATTTTGTATCTAACCTAATTTCTGTAGCGCACAGCCAATTCTATGTACTTACAAATGTAGAAAACCCATTCACACAAAACATACTCCAGAAGCTTTAGCACCTGCTTTGTGGTTTTTAATAGAAATGTGTATTGAGGCAACAGGTTTCCTGTTTTGTTTTTTTTTTTCTTTTACAGAAGAGGGATGAATCATAAGGTTAAAAATGCTGGCGTATTCTTTTAAAATAGATGGGATGGGTCTAAAAATGTAGAAATTAATGTTTGGCCGTGGTTAAGAGCTGGGACCACTTACTGCTTAATCAGTAATTATCAATAAGCACCATTAAACTGAGGTGGAGACTTCAGTTGTATCATTAAGTTTTTTTCCCAAATTGATTTTGGGGCTTGCCAGTATTAATGATCTCAAAGTTCCCATTAGGACACAGACTGGGAGCTCTGATAAGAAAGACTGGATCTTGTTTGTTGTTTGTTGATATATGCATTTTTCAATATAATGCAGTTCAACACGGAAAAGGTCTGATGGATGCAAAAGTTGAGCCACATATCTCGTAATAAATAATTTAGTAATAATGGAAAAATTATCATTATCTGGCAGCACTGACTGCTCAAAGCATCTTTCTTTGAATCTTCAGTGTACACTCTAAAGCAGAAACACAGTAATGAGTTTGGTCTTCACTTTTCTTTTAGTTAAGCTTGACCCAAGTGTCTGATTTATTGGAGCCTCGTAATACTTAAATATCTACTTTAAATATATTTAAAAAAATAAGTATGCTGTTCTTGATTTGGTTGACATCCTATTTCCACCCTGGAGTGACCAGTCCATGTTTGGGCAAAAGGGATCAATCTTCATGGAGAGCCATTGGGTCTTAGAATTTCGATAATGGTGCACACTTCCACACACTCTTTCACACGTTTGCTGCACTTCCGTATCAAGGACAGCAGTGCCTGCTAAACCACAGCACCAAGGTCACAGCAGCAAGCCTAGCCCAGCTTGCGGCTAGTGGGGTATTTTAGGAAACTGGCCTATTAATAGATAACAAAGAGCCCATCTGCTGGATTGATTGTGTGTGTGTGTGTGTGTGTCTGTGTGTGGGAGAGTGTGTTCAGGGAGTGTGTAGAAAGCTTAGCACTCCAGTCAGAGCCAGTCCTATCTGGGGCTTAGGTGGGCCTGGAGAGAAACTGAAACCTTCCAGGAAGGCAAAAATGACCTCCAGAATTCGATTCCACAAACCCATTTTGCATGCAATTGCATCCACTTTCTGCAGAGGCTCTATTGCTGTTCAGAGTTTTCTGCAAGTAAAAGTGTCTGTGAAAAAAAAAAACAAGTCTGGAGAACTGTTATTTCTGAACGCATTACATCATGTGGCACATAAATACACACTATGAGATTTCTCCAGCCGTGCCGACATTTCAGGCATGACGGTGTAGTCTGCCCAACACTAAGCTAAGTATGGCTCGGTTCACTTCCTTCCCCGTTTTCCACATCGCTCTCTGTGCACACAGCTCCTGTTGACTGACTGCATCAATCTCACTGGAGCCGCAGAGTTTTGGTGGTATTTGCATGCTCCAGAGGGCCCCACAGATTCTTCCTGCTGTATGCTCAAGGCAGCCTGCGTGCATTAAATAGCGCCGGATATATAGCTGTGGGTTGCCGGAAATTAGACTTGCACGTGATGGTGGAAAGAAAAACCTACGCTATCTCAGCCATTTGAGTTATGTGTTAATTATAACCTACCAAGGTGGTGTGTTTGTGTGTATTATGTGTGGTAGGATTGTCTTTTGAGAAATAGGAGAGTGTTATAGTACTCAGTACACATGACCACAAGACACTTATACAGGGTGACACAGAAAAACGGGAACTTTTGGTAAACAAATAAAAATAGAAAACATTTTTATCGCGAAAGCACGCTGTCTACTGTTCCACTGCTCCATTATTACTGAATGGCGTGATTGTTTACAGCTCACAGTCCCCCTTCCGTAGTGCTGCCAACTGTACATGGCTGCCACTACGCACCTCAAAAGTTCCCATTTTCCTGTGTCACCCTGTACGTGGTCTCAATGTTGGCATGTAAAAAGAAACATTGCATTATTTAAAAAATATATATTGCTGTTGTTTTCTATTAATATAGTTAATTAACCCATCATTTTTCAATCCTCATACTCAATAATAATAATAAGTACAATAAAGCGAAATTCTTTCTCTGCATTTAACCCATTCACCAAGTGAAGAAGTGGGCTGCCGCCAGCGAGGTGCCCGGGGAGCAGTGTGTGGGGATGGTACCTTGCTCAAGGGAACCTCAGTGGTGACACTAGCAGTTGGGATTCGAACCCCAACCCTTTGATTGCAGGCCCAACGCCCTAACCACCAGGCATTTTGTCTAAACTAGTTTGACTGTTGTTTTTGTTATGTTTTTCTTTGCTTTAAACCACAGGAAAACATGAACTAAATGTTAAATAGACAAAAATTCTGTTTCTAGAATGTAAACTTCGTGTCGTTATGCGTTTTTAATTCTTGATTTGTTCTTTCACAATAATCAGAAGCAGCACAGATTACAGTTGACTATGTCTATCGATCAATAATCCCTCAATTAAAAATGTATCTAGTTATGGGACCTGTACATACTTCCTAGAACTATATGGCCCTGTTACTGAATAACTCTTGATCCACTTAAGTTTTAAACGGGTTTAGACTCGAATAAGCGTAACTGTTTGACTTCCCATGTTTTCGTCCTACAGCCTGTTAGGATAAGAAAGCCTGAGGTATTTGCTCATAGTGTGTTTGAGTCTGTTTTATAGTCAGATTATCATAGTTATTAAGATATTTTGGGCAGCCGCTTTCTGTCTCTAATGGAGGCTGTATTTTGTGCCTGGGGTTTCGTAGCCCTGTTTTTTTATTTATTTATTTTTTTAATTCATCTTTTACAAGCCTTTTTCGCTGGTGTGTATTGTCCTCTGCTGGCAACCTCAGCTCTTGGCTTTATAGAGTTTAGTCCAAAGATATGTTGATGCCCGCGTGCACAATCAAAAGTTTGTTTCTTTGTAACACCACCTTATCCCACGCCCAAGTCAATCAATGGGCATATTTACATTGGTTGGTTTGTTAATTTTTAGAAACCTTTACAGTCATTTGAAAATGTGGCAAATTTGTAAACTCAACAATATTAAAGTAAATATCAGTAGGAGCGAAAAGGTGGGGATTTCCTACCGTGTGTAGTTTTGATTAAAATAGTTTAATCAGTGGTTCAATAAAATGGCCTACATGCTTTTATCCCATATGGATTTGTTTAAATTATAAACATGAATTATTGCTTCTTTTTTGTAAAAGATTAAACAAAGAAAATATATGGTTTTGATATCCAATGACTGCTCAGAATTAGTCAGAGTCTCCGCCTCTGGGGAGGTCATTGGCTGAATGCCTGCGTGTCTGAGCCGCTTGGCTTTATAATATCGTGTATGCAGCCTGTTGTAAACATAGCCACTCACAGACAATCTGTATCATTCTATTTGAGCCTCATTTCAGCTCCGCCACCTGTTCCTTTCAACAAGCATGGCTACCTTTGTTTCGGTGAGTTTGAACTTTTCTATTTAAGATTTGCTTTGTCTGTGATGGAGCTACTTTTTTTTTATCATAACTGGATGTTTGTACAGGCTGTGTAGCCCATGTTTGATGTGTCTTGGGAAGTGATTGTGTAGGAGGTAGTTCATAAGGTGTAGTTACTGCATTGTTGCTCTGCTTTCATTAGAGTGGACCCCCTTTTGCTTTCTGCTGAAGAGAGTATTTAGGCATGTCTGTCCTTTTTGAAACACTTGTTAAAAGTCATTGCAGTCTTTGTCCCTTATTTGGCTGTATACAGTTTTTACTGTTAAGAAAACCTGATAAGAATATGTTGGATATGGATGAGTTATTACCCTTTCTAAAATATCTTGGCCTTTGCACATGGGAAAATAAATCCAGTGTTTTCATAGCAGGTATCCACTAAAGTAGTTTTTGTAGTTGTTGACGCAGCAAGTGGTATGATGACCTCTCTCAGGCTGGTGCTGTGAAGTCCCCTCTCTGGTGTACGCAGATGCATAATCACATCCCAGCATAGCTACCACTCCACACATGATTCATTAATGCTGCTGATTTTGGCTCCTTACAGCTAACACCACACTCCCACGTTGCTTTCATTCCTTTTATACACTCCTATTGAACAACTTTACAAGGCCACCCTGGGCTAGAGTGAGCCCATTCCTGTCTTTCAGTTACAAAGGAATTCAGGCTGATGCATTTAACAGCCTGCCATAAACTGGCTACTATTGTTTAGGCTAGTAATTATTGTCCCCTCAGCATATGAAACCATGCGCAATGAATGTAGGATTGTGTAAAATGTGGTTTACTATAAAGCAAGCATCATGGCTCTTGTATAAAATGTTTAACAAATTCAGTTTCACATTTAATTATGCAATTTTAGCCACTTTAATATGAATAAAATGATCATTTTCTGTTTGCTTTCTTGCACAGATGGCCACCTGTCACGCTTGTAATAAGACGTCCAGGCAAACTGGAGTGAACAGGGAGTTTTTGGCCACCTTATCGAAGAGCTATGGTACCCCAGCGAGCTCGGCCAAACGCAGGACTCCTCAGTCAGCTCACAAACCTACTCCCAAATCTGGAGTACATGAGAAAACACCAGGCAGAACACCAACGTAAGCTACTTTATATGCTGTGCTCTTTTGTAGGGTAAAGTTTCTTGTGTTGTAACAATGGTTGCTAATGCAAAAATCACATGAGTATGTTTGGTTTTTCTGATGTTTGCGAACAAGGTGAAATGGATAAAACAGTAGTGCCACTTTTATTGAAAGCATGAAAACATTTTTATTTACTATTTGCAAAAAAAACCCTTAGAAGTAAATGATTCAAACAATTGCTAAAAGTTCATTTATAAAGTCAGATAATGGCTTAAAGGCCTGACATCCAGTTGACCACTTGTTGATGCAGGCTGGTTATTGTTGATGATGATGATGTTGTTTTCTGTAATTATGGGATTCATGTTTTAGTCCTCCGAGAGTGCCAACAATATCCATTAATTCAGAAATGTCTATTGCGTGTACAATGCAGAGTCTAATCATGATGTTTTGTCTTTTTTCTCTTCTTCCATAGGTCAAACTCATCTGACGCCAGCACCACATCAAAGTCAGCCAGTGGGAAAAAGTCTGCTTTCTCTCGGCTTAGGAAGCTCCTCATGCTTGAGGACAGCCAGAAGAGTAAGAAAGGTGGTCTGAAAGACTTCCTCTCCTCTTTGTGAGGGCCTTGAGGGCCACAGAAACCCCACGATAGGCTCTGGCCTACTTTGAGCAGCGCTCCTGGAATTCAGAGCACATCACAAGAGTGGGGCAGAATGGGACGTCCTGCTTGACATGTCAGTGTGTACGACAGTGCCACCTAGTGGACTGGGCACGTCACTACAGCCCGGAGGGTCCTTCCTGTCCCCCGTCCCCCGTCCCCCATACTTCCAGCAGTCGCCCACCTCGCACATGTTCTCTCTGAGGTGTTTTGGGACCATTCCTGTCCCGTTCAAGTTAAGGACTTAAGAGAACCACACAACTAAGTTCACAGCCTTCACAGTGGGTATTAAAAGAGGCTGGTGGGCTTTAAGCACCATATCTACTGGATAAACTATTGTTACTTTTTTAATCAAAATATCAACTGACCTGTCCCTAATTGCATTTGTTTCTTCAGGTCATCTTGTTGGCCTGTAAGAGTAAAAGTAATTTTGGTGCAATACATTTTCATTGAATTTTGAGTTATTTCGTAGGTGTGGTCCTATTATTTTGAGATCATAATGCTATGGGGGGTCCTGGGGTTCCGTTCCTACGACGGCGACGTAACCCGAATTTTGGTCTTAGTCAAAGCACACCCTAGCCTAAGTCACTTACCCATCCTAACACAGTTGTAAAATCATATTCTAAAACACAACTAAGCCACAGATAAAGTAGAAGGACATAAATATGCTGTACTTGTACACTGTAATGTACTGGAGGATGGCAACTCCCTCACTGATACGCCGCGTTACTGCGTATTCTTCCGCCACGTGCAACCTAGTGGCGTAAGATGAATCACTCACGTCTCAATTTTTTAAACTCGAAATGTCAAGACTGTTGTAACATGAGGACCCCCTGTATTTATATTCATGCCTTTTTTTTTTAAGGTTCTCACATATTCATACTCAAACTGTGACTAGTTAAGGGCTGCTAGTGGTTCACCACTTGTTTACAAATGATGGGCTGTTTTGCCCTGAAACTGTATTGCAAAGACCAAAGATGTGTTTCTGTATAGGTCACTCATGCATTGCAGCTAAACAGAACTTGGGTGTAAATCATGATTTTTTTAATGCACTTTCTATATTCAATAAATCAGTTGCAAAATAAATTGATTTTTGTGTGTGAATGGATACTTATGAGAAAGAAAATGAATTCTTATTATTTATAATAACTCATTCTTGAAAGGGGAAAAATTTCGATGAATTGTACATTATATTTGAGAGGGAGAACAGGATGGCTCTGTGTCCTGTAAACACCAAATGCACTGAGGAATCTGAGGAGGAAGCTCTTTTTAAATTTTGGAGGCTGAATTATATTTACCACGTAACGTGCTGAGTAGCAGGATGACAACACTGCATTATATGAAACCAGGCAAAGTCTTTCTCATCTAACCCCAACCTTCTATTTTGCATTTTAGAATTACAGTGAACTCAGCACTGCACATGCAGGCCTAATTATAAAGTGATCAAAACGTTAAAACTATACACTACCGGTCAAAGGTTTTGCAAACTAAATTTTTTCTGCATTTGCATGTTACTTAATATTTAAAACATGCAGTCAACATTCTTTGCTAACAAATAAACAGTATTTACAGTATTTTCACAATTTGAGTAGCTAAAAATTTAGTCAGAAATTTTGACAAATAAAAACAACAGACTAATAAAAAGCCAGCTAATATTATAATGTGGATCAACAGACAGGTGTTAAGTGGCTATTGAAAACAGTTAACGAGTGCATCTGAAGTTAAAGAACAGCCTAGCCTCTGCATCACCAACTACCAGCTATCTTTTACATTCTTTAATAATTAGCCCTATGTTGTGTTGCCATCATATCGTTATATATATAAAAAACAATACGAGTCAAAAGTTTTTTTCTAGATAGATATGCCACTTTGGCATCATGTAGCTTTTTACACTTTTGCCATTTAAAAAATATATTCTGAGGTACAGATGAGTTTGATGAGCGTCTCAGTGGGACTTTTACTCTGGTAGGCGAAGTCCAGCGCCAGTTCACCCGGAAGTTCACAACAGGCTTTTAACGCTTCTGTGCCTCAGCTGCAGCAGGAAAACCTGAGAAATGTTTTGTTAAAAAATAATATTAAACTGTACATTTATACATTTGACTGAGACCAGGACTGACGGTCATGTCTGACAGAAAGCGGCGCAGGGAGCACCACGAGGAGAAAAGAGAAAAAAAGAAACTTAAAGACTCCAGACATGAGGAGAAGTTCTGTAAACAAGAAGCCAGACTCAGCCAGGAGGTGCAGAAACTGAAGCATGTGGAGACTTTGTAAGTTACCAGGCTGCTATTCAGTTTACAAGACTCTTCTGTGTCCATAATGTTGTATTTTAAACGAACTAGGACTTTTCTAGCCAGGTGCTCTGCTGAACATCTGCTGTGGGTGACAGTAGAACTGATACACTATATGGACAAAAGTACTGGGACGCCTGATCATACCATCAACAGGGACTTTAATGACATTGCATTCAAACACTTAAACCCTCCGATTGCAGCTATTACAGCTTCCACTCTTCTTGGAAAGCTTACCAGAAGATTTTTGAGTGTTTTATGAGGCTAGGTACTGATGTTGGGCGAAAAGGCCTGGCTCGCAATCTCCGTTCCAGTTCATCCCGAAGGTGTTCGACGGGGTTGAGGTCAAGGCTCAGTCATGTCTTTATGGATGTTGTTTTGTGCACTGGGACACATTCATGCTGGAATAGAAAAGGTCCTTCTCCAAACTGTGTCCACAAAGTTGGAAGCACATTGCGTTATCTTAAATGTCTTGATATGCTGAAGCATTGAGATTGCCCTTCTCTAAAGGTAAGGGGCCTAACCCGAACCCTGAAAAACAGGTGTCCCAATACTTTTGTCCATATAGTGTAGCGCTAATAGGACCATTAACACTCACTTTTAGGTCGAATTCAACCACGACTTTTGAAACATTTGCCAATGTGTTTTGTAACTAATTAGAAGTTTACTTCTTTTTCCTTTCAGCTATGAGAACCCTCCCCCTGGACTTATAAAGGTCTGCAATGATCAAATTTTATCATTATTTGCTCCATAGATATTATGAAGAATACTTTGTTTACTTAAAGTATTTCCCCATTACATAAATGTTGACGATGAAAGTCATGTTAATGAACCAGAGAATTGGAATATTATGCTCAGAAGACTGGTGTTACAGGAAGAAGAATACAGACCTGAAGACTGTATTCCTGATGCTCCTGGTAATGAAGATGCCAGGGATTTCTTGGCCCACGCTCCCACCAAAGGGCTGTGGATGCCTTTGGGAAAGGAGGTGAAAGTCATGCAGTGTAAGCTGTCTCTTCAATATCTCCTGATTCTTAGTAGCTGAAGAATGCAGTACATCCGATAAGATGGGTTTCTTAGAGGTTGAAGTTGGTGAACCTAAATCAAAACTATATTAAGAGAAAGAAAGACTTCTGTTCATTTACACATGAACATGCACTTGCTCCTGTTTCTGGGGAAAAAAATGGAATATGGGAACCTTTTGTTAGTCAAAGCATTAGAGAAGTTAATTAGTATGCAAAGACAGCAGCTTGTCTTCTTGTCAAAATGAGTCAATGGAAATGCTTTAGTACTTCCTTCAGGCCAGATGGTGTCACTTTTGCCCAAGCAGTGAGCTGGCTCTTTCATCTGTTCCAAGAAGAGATTTCTGTTTGACTGATTCCTACAACATAGGAGACTATAGAAGTTTTTGTGTGTGTTTTAGGCTGGAGATGTAAGCGTTATGGCCACAGGACTGGTGACAGAGAATGTCCTTTCTTCATCAAAGGGAACCAGAAACTTGAGCAGTTCAGAGTGGTGAGTCTCTAAACAAAGTGTTACCTGCAACCAATATGCCAACATGCTGCATAAAGGTGATCTGAGCTGAGCTTTGAATGGACAGTTTAAGTTTTAAGCGTCATTGTTTGCTTTATTTATTTATTAAAATAACAGATTGTTTAAGCAGGTGCTCAGAACAATGTTTAGTCATGTACGGATTTCATATTTGCAAAAACATTTCATGAACTATTTAAATATTTGTTTGTAATTTGCTTCCAGGCACACGAAGACCCAATGTATGACATCATTAGGGATAACAAACGCAATGAAAAAGAGACCAGGTAAATCCCCCAAAATGTATCTGTCTAGTTATATGTACAGTATTTTGCAAAAGTGTCTTGTGCAGACTGTTTCAAGCCATTTATATGAGCAGTAAGGGACTTTCTGAGAGCAAGAACCAAGTTAACGTTGTATTAAATAATTTAATTTTTTTATGTAAAAAAAATACTTGAAGTTTCCGGCCTTGATACCTCCAGCCTTTGCATGGATTCATAAAACTCCATCAGTACCTCAGCTGTTCTATTCTAATGAAGTATTTATTGAGCTGAACCAGGTATTTGAGGTATTTGAAGAGAACTGCAATGTAATACTGCACTTCCATCCGGAGAGGTCTGGAAATGTTTAAGCAAACACACTGACCTGTATAAAATTTCTATTTACTGTATCATCATTATATATATTCTAATGTTTTTAAAAACATAATGCTCAGCTAAACATGTTCAAAATTTTTAAATGTCAGGCGTTTAAGACTTAGACGCCTGACATGTGTGTGTGTGTCTGTCTGTCTGTACATCTATATAAACACACACACACAGTCCATATTCATGCTTTGGCTGTACTTACATTCTTCAACAGATGAAATAAGTAATAAGTAATGCACTAATTTTGCGGTGCTAGATATTAGCCTTCCATACTGTTTACAAGTGTCCTTTTAAGCAATTAGAACTGGAGAAAGCATAGATATGGGTTCTGATATAAAACAATCACTGCATCAGTTATGGGTTGGATGGTGAATCAGTGGGATGTGGTCTGTTAATTTCAGTGAAAATCATCCGTCATGGTATACATACATTTGTCCAGCTAATAGTCTTTTAGTGTGTATCTCTGTGTGTATAAGGATTCATGAGGTAATCATGGGGTAATTTAGTGCATGAAGTCTTATCCTACACTACCATTTTTAATAAATGCTTAACTGTACTAGTGCAGCAAAATGCGCGTGACTCTGACAATTATGTAACCACTGAACACACTGTAATTATCATGAGCTATGTGATGACGTTGTGCCGCTGCTACTAGGGGGTAATTGCGTATTATTGGGAGAGAAGCATACTTTCCTCAGCCTGTGGAGTTGATTTAGTCTCATATTTTGTTCCTGTATAGACAGATTTTCAGCAGGGGAGCATTAGTTTACACTCTGAGTAGTTCCTGGCTAGCAGTGTGGTTTCAGTATCATTTATATATTTATTTTTTGCACTGCTTTGCCATTGGGCATTTTGCAATTGAATGATCTAACTGTCAACTCCTGTCTCTCTAAGGTGATACTTGTTAAGCGCAAGCAATGTGAAAACCCAATTCTTTCTCCTTCCTAGAAATGTTGTTCAGAGATGCAATGTTTTCTTGTGTTATTGATGATTTTCAGCAACATGTCAGAAACCAAGAAAAGTGTTGTTAAAACTCAGAGTTGAAAAGCAGATTTGAGGAGCTTTGCAACTGATGCAACCATCTCAGCATGAAGAGAAACAAATCAATGGGAGCGAGGCTGTGTGCGAGCAGGAGGTTGCCGCTGTGCGGTTCCCAGGGATACGGGCCTCTAGGAGAGGATATGGACTCTCTGAAGAACTAGGCTGAAGAACAGACTGATAAATTCTTAATTGAGTTTGAAGACAGCATGTTCTGAAGCCTGTTGCAGTTTGTCAGCATACGCATGTCCAGTCGATAAAGGTCTTATTTCATGCATGTCCAAAAAGCATGACAAAATTTATCACAGACTAGTGTAAGTTAGCTTATCAGAAAATTAATTTTTACATTTCATATTTACTTAATTTTGCATCACTGCAATAAGAAAGCTCGCTAGCATTTTGCTGAAGAGCATCTTTCATAAGGCTTCACAATACCTACATGACAACTGACATAAAACTTTGCTAGACATTTATGGAAGCTTATTCCAGGCAAGTCATGATCTGGCTGAGGTGAAACGATATCAGAGTGGACAAAGACAGACCTCCTGTATGATGAGTGACGCACTGTAGCATCACATATGAAAGCCCCCTCAAGTCACTTCTAAAGGACACTGTAAACCAGCAATATATAAAGTAAAAAAAAGTGTGTTGAGGTGAGTAATTTTTCCCCTGATAAAATACAAAATCATTATAAACGTCCCGCATTTCCTTTACATCAACAATATGTGGTGTCACACAATAACAAACTGAATTCGTAAGCATGTCAGACTTTTTAGTTCGTGCGGAACATGTTTTCATTTACTATAAAATAAGACGGCTTAACTCCAATGGTCACTATTTTCTGCTACCATAACTCCGTTAGCAAATTATAGCTTACTTAATAGTTGCCAACTTTAAACCTGGTAACAAGTTAAGTATAAATTTGTCCCATTACAACATGTTTTGATTTAAAATTGGACTCTTCTTCTGTCTTTTCTTTTTGTGCTTTTGCACATTCCATTTATCTTGTACAACAAAAATAACAGTGGTAGTTTTGAAAGGGACAACAATACTAAGATAGGCAAAAGCACTGGTGAAAGAGATGACCCAGACGCACAGAGTATCTCACACTTTCACTTGCTAGCAAGTTAATTGCTATCTAACTAAATAAATTAGCCTTAATGTGAGCTGGCAAAGTGGCTCACATTAGCTTCACCTTAACTAGTCAACTTGTCTAGGATAATGTAAGCAAAAAATAATGGTAGAGACAAATTCTATATTACACAGCCTATATTTCATACCTCAAATTAGTTGCTTCAGAAGGCCTTTTCCTCACACACGTAATGTTAGTTACTTTGAAGACTTTACATTTGTACTCTCTGATTCTGATGAATTGGCTGTGATTGGCAGTGTTTGCCTGGAAAGTCATTCAGTCAGTCTAACTTGATCTTTCGTACTTACAGCAGGCTGCAGTTTTGTGTTTTGTTGGTTAAAAATAAATAGCCTGAATGTAGACCAGTCTAAGGGGCATTTCATTCGTTCCATGTAATACGTCAGCACATTTCACAGGGGCTGGGATGAATCAGCCTCATCTTTACCAAATTACATTTTCCCCATTGTTTCTGTTGGTGGTGGTACTGTTTATAGGTCTGCAGAAGTCGGGACTGCTTCTCGTTTCCAAATAAAATGTGGCTGGCAAAAACTAAACCTTATTATGATGCCTGATTACAGGCGTATGCAGGTGTTAGGTAGCCTTATGAAAGCTGCCCCTCAGTAATGTTACCAACTGTCACACTGCCCCCAACGCTTCCCATAGATGTTGCTGTCAGTCTAGAACCTCCTGAAGACTCATCTATTCACTATCTGTCCTAGCTCTCTGTCTGAAAAAGCTGAAAAAGCACTACTTCCTACTTAAAGATTTAGCACATGGAACGCTCTAGAACAGGGGTGTCAGACTCCAGTTCTGGAGGGCCGGTGTCCAGCACAGTTTGATGGTTCTCCTCCTCAAATACATTCACTAAACCTGACAATTAACTGGCGAGGTGAACCAGATGTTTCTGAGC
>JBBPCX010000147.1:15916667-15932767 GCA_037974365.1 Hydrocynus forskahlii | reverse complement strand
GAGCAGGTAAATCACCAAAACGTGCTGGACCACGGCCCTCCAGGACTGGAGTTCGACACCTTTGCTCTAGAAGGTTCTCCTACTCTCCTGAACGTTGAGTGTTTCCTCAAATTGTGAGTCGCTTTTTATATTAAAGCGTCTGCCAAATGAATGTAATGTAATGTCTAACTGATTAAATATCATAGATTAGGCTTTTTGTCCTAATCAGCGCTCAACTATTAATCGACTTTGTCAGCTTATCTTTGCCACTTTTGCAGATCAAAGTAATCTTTGCACACACAGATTGCATTGATCCTTCCATTGTCTCTTCTCTGCAGGATCCAGCAGCTGAGGCAGCTCCTGCAGGACACTACGTCCGACTCCGACTCCACATCTAGTTCGTCCTCCTCTGAACATGCCCACAAGAAGAAAAAGAAAAAAGAGAAGAAGAAAAAAGAAAAGAAGAAGAAGAAACACAAGAAAAAGAAGAAGCACAAGTCGAAGGGGAGTGATGATGGCTCAGACTGAGGATGCTGGTATCAGAATCTGCATTGGGAAATGAGCGAAGGTGTTTATAAAAGCAGCTGTAGAGCTATAAAGTCTATAGAGACCTCTGCTAGACCTCTGCATTGCCTCCACCCTCCCCCTCCAGCCTGCTGGGTGCTCCTTAAAGCTGCTTAATAATGCATAACAGGCATTTCATTCCCCTGTCAACAGAGATGGTCTGCTTATGTGATATCTCCATCAGCTCATTTATAGCTGGAACAGATTAGCATGTAAATGCCTCAGGCTCAAGACTGTCTATTGTCTGACGAAGAAATCTGTACTGAATGGATATGTTTTGAATGTTGCTCTATTTTGTTGCATTTGAGTTCTTTCTGAATGTTATTTACTTCACTGATCAGTTTACCTGGTCAAGATTATGCCCAAGTTTAGACTGCAGAAATTCACTTTTGGTGCTGTGAACTGGTCTAGAACTGGCATTACGTGTGTGGCTCTGCGTGACTTGGATCACATGTACCGGCTCTGCATGTTTTTGAAAGTTATTAGGGAGATGATGGTAGAACTTTTTGTAGTAATATGCTTCCATTAATTGACTAACAGAAGTGCGCAAAACTCCAGTGTATTATTGTACTTCTGTACATTCTTTCATTTGAAGTGGCTTTATTAAACACATTTTCAGTGTTTCATTTGCCTATATGGTTATTGGATAAAGGCTTATCACAATGCTGACTGGCTGATTTATTCCCGTTTCACCTGCTTCATGAGTGACTTCCATAAAACTCAGTGTTCTGCACATCATCGTAATATAATCCCTTCCATAGCAGTTGGTGTTTTGAGAATTGACCTCTTGTTATCAGAGATGAGGAGAGAAAAAAAATTGTTCTTGGATCTTGAATCTCAGAAATCTGGCGTTTGCGCCATTTTAAGCTGCGTTATGCTCCATACTCAATAAAAGGGCATGTTGACCGTGTTCCGCCTTTAATTAGATGCTATTAAATACTTATTAACTTTATGGAAAAAAGGAAAGTCAGCAGAGACCCTGGATATGATCAGCAGCCTATTTAACTTAGGCCTGGGGGCACATTTTTATTTGAATTTAGAATCATTTGTTGACTTGGTGTAATCACTGACTTTAAGTGAGTGTGTGTATCTTTCAGTGATGGTGTGTTGGGTCTCCTGTGGTTTCTCTGCTTTCCCTGTTTTTTCAATGGTAGTGCTCAGTCTCTGTGGCAATTTGGCCTTAGGCATTAGATAAATCAGCAGCATTAGAGCCTTGTGTGTGTGTGTGCAGCTCTTTTATCTGGACTGCAGACATCAATCTCCCAGATGAGTCTTCTCAACTGGCACCTACCCCTGTGTTCCTCAGCCAGAGCAAGACCAGACGCTCCTTATTGAATCACTTGTGTTATAAAGGCTGGGGTTTAAGTTTGTTTGGAATGATTGGCATGGCTGTAAGGACAAGCAACACATTAAAAGTTTAAAGTATTTTGCAGAGGAGGCCATTTTCAAAAACGAGTACAGAGGGATGGACAGACAGAACAAGCAAGAATAAAGTCACCATATTACATACAATTTAAAGAATAGTGAAATGAAGGAGGTCTCAGAATTGAATAAATCACTGGTATTAAAGTTGTTTAAAATGTAATGTTAAAATGGGAATGGGAAACAAAGTTGGCAGTGAAACCAGTGTAGAAAAATAAGTAAAAACGAAACAAGAAAAGCGGTACTAGAATCGAGCAAAAAATCCTGCCAATCGAGTGAGATTTCTTTTTTCTGGTGTTTCTTTTTAAGATTTTCTGGCTGTTAAGATTTCGTTTTTGCAGTGAAAATGTGATGGCTGAATGACTGGGTCAGAGCGTCTCCAAAACAGCTGGTCTTGTGAGGAGTTCCTGGTATGCAGTGGTCAATGCCTTTCAAAAGAGGTCCACGAAAGGAGAACCAGGGAACTGGCGTTTGGGTCATGAACACACTGATGTGCATGGGGAGCGAAGACTAGCCCATCTGGTCCAACCTCACAGAAGAGCTACTGTAGCACAAAATGCTGGGCATGATAAAAAGGTGTCAAAACACACAAAAACCACAAACTGGTCTGAGTGCCCATACTGACCCCTATCTGCAGCTGATGGTGCCTACAATGGACATGTGAGCATCAGAAATGGACCATGGAGCAATGAAAGAAGGTGGCCTGGTCTGATGAATCATGTTTTCTTATACATCATGTAGTCAGCTGGGTGTGTGTGCATCACTTGCCTGGAAAGGAGAGGAGATGGCACCAGCATGCACTATGGAAAGAAAACAAGTAGGCAGAAACAGTCTAATGCTCTGTGCAATCTTCCGCTGGGAAAATGGGTCCTGAAATTCATGTGGATGTTACTTTGACATGTACCACCTACCTAAACATTGTTGCAGAACAAGTACATCCCATCATGATAACAGTATTCCCTGATGGCAGTGACCTCTTTCAGCAAGATAATGCGATAATGCGTAAAATTGTTCAGATTTGAGAAACATTACAAAGAATTCAAGGTGTTGAATTTTTTTCCTCCAAATTTAGATTTAGATTTAGCATGTGTGTGTGTTGTGCTGGACAAAGTATCCTTACCCATGGAGATTCCACCTCTCAACTTACAGAACGTTAAGGTCTGCTGCTAACGTATGGGCTCCAGATACCACAGCACACCTTCAGAGGTCTAATGGAGTTCATGACTTGATGGGTTAGAGCTGTTTTGGCAGCACAAGTCGGACCTACACAATATTAGGCAGTTGGTTTTAATGTTTAGTGTAACTTTAATCTGGATACATAAAACTGATTGCTGAGTTGCCATGTCCAAGAAACAGAAACATAGCACTAACAAAACAGCAAACTGACAGTACAACATGTACAACAGTAACATATGTAGTTGTGTAGTTGTGTGGAGGATGGTGTATAGTTGTGTAGCTGTGGAGATGGGAGGATGATGTATAATTGTGTAGCTGTGGAGATGGGAGGATGATGTATTGTTGTGTAGCTGTGGAGATGGGAGGATGATGTATTGTTGTGTAGCTGTGGAGAAGGGAGGATGATGTATAGTTGTGTAGTTGTTTAGATGGGAGGAATGATGTATAGTTGAGTAGTTGTGTAGATGGGAGGATGATGTATAGTTGTGTAGCTGTGTGGATGAGAGGATAGTGTGTAACTGTTGTCGTGGAGATGGGAATCTGATGTGTAGTTGTGGAGATGGGATGATGTGTAGTTGTGTAACTGTGTTTTGTAATTTTGAGGATAGGAGGATGTGTGCAGTTGTGTAATTGTGTAATTGCGTATTTATGTGGATGGGAGCATGATGTGTGGTTGTGTCATTGTGCAATTGTGGAGATGGGAGGACAACATGTAATTGCGTAGTTCTGTGGATGGGAGGTTGATGTGTGGTTGTGTAATTGTGCAGTTGTGTAGTTGTTAGAGATGATGGGAGGGTGTGAAATTGTGTAATTGTGTAGTTGTGTAGATGGGAGGATGAAGTGTAATTGCGTAGTTGTGTGGATGTGAAGATTATGTGTGGTTGTGTAATTGTGTAGTTGTGTAGTTGTGTAGATAGGAGGATAATGTATAGCTGAGTCTATGGGAGGATAGTGTGTAATTGTGTAATTGTGTAGTTGTGTAGATGGGAGGATGAAGTGTAATTGCATAGTTGTGTGGATGTGAAGATGATGTGTGGTTGTGTAATTGTGTAGTTGTGTAGTTGTGTAGATAGGAGGATAATGTATAGCTGTGTCTATGGGAGGATAGTGTGTAATTGTGTAATTGTGTAGTTAGCAGCTGTTAAGATAGGATGGTGATGTGTAACTGAGGCTGGCTTCAGTGATACTCAGAGTGGGTGGGCGTGACCAGTGCTCAGGGTTTCTGTGCTCTGATTGGTCCGTGCGGCTCATCGTTCCGAGCGCAGGGACCAAGCAGCAGCAGGAGGAGGAGGAAGTGAAAGGCAGCACTGACTGTGGTGGGAGAAACACAGAAACACAGACACAGAAACACAGAAAGAGACTGAGAGCGCGCCACTACAGCTCGCAACTCCGAACAGCAGCACTCTGGAGGAGCCTCGCCGCTTCAGGTTAGTGAATTCTACTCGGAGAGTCTGTTAGTTCTCCAGGCGGAGGGTCTGTGTTAGTTCTCCAGGCGGTGGTGAAGAGTTGAGGACAGCTGGCCGGTGCAGCACCCCTTCCACTGGTCGTACGAGTGGACACAACACGAGAGATGGCGAGGAAGGGAGGGTGGGAAGAAGCGCGGAGCTCTCTCTCACTGGCGAACTTTAAATGTGTGTGTCAGGCTGCATGGTCTCTTCGGAGACCCGATGAGTAGTGTCCGCGAGTAGTCCTATAAAAGTGGAAGTAAACAGTGATATAGAAGAAATTGTCTTTTGCTTTGTCAGTCTTTCGTGTGTTAGTGAATGGAGAGGTTCAGAGTCACACTTGGTCACACAGCTGTTAATCAGATATGCTTATAAAAGTGCCTGCTGGTTTGAATGGGAGCTGCTTCAATCTTTATAAGTGTTTCCCATTTTTTAGTGGAATTAGTGTGTGGAAATACAAGACCGTTGGGATATCCGAGTGTTGTAAGTGGTCTTTATTCCTGTCTGTATTTCTTCTGATATAAAAGTACATAATTTATCTCCTACCACAAGTTCAGCGTGTCCTACTTTGTGTTGTCTCACTTTGACTTGAAGCAAGCCTCCATTTTTCTCCATTGTATGAGATAATGGCTTGGGGACATAAGACAAGACTCTTTCTCTCAGCAGTGGCGGTCTCTTTCTTTCATCCTCAAATAGTTGAGTCACTTGTTGGGCTAGAGGCTATGGTGACATCAGTGCCTTTGCCTTATCCATGCTCTGCTGCCCGAGAGAGGCATGTTTATGTGGAGCATCCCAGAAACACACATCTTCCACACATCTTTGTGCGTCCGACCTCATTACGTCATGGTGTAGTGGAAGGCTAATGGATGGCTTTAGTCATAGTTGTAATAGTGGTAGATTGTCACATTCATGTGTGACTAACGTGTGTTGTCCAGCCCTATATTTGATGTTATTATGGAGATGATGACAGTGATTAGGGCATGAGATACATACACTGGTTGCTATATTGAGCATCACTTAACATTTGGGCCAGCTGGTGGCCTAGTGGTTAGAGAGTTGCCCCTGTGATCAGAAGTTTATTGGTTCGAATCCCAGGACTGCCTGTGGCACCACTGAGGTAACCTTTGGAAAGGTACCGTCCCCACTCACTGCTCCTTGGGCATTGTGTTCTTGGCTGCCTGCTGCTTCACATGGGTAAATGGGTTAAATGCAGAGAAAGAATTTCGTGCTGTTCACACTATGTGCTGTGGTGTGTTCATGTATGACAAAAGGATACTTTACGCTTGCACACACACTTCACACACACAGACGCATTTGGTGCGTTTGTCCATTTTAAGATGGTTTTGTCTGTGTTGAACTGTTTTGAAGATAATAAACACTGAACATGTTGTAGAGAAAAGGCAGCGGATGCTGTGGGCTTTTTCTACAATCATTGCTTTTCTATGTTCAGCTTTTGAGCTGTGGAGGATTTTTAGTTTGTTGAAGCCAGTAGCAGAGATTCTTTTTTTCCCCAAAAGAGTGTCTGAAGTTTATAGTTTATGGTCCAAACTGCAAGGAGGAGGTCATTTGAATTTATCTCACGTGCAGTGTGTGTATAAATTTCCCCCATGCCTTTCCTCAGTTTCTCACCTTCTACCGGCAGTTTATGAGCAGTTTCTGAGCTGTCTGTGATTTCTCTCACATCTCACTTTTTAGTGCCACCCCAGCTCATATCCAGACTCTTCACTGGAAGGGAGTTGTTGCTTTGTAAATTGCTCCTCTGCTGATAGTTTCTTCCCTGGCATGTCTTATCTTTTCTTGATAGCAATCCCACTGGAACAGTCTTTATTAGCTCTTTCCCCCCCCCCCAAAAAATCTTTTATTGCTGGTCTTTTTTTTTTTTTTTGCTACAGATGCTTACAAGTTTCTCCGGGGCTTGTCGACAGTATCAGACTGTAGGTAGATCAACACCCCTCCTCCATCGGCCATAGTTTGCAGGGTTCGATTAATTTGCTTCCCAGTTGTGATGAAAGTTGTCATGCATGTAATTAGCGCCTCTGGTCTTAGATTAATTACAGAAGAAGACAGGTGCAAATTGAGGTGTCAAGAGTCACAGTGCTGGCAGTGATGCACAAAAATATGAGGAGCTTTACAGATACTGAAATACAGTGCTGTTTGTATGTGTCACCATAAGAAATAAACAGGAGGGAAACATATTAACGCCACCATATTCAACGCTTAACACACAATAGAAAAAAAGGCCTTCAAAATAATTCTACTGATTGTAATTGTACACATGAACCTTTTATACTATTATAACTGTTACTATTTAACTAAATGTTAGTTGTTTTTTTTAAGTACTGTATCACTTTTTTGTTCAACTGTGTATCTGGAATTGCCCTGAATTTTAGTCAGTGAGGACAAAAATTGCCTCTTAAAATTTTATTTCCTTCCCTGATGTCTGAGCTTCTTTACTTACTACACCTCAGCATCTAGTCTAATTTTCTAGGAATGATTAATGAACTAAACCCTGCTGAGACCAAAACTGGGCCAATATAAAGCTTGAGTTAGACCATTTTGCTTTGATATTCTTTGAAAAGGCATTGCCTCATGCCTTAAGCTGATCAGATACCCTATTTTCTGCTGGGGTGGCCTTCCTTTACCACTGCACTGGACTGGAGGTAATTTGGGGTCTTATCTGCTCTCTAAGTGGGACTCCCCCTCTGCACCTGGTACCCCACGCACCTGGTCAATAACCAAGAAACACACCAGCATGCCCTCTGCTCTTCTGGATTGCTTGTCTGCTGGCCTTGCTGGTACTCTTCTGGATTGCTGAACTGGCCTTGCTGCTGCCAGCCTCTGCCTGGACATAGATAGGCTTTTGTATAGAGTCTCACCACAAAGTTGTGCCTCAGGCTGCTGCAGCTGCATGCTCAAGGTCTGTCTGGCTGGACCTGACCGTATGCTTCAGCTGTGGCCACTGTAAAAAGTTTCCCTCTCTGATAGTTGTCAGATGTGGAGGCTCCTGGCTTAAACCTCAGGCCAGAATATTCAGCAGCGACCCTGTGGCGACCTGTTCTCTCTTTTCTCTTCTTTGCCACGTCTCCTGCTCTGGCACTGCCATTAAAAGAGCCTGCAGCTCATGGTGATAAAACTAATGAGTTAAGAGCTCAATCACAACTCTTCATAAGTCTCAGTAGTGCTTCTGATACCACTCTATGGGCCATATGGATTTAAAGTACAGCACTAAAGGCTTAGATCTTGATCCGGTTTCCTCAGATCTTCATATGATATTTCGTGTATGTACAGAGACTTGCCATGTGTTTTGGTTTTATTTTTGTGAAGGGGCAGCCATGTATTGGATCCCATTTCATAGAAGTATTTCTGTGTGACAGACAGCCCTATCCAGAGACAGAGCAAGAAAAATCAAAAGAGATAGAGAGAAAGAAAGAGAACCTTTGTGTAGTGCAGGTCCCATCATACCGAAGCCGTTAATCTAGGAGAACAGCACATATGGATGACTGGGGAGATGAAGTGGAAGTAAAGGTCTAGGTCGTGTTAGCAGCACTGTGCCATGTTTTGGCTCTAGAGAAAGCTTCAACTTTGCTTGCTTTGACCTGTAAGTAAGCTTTAAGTGCCTTTCTGTTGACTTCTAAACAGTTCAGCTCCCTTTGCTATGCCTTCCAAGAATTCCTTAGTTCCATTTGCTTTGATTATCACATTCTTTCATTTTCAGCTCGAGCCGGATATTGCATTATCGACTGCAGTTATCAGACAGTTTGTTTTCAAGAGGCCAGAATTGCCCCTGTTTTTTGAGTTGCATTTTCTCGCTGACGGACTGAGGGTCATTAGGTCTAATTAGGCTTAACCCCAGTAGAAATGTTTGTTTTGGGCGTGCCTGATGTTTGCATTTTGCACTTCCTTTTTGAGACTCACTCCAGTTCATAACTGGGAAAGTCTTGAAAAATGTTTGTGGTTTTGTTTCTTTCTGAGATCCCACTGAGCTTTTGTGTGAAAATCAGTGCAGTATCTGTTACAGTACCACGAGTGCTGATTTTATTGCATTGTTCCTGAGATCCTCATAGCAGACTGACCTTGACTGTAAATGCTTGCATGTATGAGAGCAATGAGATTCTGATGTATGCAGTTCTGACATGGACATTTGATTGACCCCTGGCACAGATTATCTGTGCCATTTTTACAGTGAGATTAAGAAAAAGGCAGAGATTAACAGTTGCTGTGGCAGATCTCCATTTAGACAGCTTACATTTCTCAGAGGTGATTTTTTTATATTTTATATAAATGTGCAAGTAAATGCATTTGCTGGTATACTGTGGGTTATAAGTCACCACTAGGACTAAGTACTGTCCATTTCATGGTGATTCACATGCACTCTCTCTCACTGCCCATGTTGTGCACCACCAGTGCTCTCCTGACATGGATTTCCCCATTGGATTGACCCATTTTGGTGGCACTATTGAGCACTGAGCCCAGCTGATTAAAATGCACCAGTGGTCACCTTCAGCCAAGTTCGGTTTTCAGCACCACTGATTAAGTTGGGCAGCTTGGCGCTACAGCTGGCATAGAGCATGGTCTCAGTGACAGTTATTTTTCGCTCAACATCATAGACTCATAAAATAAGTCGACCATGAGGCACAAAAACAAAGTGCTGAATATGAGCTCTGGTGCCAGGATGCCTCAGATGAACCCTTTCCTGGTATTTGACAGCAGCTCAACGATGAATATCTCACCCATTCAGATCTCCTGAGCTCTAGATCAGGGATGCGTAACCAAAGTGTTGATGCACTGCTGACTTCTAACAATTGCTGTTGTAGCTGCACTGTAGCTCTGACAGCACCGCAGTCCCGATAAAAGTGCAAAGCCCAAAACGAGTGAGGATACAAGTGCAGGGACTCGAGTGTATAAATTGAACTGAAGGGGGAGATTCAGCTGCATACACTTTGCTATGTTAGACTTTTTGTGTGTGTGTGTGTGTGTATTACTGAAAATATACACTACTGAATATATACTGGTCAAAAGTTTTAGAACACCCCAGTGTTTCAAACTTTTTTTAAATTGAAATTCAAACAGTTCAAGTCCAATGAATGGCATAAAATGGTACAAAGGACAGTGCTGAACTGTGAGAGGTTTAAAAAAGGTAAGGTTACCCAGAAGTGTGAAATAATTCTGTAGCTCCATGCGGTACCCTCTGGTATGTGCCAAGTTGGTTGGGTTCATCCTACAGCAAGATAGTGACCCAAAACATAAGTCCAAGCTCTGCCAGAACTACCTCAGAAAAAAGAACAAGATGGTAAGATGGAAAACATGGAGTCGCCGGAAGTCTCCAGACTCACACCACATCGGGCTGGTTTAGGATGAACTGGACAGAAGAGTGAAAGCATAGTTGGGAAGAACTTTCTGCAGAATGAACAATGAGACATTGAACCGCTTGAATTTCAGTATAAAAAAAAAATTGGGGTGTTCTAAAACTTTTGACCAGTAGTGTAAGTCTATATTCCATATCTGCTGCCAGTCACAGTATTTTTAGTATATTGTTGAAAATAATTAAATTTCAGCTTTTGTGAAGCACTGAGCCATTTGTTATAGACTCATAATTTAATCAGCTCATGTTGAAATTTGACATTTCATGAAGCATAGAATCATAAGCATGTCGAGCTTTACACCCTTTTTGGCAGTTCGGTTTCCCTCTGTGGAGCTTGGAATTGAAACGAGTCGAACAACTGCTGTGCGTAACTGACTGTGAATCTGTTTTCTTTCTTTGTTGGTATGTGAGCCTCTGGAATGCCCGTATGCCACGCTTCTACTCCAGACATGCTTGACCTGACCTATTGCTCCAGTTGGAATGCATTTCAGGTGGTTTTCTTTTCTACTACCTTGCTTTCCCCGCTGCTCTGTTTGATTGTGCACCGTCTCTGTCTCTCCCTCTGGTTGCCGGTACCCTGCCAGGCGAGGCATCTGTCTGTTGGCCACCTGCTGCAAACTCTGTCCCACAGTCTGCCCTCTCGCAGCACTGTGTCTGCAAACAAACAGCAGTGTGCTGGCCCAAAGCTGGGCCAACACCAGGCCAATGCTCAGATTCATGGAGCTCTACAGTCTAAGCTGGGTTGCTTTCCCTTAGGTCGTCTGTCTGGAACTCCTGTCTGTCTGGCTTCAGCGCATTGCTTCGTGATCCAGGACCTAAGTCATACACCGCTGTCCTGGTAAACCATGGCTAACAACAAAGAATCACAGAATGCGACTGTATATCCAAAAAAAAAAAAAAGAAGCAGCTTACATCCGTCCACAGCATGGAGGAAATGTCTGAGAACAGAGTCAGGTGAGCGGCTTCCTGTTACAGCCTGCAGTGCACCCTAAGCCATTTCCTCCTTTAACAACAATTCAGTTTTTCCATTAGTGTATCATTTTCAGAGTGTCATTTTCCTTCCCCTTTAATGACTGATTCTACCAGAATGACATTCAAGAGGACAAGAGGATCATGTCAATTAGAGTACTACTCTCTCCAAAGCGCACTTTATTACTAGATGTAATTTGAATGACTAGATAATAAGAGTTTACAGGCTTAAAAGGCTTTTTAAGCCACCTTAAGAGGGTCCTTCTGTACTGGCTTTTTTCTTTATGGTTTGTTTTTTCAGCCTTGCAAAAGAAAAATATGCACAAGCTGCAATTAACCAATGAAAGGGAAGAAAATGATGCAGTTGTAGGTCACCATGCCTATGCTCATGGCCTAAAATAGACGTACAGCAGGCGCATCAAAGCAAAATCCCCAAATGAAGGACCTCCCTCAGCAGTGTAAGCTTGACTACCAAAAAAAAAAACAGCCCATAGCAAACCTCAATGAAAGGGTTGGGCTGAGGACGGGAGATGAAAAGCGTCTGTGTGGGCATGTACAAACTGCAGCCTGGCATTGTGTAGTCCTCATAGGCTTGAAGGGCATGGGGGCGTTCCCACTGGCAGCGCTTTGACCGGTGAAGATGTCTCTTCCCCATGTTCAGTCAGTGTTTAGGGCCTGGACCTCGGAAGCCTGCCCAAGAGTGGAGAAAAGAGTGTGTAATAAACACAGCTGGGATAAGGGAGGGGCAGGGGACAGCTGGCCGTGTGTGTGTGTGTGTGTGTGTGTGTGTGTGTGTGTGTCTCACAGTGTCTTCTTTGTTTCCTCTGTTGTGCCAGTCACAAAGTGGATCATTTAAGACTGCAGCCATTGGGAGGCCCCTGTTCCTAAGCCTGTAGCCGCAGTATCCCCATGTCTCAGTGGCTGAGATGCTATGCATCATGGTGAGTTAGAGGAGTTTTGAAGGTCAGTGTGGACCATTGAAATTATATACTGCAATTAGGATGTATTTGTAATATTCATTTGTCAAAAACCCTCTTATGACATTGCATGTAGGGCAAGAATCATTTCTGGGATGTGCCCACCGATATGCCTAAAACTGTTCTTCCCCACTGAGAGGGGTTTAGTTTGGAGTGTTGGTGGGGGGCTGTTGTTGAAGCCTATAGTGTCTCTGAAAATTAAGTCAGCCAAGGTGCCTTAGAAGTTTTGTGTGTGTGTGTGTGTGTGTGGGGAAACGTGTTTATTTTTGCTGCTCTCAAGAATGCTTTCCACAGACAGTGGAAACTGTGGATAGAAAAGCACTGTGCGCCTGTGTTCCGCTTCTGTCAGACTGAATGGTAAATCGCTACGGTTTTTCAAACTTACACCCTTTTAGAAAAATAATTTTTCTGTGCCTGACTTTCACTGTCTGTGTATGCTGAACCATTTTTTGTAAAGTAGGACATGTAAAAATAGTTGCAGGTCTCAATCTAGGGTAGCAAAACCCATCAGGGAGTATTTCTGATATATTTCTTGGATTTGCAGAGCAAACTTAACATGTCGACCTAAAAGGGTAAAATTGGAAAACCTTACTTTAGTTTGGCCTGTAATTTTGGACACATGAGAGTTAGTTTGGCCTGTAATCTTGGACACATCCAGTGTGTGTATGGTTTGCTCCAAAGCTCTGTTGTACCTGTAATCTGTATGCAGATTCCAGAACTTCTGTCATGTTGCAGGTAAGATTAGCCGTTCTATGTTGACAAACATGCTAATCTTTGTGTGGGAATACAGAGAAAGGTGCATTTTGTGTAGAAGCGAAGCACCTGCCATGAAACTATCTCCGATTCACTTGCATTTAGTAGGCTGAAGATTCTAAACGCACTCAAGGAACTATACGCACTCAAGTCATGGAAACGGACAGAAATGCGCATGTTTATAATCCTATGCTGCATAAAATAAAATGCCTGAAACCATACCGTCTGTGCCCTAAGGAAACATACACATACCATATGTAAGAACACAAATGCAGGGTATATTTTGATACTGCCACAACTGCAGTATTCATTGTGCTCTGCGCTTACATGCATGGGTAATGTATGCGATCGGAGTTGTGATAATTTAGCTAGATTGTGAAGATGGCCACAGTCAAAAAAAGCACAGATGTGCTATAAAAGAGTGCTGATTTGCATAATTGACGTTGTTTGTCCTCATTTAAGGAAATGAACTAGTTTCAGGCAGATCTACATTCTCGGGAGAGAGAGAAAAGGGAGGTTGCGTGTAGCAGTATGATCTCCAGGTTGGTAAGTGGTAGGTATGAAGTGTCACAGGGAAGGATAAAATATGTGACCTAGTTTAAACTTTTTTTGCACAGGCTGTGTGTGAGAATCCCACTGCAGATGTCAAGTGTGTGTGCATAGCAGGCCCTCCAGCACAGAGGCACTGTCAGGAAACAGGTACTGCACAGTACAAAACAATGTAATGTACACTCAAAGGTACAACAGTGGGTCTTAAGACCCAATTATAGAGTTTAAAAGTTTAAAATCTTTTTTTTTTTTTTAGAGCTTCAAAGGTATATTCTCATCTTAACAGTGTGAAGTCTGGAGTTAAGACAGGGTGCAGTCAATGCAACTTAAATATATATCATTTCAGATAATATTCAGTTTCACATAATGTAATTATGTTCCCTACCTAAAAGGTACTGAAGACATCAGGAGTACCTCTTTTGTGACAGTTTGGTACCTTTTTTTTCTGAGACTGGACACTGCTCAGGAAACTGCCTGCATCACCATTGTGCTGACAGTCATTATTAATCTTTCAATTGTGAGACGGATTATGAACGGTATGATGGAGCACATTTGACCACATGTATTTATTTTCCACATTGCCTGGAGAGGACCTCGGTCATCTGCAGTGGAGACTCAGACCTGGAGCTTGCAGTTCTCCATTTCCACTGCTTATTGCCTACAGGGAGAATAGATACGAGGCTGCACAAAGCAGGAGTGCGGATCTCCTCCTATCATTTGAGCCCACTCACCTCACAGTGAAAGGAGTCATTGAAACACATTTAAAACAGGCATTCAAGCATGAACCCCCGTGCTCCTTTTCTGAAAAGTGAATTTGAGCATTTTTGTGGTAGCTGTTTAAAGCAAAAACAGTTCAGCAGCGAGGCAGGATAGGCGTAATGGAAGGCAAAGCCTTGTAATTATGGTAATGTTTTTGTTTTCTTGTTCCTTTTGCAGGAGGGGTAAAGAAGAGAGATTATCCTTGTTTAAGGCTTGTGTGGTTTCATCACTAATGAGTGGTGCAAAGCATTTAGATCCAGCGTTGTGTCTGTGTAATCCTGCCGCTCTGTGCTGTTTTGTGCACGCACAGCGAATCCCCAGCCGGCTTGCTGACTCTCTGAATGAAGCTCCTCTTCCACTCGCTAACTGAAGTGGTGTGAGTGCGCAACTCCTACAGGCATGTAGCACATTTACCTTGAATATGAAACGAGGCCTCCTTCCGAGATTTCATTATCTATTTAATTATCTTTCTGTCTGACACAACAAACACCACGTGTCGGCTGCCTGCTTGTAGTGACCTGCATGAGGCTTACTGCGAGTTTCTGTTGAATTTCATGGTCTTACATTGATGAATTCCCCTTGTCTTCCATGACATGGAGCTTGAAAGACTGAATGGAGAGCCTAGACATGAGTCCCATCCTCCAGTGCTTATTTTTAGGTTTGGGGAAATATGCTTTTCCACTTCCTTTTTCTTCTGTAACTTTACACAGATCAGGCCAAACTGGAGGTCTTTTTTGTTTCAATGCCACTCTTCAGCTGGAACCATAAAACATATCTATGAGGTCTCACATATTGTGCTACCTAAGCTTGGCAGGAGGCCAAGCTCAATAGAAAAGAAAGAGGCAGCTTGCTGCACTCCTGCTGTGATTCCCAACGTACTTTAGAAGCTACTTTTCACATTACTGACTGAAACATGGCAGGCTTTGCATGAAATTTCATCTGGCCATCCTGTGGTAAACTGAATCAGGGAGTAGAGCTCTGTATTTAAAGTGAGGTTCGTGATCGTGAGAGTCTTCACTTTACCCTGATTACCTAATATTCTGTTTATTTTCCTGCATGAGGTGTTTCATAACCCACGTATCTGAGCCATTCACTGCTTTTTATAGCACTGAATATTTCTGAAAGAACAGTTTATATATTTTTTTGTTCTACCCAGTGCTGCCCACTCCATCCCACTCCGCGTTAAGTACCGCTGAGGGCAGCGCTACCCTCACATCGAGCATTTATAGCTGTTTAAATAGAATAGTGCTAGGGCTTTGGAGCTGCTGGACAAAGGTTTTCCTGACCTGTCCCTAGAGAGGTCTACACCATTCCTTCCTCCTCAGGCCACCGCCACCACCATTAGCCTGTTTGGAAAGACAATGGAAATGTAGGGCTGTTCATTTGGTTACTCCTCCTGCGTCCCCGAGCAAGGCTAGTCATCAGGGTTTAGGACAGACGGTCTGTGTGCACTGTTGTGTGCTGCCCACATTGCCAGCGTTCAGCTGTGTTCTCACAGGGCACTTATCCTTTGCGTGCAAACATAGTCATATATGGAAATGTTCATTTTTATTGATTTCTTTTTTTTTTTGGTCAGAAAAAACATGTGCAAGGCAGGGTACTCAATTGTTCGCTGGTATCTTTTAAATGTTACATTATAGGAGAAAGAAAAGCATTTTTAACTTGAGTGTAAGGTGATTATTGATGACGGACAACATCAGAGATTCTGGAAATAAGGTGAGGAAGGCGGACTTGTGTTTGTCCTCTGTAGATGGTATTATGGAGTGTTATGAGATCCTGATCTTGCGGATCCACTAGCAGCTGAGCTCACATTCCTGACAGGGAGCTGTTCTTCAGCCGTGAACGACTGCAGCCCCTGGCCTAATCCCCCAGCTATGTCAATTACCCGTTTCCAAGAGCCAAAAGACATACTGGCCGGAGACTTGTGGCGATGCGGAAGGCATTTCTAGGATTTCTCTCATCCCATCTCTTCCCCATTTAAATAGATATAATTAAGTGAAAAAGGCTGCTGTGATCTGACGGGGATTGATTTAGAAGCACCCTGTGCATCTCCATTTAATCAGGATGAGAGGGAGTTGGCCGTGATAATCCATCTAGTCGGGTTGGAAAAGTGCATCTTACTCTAGGCTGCATGCTGTGCAGTGT
>JBBPCX010000147.1:15868776-15884810 GCA_037974365.1 Hydrocynus forskahlii | reverse complement strand
TAGACGGGTGTGTTACAGTAACAGAGTGGAATTCAAAACTTGAAATGCCGAGTTGAGAGAAAGCAAGACGTATGAAACGCCAACTATTAGAGAGAAGCAAACCTGTACCCCCTCCTCTGCCAGTGGTGCGAGGAGTGTGGGAGAAGGAGAAGGCAGAGGAGAGGGCTGTTGGAGTCACCGTGTCCTCAGGTGTGATCCAGGTCTCGGTGAGGGCCAGAATGCCTAAAGACTGGATGCCTAAATTGTCTCTAGCCTCAGACACTGAATCAGGGGCACAGCTATGAGTGGGCCTGGGAGAGCTTTTGTTTCTTGTTGTGTTGTGGTAAAAACTGTAGTGCAAATTCTTGCCTTACAGAGAGAGAAAGAGAGAGAGAGGTGTGTAGGAGTGGCAAGCAGGGAGGTCTAAGAGCATGAGAAAGCGCATCACTAGCCATGGCTTGATGAGGGGGAAGCTAAAGCTGTCATTTTCTCTTAAACCCCCTGAGCCGCCAGGGGCTCGCTAAAGACCCCTCTCATGCTGCCGTGTGCTGCCCACTGATAAGGCTTGCCTTGAAATCCTGCAATGCTGCTAATGCGCTCCCACACACACACACACACACACACACACACACACACACACACACACACACACACTGTCCAAGGGTGCTCTAATGCTAAGCCCAGCAGGTAGAAGGTGAGTTTGCAGGGTAGAAACTCTTACTTGTAATAACAGTGGTGGTTTGATTACTCTTGGTCGAGTCGGTGTGTGCTAAAGAGTTTGGACGGTGTGTGCTAATGAGGGCAGTGTATTTTGGCTTTCATAGTGGCCCAGATCATGGCCATACGAATGGATGTTAAGCAGTTAGAGGAGTTTGTACTGTAGATGTGTTTGTGTTGAAGTCCCCCTCTCTCTCTTAGGCATATTATACAGTCACACAAATACACTGGATCTTTGAACATAAACATACAGAAGTGGCAAACATTCCTAAAATGTCTTCAACTCTGTCCATAAACGTGAAGTTAAATAACAAGAAAAAACACCTATGCTAAATGTTTGTTTGTGTTCATATGACCTTTTAATAACCTAAAGGTTATGAACATCTACATTAAACATAATGATTTCAATCTTGTAAAAGACTTTCAATGTTTATTTAAAGCTCGAAACAGACATGATCATAGGTTTTATTATTTAGCAGTTTCACTGTGCCTCCTCTTCAGTAAAGTGCCCTGTTATAGAGCTTCTGTCGCCCTCTTCTATATAACAACTGACTGAAACCTAGCTCATATTCAGTGGTGTATTTAGAACAGTTTTGTTGTGGCTGCAGGTTTCATTGTAGGCAATCAGGAGTGTACCTGATTCCACTTGGTCTCAGATCTAGGAATTCAGAGGGCTAATGTGATGATTTCTCCTCATTAGAAATTAGAAGTGTAATTGGTTGGTTCTGCTGTTGTGCCTTAATTATGAGTTTGGTAATCGAATATTCGAGGCCTTCTATTGTCCAGCTCATGAAGACTTAATTTTCCATTGGCTTGTTTTCAGGCTTTTTTTTAGCAATAAAATAAGAGGGTTACTACAATACTTGCAGTATGTGCAATGAGTCTATTAAATAAACTGAACAAAAAGGTTAAACTCTTTTTTTTTTCCCCACACATAAACTTACATAGGACTGGATAGGTTTCGTTCTTTTCAATTTGATTCTGTTCTCTGTCTCTCACTCTCTCTCTTTCTCCCTTTCTTGGACACCCCACTCTCACGAATCAGTGAGTCAGTTGTTTATGATTGGTTACTGCTTATCACCTCTTTCAATATTTCTCTCTGTCTGTGTGTATGTGGGCCTGAGTGGTGGTTAATGTGCCAGTGGAGATTGCTCTTTGCCTTATCTTTAATCAGCCATGTCTCTACTCGTCTCCTTGCCCCCCGGGGCCCAGCAGGCTGTCTGAGCCCCTGCATTCTCATAGAGGGAGAGGAAGAGCCAGCCAAAATCCAGCCAGACATCTGCAAAGCTCACATTTTTCAAGCCAGCCATTTCGCATTGTCTGAAAAGCTCAGATTGGTTTGAAGTAGATAGGCACATCAGGAGAATAGATATCGGTGTCTCAGGAAACTTCTGAGGCTTTTGTCTGGACAGGTGATATGTGAGACTCATTCCTCAGACTCAGAAACATGCTGCTGCATAACAAGCAAAAGGGTTTTTTTCAAGCAACTGAAATGATGAAAGTTGCCTTATCAATGTTCACTTTCTCATGGCCCAGTAAAAGCGTGTCCAGATCATATTGCTATGGAGCTGTGTGTGGGTGTGTTTACCTTGACTGAAACATTTAAATTTACAGCATTTGGCAGATGCTCTTATCCAGAGAAATGTTCATGGGGTTTTTTTGTAGTCCACCAGACCTCACACTAGTAAACCTAGACCTGAAATTAGAAGCTGGAAGCAGACTGAGGTTGTACTAGAGATGGAGTTAGTCCTCCACCAGGACCCTATCAGATCACACATGCAAGGTTATTGAAAGTTATTTGTGAAGTTATAATTTTGTGTGTGTGTGTGTGTGTGTGTGTGTGTGTGTGTGTGTGTGTGTGTGTGTGTGCACTTGGTTGTACATATTATAGAATCATGTGAACCCAGCGGTGGACTTTACTCAGATTCCTCCAGGGATGCTGGCTCTGGATAATATGCTGTATTTCGCCAGACACCACCAGGATGCCTACATCAGGGTAAGACCATTTTTTTCTCTCTCATGTTCACTCATAACTCACACAACTCAAACAGTTGATGCACACCCTACATGAGCTGGTCTCTCCATCCAGGAAAGCAGATGCACTGACTATGAAAATATACAGCTGAACAAAGATTTGAAAAGATTTGCTTCTTGAACCTACTTCTGTATTTTTGTTATCTGGGGATGGAAAAATCCAGTCTGACTCCTTTTCTGACTTGTTACAGCATATGTCACTCAGCATTGAGATTTGACAATGAGTTTTCAAGTACTTGTACAGAAACACTAATGCGTATTTAAAGTCTTTAAGTGTAAAATTACAGTGTATCAGTATGACTGGGTATTTACAGTGTATAACAATTACTTGGAATAAAATTGTTACTTTGACTTGCATTAAAAGTTAAGATTTTTCCTGTTCTGTCTAAGCACTGACACAATCGTCGGGAAATCTCAAGTTTGATTCCAAGTGGTGCCACAGCCACCTTTGGCCAAGAGTCCATAAAAGCACAATTGGCTTAGCTCTCTCTGGGAGCTCTCTGACTCAGCTTGATGTTAGTTACCATAGATATCTGCTAGCTGATGTAACAGAAGATTCAGTAATTGTAGATATAATTCATCTTTTGTTGTCTAACCTAATCATGACATTTTTTCCCGAAAATGTACAAATACAGTTTCAGTCACAAATCAGACAAGTTGTGCCTGTGTTTTATGTATGAAACAGAACCACAAGGCTAAACATGCACTTTACAGGCTGTGTGCATGATGAATCTGCTCTCCCTCATACATATGCATTTGAGGGAGGACTGCGCAAAATATGGGAAGACTGTGCAAAATGTAGGTGGAGATGTTACACGTGCAGCTGATTACTTTTAGTGGGCCGATTCATTAAAGTCTCGGCAATTCGCAGCTGGTTTGGTGTCAGTTGTCCTTTTCAAGCAGTCTAAATTTGCATTAGAGTCTCTAAAGAGATTTCCTTTAACAGTGGCAGCAAACGGTGCAGTGAGTTGGAGTCACCAGCCTTGAACACGTGCTGAAAGGGTATTTATCATCAGAATAACACAGATTAAATTCTTGGGATCACATACTCAAATGTGAGAAGACGTGTTGCAGAATATACAGAGATGTTGCTGCAATTTGAACACATTGTCATCCATGTTCTTGTGTCGTTAATTTAGTGATCAACCTGGTAATCAGCATATCTGGTGGTCGAGAATTTATCAACACTGCTCTGTCACTGAACTTTATTATTTCTCTGCTTTTTAAAGCCTGCACTTTACAGGGGTGCAGTCAGTGGATGGGTCTGAACTGAGTGTTCAGGCACATTATTAACATATAACTGTGCTTGTATTGGGGCACGTTTTGCTCTGTGTCTGTGCTTTTATATACATCAGGCTCTCTGATCTCTCTCTCTCATTTGACAGACCTCACCTCATTTTTGATTTATGACAGCATAGCTGGTGTTCTGTGTCAAATATAAAAATTTTACTGAAAACACTACACTTCTTAAATAGCTCATTGATCAGTTTTCTTGGTCATAATTTAAATCCAAGCAGAGACAGATGAGGGGGACACAACTCTGAGCGTTTGTGTGTGTGTGTGTGTGTGTGTGTGTGTGTGTGTGTGTGTGTGTGTGTGTGTGTGTGTGTGTGTGTGTGTGTGTTTCAGATTGTCCTGGAGAACAGCAGTCGAGAAGATAAGCATGAGTGTCCGTTTGGCCGCAGCAGTATCGAGCTCACAAAAATGCTGTGCGAGATCCTTAAAGTAGGAGAAATGCGTAAGTGAGCTCTGTTCTTCTGGCCTCAGTTATGAGTTAAACCTGCAGTCTACCTCAAGGGAAATAAAATGGCATGAACAAATATTTGTGTACTTACTGGCATGCTCCACCTTATGAGTGGATAGTATGATGATATTGTTATATTTATCGTTATCATAATGTATCATTACAAGGAGGGAATAATTTGGTCTGTTTAATTGGATTTAGAGCAGGGCAGTATTTAAGAGTGGAACCAAACACACATTTTTTTTAAAATGTGGAGCTACAGATTTTTTTTTGTCTGTACCGGCTTATGAAACCTGAACAAAGCAGCGTATCTCAATGCTTTGAAGATGTGTTTATATTATCGTCATATCTCTTACCCTACACCACCTAGATGGGTAGAGTTGACCGATATGTGAAAGAGCCAAAACAAGAGACATGCAGCCAGTCATGTGACATTATTTGTGACCAGTTGAAGGAGACTGTGTATGTGACATGGCTATGCAAAAATTTCGGTCAACTTCCACTGGCTGGTAATCACAGCTGTCAGGGAAAACCAGTGTCGCACCTCATTTTGGTTCCTAATCTGCCAGTTTGCCTGTGCAAACCTGCCAGACTCAGCTTCGTTTTAAGTGTACTGCCATCTTTAATATTAATAAAATGAACACAAAAGGCCCCCCCTCTTTCTCTCTCTCTCTTTTTCTCTTTCTTTCACACACACACACACACACACACACACACACAGACACTTATTCTGTCCTTTTTCCCTGTCTCTGGTTCAGAGTAAACTGTCTCCCACAGTGAAGATAAAAGCAGCCATTAGACTTTGTAATTGTGCAGGAGTTCATCGATTAATAATGTTGAGGGCCTAACGCTCCCCCTCCCCCTGAATTGCCCTTATCCAGCTCTCCTTTATGTCTGGCTTGGACCGGTAAGAACTGACTGCAAGATTCAGTGGTCTTGCCCTGAATGTGACTCAAGATGCAACTTACATATGTCCATGATCCTCAGTCTGCATGCCTCAGTCATCACACACTCGCTTCAAATCATGTGAAGTTGTTAGGCCAAATCAAAAAGATTAAAAATGTTTTCTATCACTGCAAGACATACTAAAAATGTACACTGCATCATTAAAAAGGGTTGCCGCAGCTATATTAAAGCCTAAATGATGTAAACTGTCTTTTACCTACCCCTACACACTCATACAGTTTTAATACATTGCCATGGTGTACATTTGTTTTAAGGGTGAAGCTATATTTGGTGCACTGTCTGGCAAGAAGGCTTGCAGAACAATCCTATCTTATTGTTTATTCTTAACGTAAGGTACCAGTGTTAAACTTTACCTGTGTACTGACTCACTCGGGTGTCAGCAGTTGCAGCTGTATTCTGGTCCAGCTATTGAATGCTTCTCTTGACAGAGAAAAATAGCCCTCAAGAAAAAAGAGAGGTCACTTTTTCTTCGAGTTTATGTTCCTTTGCTTTGATTCCCACTCTCATTCGCACCCAGCACAAAGACTCTCCTTTTTGGCACCTCTCTGGAGGCGCAGAGAAATGCAAAGTCACACTAAATCTGTTGCTTTGTTCAGTCACGCACAATTTGAATCAGCGCTCCCTAAAGCAGAACCCACAACAAATCCACCATCATGATTCACTGCACACACTCCAGCTTGAAAATAATGCTCATCTACTGTCTCCAGCAAAGCATTTCATCATCTGAAAACTCTATTTGGCGGTCTAATGCAGGTAAGCATGCAGGGGTGTTAGCCACTGTACAGCTGGCTCTTGGAAAGAAACGTGTATTATTTAAAGCCATGCTTTCCATAGATCTGGGCTGCTGTAGAGTTATTGTAGCTGAGGAGGCAGAAGGAGATGGGAGAAAGTTAGTGCTGTCCGGTGTTCTTGAGCCTTTAAATGATTGAAAATGTGTGGGCTGCAACATGGCCAAGCGGTCGACTGCTAATCCACCAAAAACGTAATTAAAGGAATTAGCAGAGGAAGCTGGACGTAATTCCTCATTAAAGAGTAATGCGTTCCTCTCAGAGCTGGGGCCGAGAGGGACTCATACTGCTTAGCGAAGATGCTTTTTCCGGGAATGCTCCTCTCTCCGTCTTGTTGCTGATTGGGATATATAAAAAATAGATATTGAGAATTAATCTAGAGGCAATAAGCTACCCTTGTGAATCATCATCTTTCCCACACCCTCATGAAGTGTCAGTAAAGCTTAACAAGCCCGAAAGTCCAGGCCCACGCTCACTGGAGTGCAGTTTTACTCTAGCTGTGTTTATTGGTAATTTGATTGAGTTGAAAAGCCCTCAAGCAATTTCATGCCTTTTACACAATGTGCAACTTTATTCTTCTACAAAAATAACAGCAGCAGTGCGGGTGCAGAAGGTTTAAGAGAACCGGAAAGCTTTTTTGGACCCAGGTAGAGATTTGGTCCACAAAGCTGGCAGGTCTGCTTCAACGTGTTTCATACCTATAAATATACTTATAGATATGGCATATGCTGGATGTGTTGTACAGGAATGTGTTAGCTGGAATTGGTTGATTTTGTATTCTTGCTGCAGGTTGGACTGCTACATGTTTTTCTGCAAACAGATCTTTCTCTTTTTTTATCTCAAAGGTGCTTGATAGGGTTGAGATCTTGGGAATGCACAGACTATTAACGCATGTTGCTGAGGAAAAAAGAAACATGGATTTATCTGACCTATCATCTTTTTCTCGTTTTGCTATTCTAATGAACCCACTGAAAACATTGCTTTAAGACAAAGTCCAATCAGTGATGACATCCTGCACATCAGTTTCAAATTGATTTTTCCCAGTTGTAGACATTCTCTTTACACAATTCTCACCATTCTCCGCATTTTCAGTTAACCCATCAAGTGTCAACTTGTGTTCCATGTTTAAAGTCTCTTGCTTTATACCTCACAGTGCTCATTTAACACCAGCTGATACAAGACATGCTAGTTTGACTGATGTATACTAAACATACATGACATGACTGTACACAACATAGGAATATAGTGAGGTGTTTACCTAATAAACTGGCAACTTGTTGCATTTGGATCACAGGGTGCTGTCAGCACTTTCCTTTGGTTGTCAGCAACTGAATTAATCATGACCTGTCCAGGTGTCCCCACCTCACCTCGTCTTCGAGAGCCATGGCACCTGAAAGATTTATAACTCCCCATGTTACTCTAGCCAAGGCCTTAATGGAATCGGCGACGATCAGGCACCCAGCAGTGACTTCTCACTTCTCAGTTTAAAAAGTATATGTAATATTTATCAGGGGATTGAAAGTGACAGCAGAAATACCTCTCCTTGTTGATTCATGGTGTTATCACACTTTTCTTTTTTTGGTGAGAAGTAGATTAATGGGAGTCAGGCTTATCTTCGCCCTTGACTAGAAACCACAAGAACTTGTGTCCACCGTAAATGCAGTGAGAAGTGAGGAAAGAGTTCAGCCTGATGTCACTACACTGTTGTTACTTTGAATCTTTCACGTCTCTGCTGGCGGTTAGCGCATTAGGGACGTCAGCAGTTGTCATCACCTGCATCTGCAATAACAAGATTCCTGAGGCATCTCCTGAGCCTCTGAGGCTTCCTGCTGGGACGTGACACACTTTCTAGACTGACATCAGGCACCATGCCCAGGCTAGCCTGTAAAATGCCCATGGAATGGACCATCCGAGGCAGTCAGGCGAGCTAGAGCAGTTCTCCTGCAGCTCTAATTGTTGCCCAGATGCCAAGTGAAAAGATGTAGTGTGGGTTTTTAAGGGGTCTTGTCAGCCGTCTCTTGACATGGTGCTCCCTAAGGTCTTGTTAAGCACAGAAGTGTATTTGTTCTGCAGAGAATGTTTGCACTTTGTCTAGATTTTTGCTTCCACAGTTCGTCTCCAGTCTATACATATTAGAGGTGGATACGGCTTTCAGCTCGTAAATCATATATTGGCAGACTGTGCTGCACTAGCACTTTACTCTCACACCTACTATGCTCACTAATAAGACCATTCACAACTGCACTCTCTGGGATAGTGGATCCAGTGGCGTGGAGAACCATGTCGACTGGAGATTTGGTTCCTGTTGGTTATCTTTTACAAACCGTTCAAATAATTCCTGCTGTCTGTTTTAAACTGTTGGCCCCTGTTATCATCTCTGATTTATTCCACATTATCATTATCAGTACAGAATGCTGATGAAGTATAATGGGAATAGGCTGCCCTGCTAACTATTTTACTATGATTTTAATATAACCATGAATACATAGACCCTGAGCATTGGAATATATTACAAATAAATGAAAAGAAGGAAAAGTGGGGTGCAGTATCAGATGGCTGTTTGTTTTTTGGGGGGGAAATGATTGGTTGGTGTGAGGCTTGGCTATTTATTGCGAAATTCATGAGTTTACAAATCTGCAAGGTTCTTGCATGCATAATTTTTTTGCACATGCCCATATAGTTCATACCACAGCATCACTTCAGGTCGCATATCAGGCAAATAGATGCCATGAGGTGAAATAGATAGATGGTCTAGTCAGATGTAAAATGAATGGTTGGTCTCTTGAGAAGGAAAATAGATTGGATGTGTGTGTGTGTGTGTACCCAAACCTGCATATGTGTGTGTCAGATGGAGAAGGGATGTGTGAACAGATTGGGCAGCTGTCTCAGACCTCATCTGCTGTGCTCCAGTCTGTTGTTTACATCACAGTAGCTAACCTGCCAGGAGCGATAGCTCGAGCTCTCCTCAGCTAATGCTCCTCAGCTGTCAGTCCAAGCAAAGGCTCTTTGCGCCTGCCTCAGTCTTGTTCGGCTAAAGATTGACTGTGTAAAGATCATAAAAATGACTCTCAGATTCTGACCAAACATTTGTTAACCTAATCTTGAAGTGTTTCCTTACACAGTGCCCTCTTTGTGTTTGTTAAGGATTGTTTTTGTGCCACAGTCTAATGATAATAGACAAGGACTTGGGGGAAAACTCAGTACTATGAATTTTAAGCCCATAATGTGTCAGTTGCACTATATTTTGATGGGCACTAGAGAGATGGTTGACTACCTTAAGGATGTCCCAAGACAGCTGGTGGGCTGCTGGTGATTTCTGTCCCCTCCCCTGGCTTTGGATGACTGGCAGGCCTTCAGGCCTTTTCATTAAGATCAGGATGGCACCCTTCACTGAGCATTCATCATTCCATTTCAGCCCTCGCCTTCAAGGTGACTCGCAGAGCAAGTCTAGTCTGTTTTCCTACCAGCTTTCACCACTCTCTGTCTGAGAGAGTTTGCCCAGATGTTCTCTGACTTAAGTTGTGGTTTTGTTTTTTTTTTTCCTGCCGGAGCTCATCTGTGTGTCCGCCTGTTCTATGCCATAATTAGTGGTGTCCAAATGTGATCCGCTCACATCAGATATGGGGTGATGGACTGACAGTACTGGCCAATGCTGCTGTCTGTCCCAGATTTCTCTCACTTCATTGCAGATGAAGTTTGACTTCAGGGCAAGAAACCTACTCGCAACAGAAGCAGCACCATTCAGAAGTGACCTTGAAGGCTTCACTCCAGCACCAGGCGTTTGTGTCATATTTGTTTAAGTTCCTTGTACTGTAAAAGTGTATGCATTTATCTTAATGAGATTAAAATTGTAGAATACCAAATGTGGAAAAACCAGCAAAAACTGCATTAAGTTGGCTTGAGCTACATGCTACACTGAACACATTTGATTGCAGCTTTCATTTTAACACTAGTATAATTTTATCGTCACTTAACAGGAAAGCTTATCAGCAGCATTCTCTGTATTCACTTATTTGGTGACCAAGTGACCAAATTAAATTTTTTGGAGTAAAAGAGGGTGAGATAGCACAGAAGCAATGGTTGGAAGGTATGAAAAATTCAAATACTGCCAATATGCCACTAACTCCTACCCATTTTCATTCCATTTGGACAATAGCTATATCCCCACAGCATCTGTCACATCCCTAAGTAGACTTTGCTTGCCAGCACAGTTTTCCAGGGTGTTCTTTTGTAGAATACTGTGTATAACCAAAGATTCCCCATTAGGAAAAAATCTGGAAGGGTTTAGAATTTCTTAAAGATATAAAATAACCATGCCAAGCATATGGAAGCTCCAGCACAAGCAGATGGGCTCTGTTAAAGAGATTTGGTTCCTTTAGTTAAGACCACCTAGTGAAGCCTCCAACAAGAATGGGAACTGCATGTTCTGCAGGATTTGCTGTCTTGCAAAAGTATTCTAACCCCCTAAAAGTCATTGAATTTCTCTGGATTATAAGTGACTGTCATTTTTTTGTGATAGAAAAATGGATTAATTCAAAGTGATATTTGTTTTATGTCAGAGAGAAAAAAATATTATTAACTGAAAAATATGTATTCAACCCCTTTGCTATGGAAGCTCCAACTTTACACAGATGACATTCATTACTCTAACAAGGGCACCTTGGCTCATAATTGGCCACAACATGGGATTCAAAGAAAGTTAATATTTTTGGGTTAATAGATCCCCTTGGTCAGACTGTGAATCTGAAGGAAAGCTGTGAAATTGTACACCAAGAAGCATTATGCAAATGTTGCAAAATATAGGATGATTTGTAGGACAACCTACTTCTGGTTTACTAAAAGAACTAAAACTTGAGGAAAGCATCACCTTTCAGCAGTACAGTGATCCTCCAGGCACAAAGAGAAAGCAACAGGGGATTGGTTGGACAGCAAAGAGGTGTATGTTCTACAGTCTCTTGAGTAAAGTCCAGATCGAGAGTCTGTCTATATGAGAATCTGTTCACAAGCATCATCCAACCAACCAGAACAACCTGGAGAAAAATCTACCAGGAAGAATGGGGAAAAATCTTTCCCAAACAGTGTGCAAAGCTAGTAGAAATGGTCCCCAACAAACTGAAAGTGAATATTGCTAAATATCCCCTGATAGATAACAAATTTCAACATAGTTTATTGATCTGCAATAAAAAATACAAGCTGCAGCAACATGTTAGTTTAATCCAAACAAATCTGTTTAAGGGGGATGAATATGTTTGTAAGCCGCTGTTTAATGATGATGAGTCGCAGACTATGAAATGTCCGTATCGTTGTGGAGTAGAGAGGCACTGGCCACATCCTCCCCAAACAGTTCTTTCATTATCAAAAATCATAGTGTGTCCTCACATTCCGTTGTGATGCTGAGAGGAAAGTTGGTGCCATATGGCCTGTGCCCTCTGGTCTTGCTGAAGATGAGTCATCTTCTCAGCATGGGGCTGCTCACCTCCCCTGAGGAGCTCCATTGCCCACCATGCCATGACCTTGCTGCACCAATGATATAACCGCCGGGTGGTGTGTAACCCTTTCAAAAAAACTTCTGGGCACAAAAGATCAACCTTGCATGTGTTCTCATGAGCTTGGTAGTGTGGAGCACTGCACGTGTCTATACACAGCTTTTTGTTCAGTTTAATTTGTTTAGCTCTTTTTAAAGCAGACGTAGCGAAGCAGTTTTATAGAAATCCATTTGTAACCCTCTAATTAGCAAGCTATTTGTTATAGTAGCAAAAGATAAACCTAAAAGCATAAAGGAGAAGCGCCAAGAAGAGCCGAAATCAAAAGGGGACCCCAGCCTCTGCTGGGATGCACCAGTTAGAATGATGAGCATAAAAGAAGCACAAGTGGCAAAGGTGTACAAGCCAAGGAGAAACTTTCGACTCTAATTTTAGAATTCTGTCAGTGTCTAACAGAAATGGATCTAGAGAGCCTACCAATTGTGTTAAGGGCTGTCAAAATAAAATTGTGCATTTGAATATGTGTTGAATCAAGTGGAAAATGCACATTTGAATGCATAAAGTGTTGGAAAATTTAACACTCCTCTATTAGTACCTCCTAGTTCCAGGACAAATAGTTGGTAACATTAGCACACAGGATGGAGGTAGAGGCAAGCAATTGCTGATCATAAACAAAGTAACTATGATTTAAAGCCAACTTAACAATCGAGTTTTCGATTGTTTGGGAATGCTTGGAAGCATCTGACAGCTTTGTAGCAACTCAGTCTCTCTGAACAAAGCTATGTTTACTTTATATGGTGAAAAACACTAATAGGCCCAACCAGAAGTGCATCTCATGTGATGTCACCAAATGATGTGCTTCAAAGGGATATTTCGGACAAGCCACAGAAAGCTAATAACCATGTAATGTTTATTAGGTGGTGAGGTAAGCTGCTAGTTTAGCTGCAGTGGCAAGGCTTGTTCAGTGGGCAACCACAGCAAGAAAACGCCATTACCACCATTATTAAGTGGTAAGAGCACTGATACATATGGGAACAGTAAAGAGCAAGCAAATGTATCACAAATTTAGGTCTTACCCATTTTGTGTCTCTCTTTTCTGTCTTTGGTTTGTTACTTGATACTGCCCTGTTTCAGTACGCAGTGAACTTAGAGTGGTTTGTGAGAGGTCAGAGAGGTTAATTTAGCCTCTAGATTAAGGTCATACTGTTTCTTATGAATTTCAGCTAGATAGAAAAGTGCACTATGTCTGAGTGTGTCCATATTATGTGCATACAATACAAGCCAGAGCTTCATTAGGCCTTTGAACTGTGGAGCATTGCTTATTTGCAGTGAATTCGTTTCCTTCCGTTGAACTGGTGATGAGGTTCGATCACGGAAAGTGTACAGAAGTTGCTGACAGCCGCGGGATCTATCACAAAACCCACCAGCTTGTTTTCTGTCACCAGATTGTGCTGAGGTTTACAGCATATGTCCAATTTATAGGCCTAATTGGTGATTTGTTTGCCTTGGGAGATGTTGAGTTACTATGATGAAAAATTCAGGCTTTTGAATTGTACAAGTGTATTGTTGTTCTTCAGGGGAAATGTGCCCCAGTTAGAAGAATTATAACACCCGTTCATACTGCAACCCAATGTAGATCTGGAAATAAATAGTGCTAATGGCTACAGTAAAGTCAGTAAATTCTTCAGTCGGAAGGTAAATTTATTAAGATTAATGAATATTGGCAAATAGTAATGATAATTACAGAATGTGTGTAAGTGCCTTTACTACACAAGGTAGGAGTTACATCTGTACTTTTGTGATCCTGCAATATTGCAACTGTAATCGTGATGAGTTACATCATGTTGCACACATTTTCATGTACTTAGGCTTCTTGGCACTATGTTGTGATACAGTGAGAACACACCAGATGTACAAGAGACTTTTTTGGTTAATGTTTTACTTTAAAACAATGAATAAATAAATAAGGTGATGATTAAATAATGCTGGGAGAGCATCTAAGGGCTGCATTATAGATGTTTGTGCTGGTCAGTGCAGAGAGGCACCACAGTAAAGTTTTTGCCCTTTTAATCATAAAGGCAGCTGTTGCCAGAATTTGAACACGTGCATGTGTGAAAGAGCCTGTGGCTATCAAAATGTTCAAGAACAGGTGAGCAAAGTATGGCTACGCATTAATCGCAGCATGCTACAAATTAACAACTTATTACGACTGCAGACCAAACTGTAGCTGTATACATACATGCCTTAGTAAAGGAAACTCACACAGCCAGACGATAAGGAACTATGTCATCTTAGTTATTTTACAAAAGAAACATCGTGACTAATTGTAGTGCCTGGGTTCTTCATACGGCATGATTTGTAAAGATACAAGCTTAAATATAGAGAACTGAAATTGAGCGTTTGAGGTGTGGACGATTTCTGACATTTGAATTTGTTCTCTCCTATCCACACATCCTCTGTCCCTCCATACACCAGTCGTACTTGAACTTGTCCAACTCTGATAGAAGGAAACTGCTCGATTTATTTAGTCTCAGCCTTTCTGACCGTAGCCATTCGAAAGAGCATGAGCTTGTTTGTTCTTTTCTGCGGGCAGCAGAACGATGGCTCGCCTGTCCTGCTATTGGCTGGACCAGCCGGCACACCGCTCCCGATGAGAGCCCACTGTTGCCCTTGCAGGCATCATTCATTATGCTGTGAAGTTTCAATTTCTACAGAGCCAATTCAATTACCTGGCCTCCGCAGGGGCCCAGGCCTGTTACGAAGCCTCCAGCTCCACTAAATGTGCTCTCCAAACAGGACCTGCGATTCAGAGCACCATTGTGCTGTGGCAGAAGTGCATCGCACTTGGTTTTGTATTAAGGCAGTGTGTTATTGACACGCCAGTGCACTCTCAGCAGGGGCTCCGCCTGACTGAGGCCGCCATTTCATTTTCACCTTCAGCACTGCCGCTTATGAACACAATAATGGTGTTTCTGTAGCTTGTGCCCAGAACCTTATTTTCCCCCTGCTCTGACTCGATTTGAGCAGAAGATGTGTGTCTCATGCCATAGACACACTAATCCAGCTCAAGCTCTTTTCCCCCAGGGAAGGGTCTAATGAACATTTATTAAGTTGCAGGTCAGGTGGAGAATGTGTCTTCCCCTTCTCATAAAAGTGGCTGGATTGCTTCACAACAGTCTTTTTTAATTGTTTTGCTATTAAATGTACTGTTTTGTGGGTGCAAGTGCATTTTGCCAATGAATTGTCAATGCCATTACTCTTTGCTGCGCATGTTAAGCTGAGAGACCCTTTCCCGGAAGAACACCTGTCTGAATTTCTGAATAAAGAGCAATCAGTGCGAGCAGGCAGAGTGCATTGAGAGAAAACATGCCCATCAGAATACCATTTATAGCCAAGTCCTCACATCCCAGGCAAGCATGTAGGTGTCTTGAGAGCCGAGAGCACAGTCCTCTGGGAAAGGAATGAATGCCTGATGTGTTTCAGTGGGAGACGTCGTGAGGAACCTCCATCCATTACAGGCTAGGACTTATGCGAGGATGCATGGGGAGCCCACGTTAGACAGGGTGCTTAAAGTGAGCGCACACAATGTGGGATTTGTGGAAGCTCACATTTGCAACCTGTTTTAAACCGGTTTTTTTACTCTGTTGTCTGTTGATAGTGAGCACCTAGTGTACCATGATTCTTATCTTTCACTGTGTAATTGTATTTACAGTCACATACAAGATAAGGTTATTGGTGTTATAGCTTTGGCTGTGTGTGAGTCATTCATGACAGCGACACAACAGTCTCTCATGTCACATCAAGTGTATGAAACCAATAAACTTTTGAGTACAGGGTTAACTGTCTGTGTGCACTCTCTCCACAGCCAGCGAGAACTGCCAGGATTTCCACCCCATGTTCTTCACTCATGACCGATCTTTTGAGGAGTTCTTTTGCATCTGCATCCAGCTGCTCAACAAAACCTGGAAGGAGATGAGAGCCACATCTGAGGACTTCAACAAGGTACAGACAGCATTGTAACAGTCTGTCTCTCCTTCTCTTTCTTTCTCTCTCTCTCCTTTTCTTTCTCTCTCTCTCTCTCCTCTCTTTCTCTCTCTCCTCTCTTTCTCCTCTCTTTCTCTCTCTCCTCTCTCTCCTTCTTTCTCCTCTCTCTCCTTCTCTCTCTCTCTCCTTCTCTCTCTCTCCCTCTCTTTCTCTCTCTCTCCTTCTCTTTCGCTCTCCTTCTCTCTCCCTCTCTCCCTCTCTTTCTCTCTCTTTCTCTCTCTTTCTCTCTCTTTCTCTCTCTTTCTCTCTCTTTCTCTCTCTCTCTCTCTCTCTCTCTCT
>JBBPCX010000147.1:15850955-15863064 GCA_037974365.1 Hydrocynus forskahlii | reverse complement strand
GGGGGGGTGCATGGCTCTAATGGCTAAGAGCTTGTTTGTGCCGTCGCCTAGCCACGGACAGATGGGACTAGCCGAGGCTGTGTCTCAGGCGCAGGTTTCGTACAGGCTTTGCAGGAGGCTGCCAGCTGTAATCAGGTTAGAGGAAGATTTCAGCTGCCGATTAAATACTCAGCAATCTAGAGCAAGCACTCCCTCTGACCTTTAGGCTCATCATCACCAGGCACCAGATATTATGAATGAGCCCATTACTCTCCTGTATGCAGATCATTTTCTCAATCACTCTAGTGTACATTGATCTGTGGTTGTCTGTTGTTATTGTAGTAAGGTGGACAGGAGGGCAGTAACTCATTCAAATGCCCTACACATGTGTACTATCAGGCTGTTTTTTGCCGTTTAACCCTAAAACACACCGAATTTAGGTTAATCCTCTTTTGTCTTTGCTCATTTCTTTTGGCAAGCTGAGGATCCTGCCTGATTTGATATTAAGCGGCTCGGCTTCAGCGGATTATCAAAGAGGAAAAACAAAACAGCCTGCAGGCAGTGCTGCTGGTGTGCACGAGGGTTGGGAGCATGCTGCCTGATGCCCGTTTTGCTGGGTCAGCTCAACATATGACCATGTTAGTGATGATGATCCAGAGAGAGTTATTCGCAAGATTGTGTAAATTGATCAGACAGATTAGTTTGCGATTGTATGATAACGGGGGTCTTTGCAGCGCTTAGTCTTCAATAAAGCCTGGGAGTCTATAACATGCTTATTTTCTTCTTTACTTTCCTTGATTCTTTCCTTCTTTGACTTTTCTTTGCTCTCCCCTTGAGTCTCTCCTTGGATTTCAGCCTTTCTGTCTTCCTTCCACTACCCTCCTGTCTGATTGGCTTTTTAGCACCCCCACCTGTCTTGCCCTCTCCACCATAACAAGGTTTGTGAGATTTCCACAAAGCCCTTAATATCAGCTTTGTGACTCCACTCCTTCTCATATATGTCTCTTTGGGCTCCCTCTAACATCGGCAAGCAAGGTCACAGCTTCACGTCTACTCTGGACCCATGTCGACTAAAATGGCTTTAGCCCTGGGTATAAAGCTTTAATATTTATTCAGAAAGGCATGTCTAGCTTCAGAGAGTTGAATCACCCAGCCCAGCAGTGGAAATGCATTTGTAAGTGCTAGGCTGAGGCCCTCAGGTGTCTCGTGTTGGTGACTCAATGCCTCAATCCACATTTGTCTGTGAAACACAATGCTAGAGAGCTTTGGATTACTGAAACATTTAGCATGGTGTGCTTTTAGGCTCAGTCGAATTTATAACCATAGCTTCCAGAAAAATCCATCTAAGAGAGAAGAAAAAACGTCTGCCTCTCCCTTCTGTTTCTCCCTTCATGTGAGCGTAATCTTCTGCTTTGACTTGTGTCCTGAGACCCATTCGCATTTGTTAACTAAAAAACCCTGGAAGATCGATCTGTACAACCCACAGAGGAGACTTTCAATTACAGTTGCATTTTAAATAAGCAACGGTGAGCATTTTACTGAAATACTAATACTAGAAACAGTAATAAATAAAACTGAAACATTTTAGTAATATTAGAGGTGTGTGTTGGTCTTCATGTGAAGTTTGTAATGTAAAGAAGTCATGAATGCACATTAAGATCCTTGTAGCTCCAAGATTTGTTAATTTGTTAAAGCTTGATTGTTACATTTTTTCTTATGTGGTTTTATTCCCCAATTATCACTGTAATTCATTTTACCTGATCATTTTCCAACCTCTCTTTATCCCTTAGAATAAAAAAGGCTATTTTATTACAGTGCCTTTTAAGACTAATGTGTATAAATGGTGTTTTGTTTTGATTTGCTCATCTGTACCTCATTCAAAAAGCACCGTGGACTGAAACACTGCTTATAAATTTGTTGTGAATGGGCAGATATATGTAAATGCACTGTTTTTTAGTGACAGCTGCAGAAACAATCTTGAATTCACATTTTGAGTTTTTATGATAAATTCACTTTGCATGGACAATGATGAATAGTTTGCATGGACTACAGAGTAAGAAATGCATTTTATAACTGTAAAAGTGTTTATGTGCTACGTCAACCAAAGAAAAATGGTTGTCCATGATATGGGCCTTTTAATAAAAGAAAGAACAGTCGAAATCATGTACAGTTTGTAGAAAAAGTGCACAGGAGAGGCGAAAAGGGAAATAGAGAGAGGATACTTCCTAGAGGCTGACAGATGCCATCACTCCACAGTGGGTTAAGAACCGCTCAGCCGTGATGAAGAGGAGACGGGCCATCCCTGCCAATACCTCAGTGCTAGCCAGCCTGCTTTAAAGTCAGTCCAGTTAAGACCCCACCACAATTCAGCATATAGAATGTGATTAAATGCAGTATTCTAGTAAGGCTGCATAGTTTTCTATAAAATGAGAACCATGGATGTTTTTGGCTAATAATTGATAGAACTGATTCCCTGAGTTCACACATCAGTGTGCCATGTGGTGCTGCTACTTCTGCAAAACTGCAAAATGAGGGCTGCTGACTGGCAGCATCATCGTTAAACTCAGAACTGGTCCACCCAACGGAATAAGTCTGACAAAACATTTTAATTATGCAGGTTGGACAAATGTGTTTGTTCCTCTTCGTGGCAGGTGGACATTTGATTAGTCCTTCTGAAATTAATTCACGGCTTTTCTGAAATTGTTTCTGGCCTTTTCCTGCTGTAGGCTCCCATAGACAGTATGTTTAAGTCCACACAGCACAATATCTAAGGTGAGTAATGAAGTGAAATTGCGCTGCTTGCCATTATGCACTAGTAGTTTGAGTGATAAGGCTGTAGCATCAACACATCTGTCCAGAATGCATTCAGAAATGTATTGAGATTGCATATTTTATACAATTACATTTTACATTTTCACAGGTGTTAATTTGAAGAACTAGACCTGAACAACTCACTTTTTTTATGTCGACATTGCAGTTTGAAACAATCACAAGAGCTTGCAATTTTATTAAGATCCTACATTAGTCAATGATGTGTTAAGTTTGAACTGGGGAAATGTAAAAACGATAATTTAATGATAATCTGTTGGTGCAGTGCTTGTAAATTGGTAGTCTGGCTCACCAGTTCCACATACATGTGCTGGTGGTTTTGACATAAAAGCCTGGAGTTTCAGTTATAGAACAACACATTCAAATATCAATCGCTGTGTTGGTCAGAAACGTCACAATTACGTAATTTCACCAGTTCGTTCAGCAACAGATTGAACTCCTCCTCCAGTCAGTAATACTTAATGATCTAATGGCATACGATTAATTAAGAGAAAATATGTAACAGAAAATTTACAGTGCTTGTATTCTGTACCTCATCAAAATTTGCATGAAGAAATGAAGAGATTGCAGTTTTAGTATGACTACGTTTTTTCAGAGGCTTTCATTTGAAGATGTGGCCCCCGCCAACAATTTGATGTTTAAGCATCAAACGGCATTTAAGTGTTTATTATGAAATTACTCAAAGGTAAAGGAAAAAAGTTTTAATCTACAGTTGACTTTGCCTCATAGCTTGGTTTCATGAGTTTGTGCCCTGAATGCAAATGCTGCAGAACTGATGTTGATCTTGATTCGACTTGGGTTTGCAGGGAAAAAAAATTGATTTTAATATGATTAGATGCAATAGAATCTTGCCAAATGTGTACATTTTGATGTTGGGGTATGGGGCTGTTGGAGGACTTCAGGAGATCATGAATATGCTGGTAGATGTAGAGGGTCTGTGGAGGACTGTGTGGTGCAGCCCACAAGGTTCTTTCGCATGCATGCCTCTGATTCCACATGAGATCAGTTCTACTTTCTGCTTCACCTGCTTCCCTCACTGCTCAAAGCCTGCCCCTAGCTTTCCACTACACGACGCACATGGCTAGCTAACCGGCCCATCTGTTTGGACGTGATTATACAGCATTTTCTACTGTTTCATATCCTGACACATTGTCATGCAATATTTGTGTGGCGCAGTGGTTTCCTGCATGTACTAATTCATTCAGTGCATTGCATGATCACCGGCAGCAGTTAGTGCTCCATAATGTGATGGTTTTTGTGCGGTAATCATGTCTGTTTGTCTCTGACAGCAATGTATTGCTTTGATGGGGAGTGTTATTATTAAGTTTTATAATAGATGTTGGCTAGGAAATTATGTAATTAACATATCAATAGTGAAACAGATAATTTCCCCGTTTTTTATTCAGATACCCCACAGCAGTTTTAGACTCTAACCATATTCATTTTGAGTCTAAAAAAAGAGAGAAAGGATGTAAGAGCAAGATATTTGCACGAGTGCAGAGCCAGTTTGCTTGGCAAATGTATTTTTGGCTGTCAATGATTTGGATTCTTTTGTGAGTTTCTAGATGTGTACTCTCTGAACTTTTGTGCCAACTTTAATTACTCTTAGGCTGAGTTAAATGTGAAGGGCAGGTGAAAAGCAAGTACATGGACCTGTGATAATGACAAATTGGCTGTTGATGTGCAGTGGTGCATGATGCTATAGACCAGGGATCACCGTTCTTATCCGTAAAGGCCAGTGTGGCTGCGGGTGTTCATTCCTACCAAACAGGAGTTTACCTTTTGTAACTAATCAGCTGTTTGAAGACTGATCAGGCATCTGTGAATAAGACTGGAGACCCCTGCCATTGACTCTAAATGGTGATTTTTTTTGTGTGTGTGTCTGTAGATGCAGGTATTTAATCTTGTTTTGTTGTGAATTATATTTTAGTCTTAAAATTGTTCCAGCACAAAAAAACCAGGGAATATTCCGGTTAGTTTGTGGCCTAATAATTATATTGTCTTCTGTTTGACCTGAGTTAAAGTCACCCAAAGTCCTTTCTGTTCTGCCAGTAATAAGTTTTGCTAATACAAGTTGAGGCCTTTTAATAATCACAGGTCAAAAATCCAAGGCTTAATTACGAGGCAGAATGTGCGGTGGATATGACTTTGTGTGTATTTATGATGGATAACCAGGCAAGGTTGTAATTAAAATTAGAGACAGGAGCAATAAATCTTACATGCCCTGATTGCCAACAGGCTAGTATTCTGATTGACTGTCTAGACTGGAAAACTGACTGGAACACCAAGTCTGCAAGGTGGAGACTGCACCAAGGACTACTTATCGTACATGCAGAGGGCACTGGCCACCTCTTGGAACCGAACAGAAGCAAGGAAGATGGCAGAAAAGAATTTGGAAAAACAATAGCTGTTCTGTCTTCTATCAGGCAGATCTTAACCAAGTTAAAGAAAAAAAATATTACTTTCTATGTCCCTGTTTGGGATCAACTTGATCAGTGTACAGTAACTTACTTTTTCTGGACCACCATATGGATATTATTCCCTTGGATTTAAGGGTGACTTTTTTTTTTCTTTTCTAATGATGTTTTGTATTGTTAGCAGCTCAAACATATGTTGAATGTAAAATATCTGCTGAGCTATGTTGTTGTAGGCATATAGTAAATCCTTTGTACTTTAGTGCCCTATATGTGCCTGAAACTATTTCTCCAAGTAATACATTTGGATTGTGGGATTAACTAGGCCTAAGATGATTGACAGTAGAATCTGAAAGCACTAGTAGTTTTGCCGTGCTGAAACGGGCTGTGGAAGTCTCTCAGGCAATATTTGTGGGTCGGTTTTGCTGTGTGCACTAAATATCCACTCAAACAAGCTGATGGCATGGAAAAGGGTCTCTTGCTTGCCTGCCATCCCCTCTCCTTTTCATGATACATTGCATGCACTTTTACAAGCCTACAATCAACTGAACAATGCAAATGTAAGTACTGTCTTCACTTATTCCACCCAGTTTATCACATATGAAATTATAAAATGTATTTTAAGCCGACAAAGACAAGGAGGAATGGAAAATTGAGTTTACATGGCTCCCTCCCAGTGAACTCTACCCTTTTTTGCTGGTCTGTCAAGACCAGCTATCAGGGAGAAAAGATAATCCAGCACAGCATTATGCTAAGTATGTTTTTGTTTTGTTTTGTTTTCGTGCAAGGGTCCTGGTGGTGTGCTGTAATTCCTCATTTTGAGTTCTGGTTTGAATAAGCTTGTCTGTTCAGAAGCCTGTAAATATCTCATAATTTTGCAAAGCTTATTCATAAACACTGTAATACTAGGATTATTGCCTTATGTTTTTGAGTTTGCAAAAGGCAGCTAGATATGGGGAGGAGAAAGGAGAATTTGACTTTAGAGCATTTGAGAATGCTATGAATGAAATGGTGCTGTTTGGGGAAGGGGGATTAGAAATATATTTAAAAATATGATCTCTTGAAGAAAAGAGGAAGCACCTTTGTCTCTACAGAGCATACAATTCATGCGCACACAAATGAGCATGCATCTTCTCCTCCCCCCTGCATGTCGCTCTGCATTATCTGGGAGCTGACACACTGTGGGCGAGTGTTTTCTGTGCATATCAATGTTGGGGAAAGTAGAGGAGAGAAAAAGGTGACGACTGGTTGAGTGTGTCTCAGTGAGGCAAATGCACGGAGTCTGGCTCATGTCAGTGTTCCTAAAAAAGGCCGCTGCCCCTCTTTATTCACAAATACCACCTCCCACCCTCTTAGCAGCAGTAATTCTGCCATCCCTCACTGCCTCCTCTTTCTCCTAGAAACCACACTCATACCTATAGAGGCTGCCTACCACTATGACCACATGGTCTAGTATGGCCTTGAGGAAAGCACATTGAAGATCAGAATCAGAAAAATATCAGAGAATAGAGTGTCTTCGGTATATTTTGAGCAAGAAAGACTATTGGGGGGGGGGGCTTTGTTGTTTATCAGCTTCATTGTGACCCAGAAAATGAGTGAAATCTCACTTTCCAAATAAATATTTATTTAAAAATACATATGAAATACATTTTTTTCAACAACATTGCACACTTACAGAGCGATGTGAGAACATTCCTCCATAAGAAATCTTCACATCCTTCAGTTTTTGGTTCCTGTGAATTTGAAGATGCACTTTGCACCTGTGTGTTACTGGTTTTGCTTTGACATCTTAAAGATGCCATGTATGACTTGAAGATGCAAAAGGCCCCACAAGCATGACTGATCCACCACTGTCACAGTGGAGTTTTGGTTCTTTTTTGCATGACTTTTTGTACAGCAACCCCACGTTAGATGTTCGTTGCCAGAACGACCCATTGTTGTCTTAAATGAGTGTTTCAGCGATGCTTTAATGGGGTTTAGGCCACACCTCCAGCATTTGTCTGTCCTGCAGATCCTCCAAAAGCTAAAGTTATTTCATTTTTCATATTTGGTGATCTGCATACACTTAGGATCATGGTTTACCGACGGCAATAGGTTTTTTTTTCTGGAAACCCAACCGAGTCAAGGTGGTTTGTGTTTTTATTGTAGTTGTGAACATGAGGATGCAATCAACCAGCTCCTGTAGTTGTCTTACTGTGATACATGCCATTTAAACCATCATACTCATTTTGTTTTGGGCAAAACATTTTCATTCTGTTCCAGATAGCAATTACAGCTCTAATTTATTAAAGCTTCTTGATTGTTTCATTAATAGTGGGTATGGGGCAGCTGGTGGCTTAGTGGTTTGGGAGTTGCCCCTGTGATCAGAATGTTGTAGGTTGGAATCCCAGGACTATTAGTGGCACAACTGAGCTGCTCTTGATCAAGGTACCATCCCCACACACTGCTCCCAGCACCAACATTTTGACTTTCCTGGTTTTCCCTGTGATGACGCACATGAGGCCTGCTGACACCTCATGTAGGAGGTCATGCATAAGAAAGTTAAGTGAAGTGGCCCCTTATAGTCACATGTGAACACACCACAGCACGGTGTGAACAATGTGAAATTCTTTCTCTGCATTTAACCCTTTCACCAAGTGAAGCAGGATGCTGCCACCAACGAGGGGCGCCTGGGGAACAGTGTGTGAGGATGGTACCTTGCTCAAGGGAGGGGGCACTGTATTATTTGCATAGAAACCAGTAAATATGGAAATATGCTTGTAAAATTGATTCTCTGACTAGTAGAGACTGTTCAAAGAGTACAGCACACAGTGGAGATGCTGAGTGGTGCGGTCAAAACCTCCTTTGAAAGATTACCATGGCTTTTAAAGCACCCTATCTTGGTTTATCCTTCAAGCAATTACTCCTTTTCTTCTGGAGCGCAGAGGCAGATTAGGGTAGTGATTTGGGAGGAACCCTGACCCTAACCTCTCCTTATCGCTAATTAAACCCCATCTAATCCCAGTGCTGCTCGTGCTGCTGGTTAACGAAGATGCTGTGTGTGGGAATGGCTCCTGGCCTTGATTCCAACACAGATTTTTATCGCTCTGCAGCTAGGGGTGCCCGAGCAGGTTCAGTGGATTATGTGTTCTGTGCTCGGAGCTGTGCACTGTCGAAGCTCTACAGGGCTGGACAAGCTGAATGGCAACGGGGCTTCATGTTTTTTCTGAGAACTGTATGAGGAACAAAGGTGGAGATTGTAGGCATGTGTTAAAGTGAGCATGCTCTCCACTGGGGTGAGTGATGCTCTGGTCAGGTTTTTTTATGCCTCGCACCCTTCCAACCTGACCCACAGTGTTTCTGTAACTTATTCATAACTTAGTCTGAATGCTGCTTTGTCACTCCCCACCTATACTGCACCCACAGCAGTTTCTAATAAGCTGACCTGAACCCGGCCGACCCCTGGATCGCTAGTGTCTGAGTTGCTGGCTGTATTGATCCGGCCTTCTGTGCCAGATTGTAGCAGATCAAAAGTTGTTACCCGAGCAAAATAAAAATTTTGGCAGAGATATGAAACTCTCTTTCTCTTGAGTGAGATTTAAAAAAGTAATAATTAATTTATGAATTAAATGAAATAAAACAGTTAAATAAATAATAATAATTATAATAATAATAATAATCAGTTATAACAGTGTTTTGTTTTGTTTTTTGGACCACGGTGCGAATACGAAATGTTTTTAAACTTTAACAGTGTTTTCATACTACTATGATAGGCTACATCATTCAGCTGGTTTTCCTCACTTACTCATTCTCATCAAACGTACAGCCTTCTATGATTTCATGTCTTGTTTTCAGTTTAATTGGTGACATTATCTAATAATTCCAGTTGAGTAGAAATATTGTCGTCACTCACTTGGGAATTGACCCAAAAACAAGGCTCTCATTTTTGCAGTGGAAAGGATAATAGACATTTGGTTCTAAAATATTTGTGCATCTTCATGAAGCCTCATGGTTTTTATTCTTGTTTCATTTGTATGTTTTTAAAAGCTCAAACCAAGAGCTTGATCTTGTGACATATTTCTTAAAATTATTATAATAATCACTGAATAATAACTAATTAAGTTATGAAATGCCTGTCTGTAGTCAGTATCAGAAATCTTTGTTTTTGTGTGTGTGACGTAGGTGATGCAGGTGGTGAGGGAACAGATCACACGTGCTCTGACAGCTAAGCCTAACTCTCTGGACCAGTTTAAGAGCCGCCTGCAGAACCTGAGCTACACAGAGATCCTCAAGATTCGGCAGTCGGAAAGAATGAACCAGGAGGACTTCCAGTCTCGGCCCATACTGTAAGCAAGACAATCACTCATGCACGCTCACACTCATTCATACGCACAGTGTGTACTGTGGACTGTACCCTCTCTGAAACACAGCTGATGCATGCTGTCACAGAACATGATAAATCAGTAAAGCACTCTGTACACCAGCATTATACAAAGTAAAAATGTCTCACCTGAATGTCCGTTACGAATTAACCTGTTCAGAAAAGCATGTTCCGCTATAAAGTGCCTGTAAAACACATTCATGTCTTATAAACCTTTAAAATCGAATAAGACCTCATTACCACCTCAGACGTGCATTATTTTCTGCTACCTTAACTGTTGTCCATTATAATTAACGCAGCTTTCAAGCTCAGTTAAACAAAAGTTCATTTCATTATAACTCTAATTTTAATTTTTACCCTAGGAAGATTTTAGATGTGTCCAAAAGGATAAAGCTGTAGATGAATCCACAAGTAGTTAGTAAACTATGTAACACTGACACTATATAATAACTTATTATATAGAACTTAAAAGAGAATGTGCAGAGCGCATTGTCTTTGAACAGTTCCGATTAAATTTTGACAAAACTTGAGGAAATGCTCTAAATGCATACAGTATAGTAGTTTATTATAAAATATTATGTTTAATGTAAAATACCGACCAAAGAAAAATAAATAAAACCAACATTCTGATGCATAGTTTATAGGATTTTTATGTTGAATTAAAAAAGATATTTATTCTGAACAGTACACTTGGACACCATGACAGCAAATCACACTGGATTTGTAGGAACACAAAACCTGAAACTACTCAAAAATCCAGCTCCTCACTTTGTACCTAGTTATAAAGGAACGTAAACATTGGCCTCTTGCTGATGCACCTGTGTCTTTCATGATTACGATCACACATTAAAATGACATTTCCACTCAAATGGGTGTGGGGACGAAGGAGCCATTAATGGTCCAAACATCATTAGGTTAGGAGTACTCTCAATTAAAGAGTTTTTGTCGCTCCTGGCATGTCATTTGTGCAATGTTCATTGCCAGAAAGCATGCTGGCGAGTCTCCATGCAACATTTAAACTCATCAAAAATAGCTACAGTGCCTTTACACAGATTTCAGTTCAGATCAGACAGCTTCTCCAAAGCCCTCTAACTAATCCCTATGAAATATAGGTTGTTGAGATTATATAAACTAATATAATTTCTTACTCTTCATAAAAAAGTTTTTATAATATGTTATAGCATGCTATTTAGGTTGGGATGTTATAATGTGTTATAAAGGTTGTGCACACTGATGTTCATGAATACCCAAAAGTAGTATCTCCTGATAATGCACAATGCACTCATTTTTCCGTTTTCATCTTCAGATTATCCTTTTGGCTCAGTGACAGCCACTGACTAACTGGACAGGTCATCAAACCAATAATCAGTTTATCTAAGCTCTGTGCTGCGGATCTGAAAGCCGTGAGACAGTAAATTAGGGACAAACGTTAGCAGGGCCACATCATAGGAGCATCAGAGTTGTGACCCCATTCTACTCATTTGCTCTAACACCCTGGCTCTGCAATCTGCATGTCTCTCAAAGCCATGCATAATTCAGTTTAATGACTGCTTTCTGCATACAGGGCAGTGTGCACATTAATCTGGAGACCATGCAAAGTATTACAAAACAAGCAAGCTATGTGCAGACCTCACATTGACTCTCTGCATATGGAGAAAGTACTACGATCCTTAATTCTATGGCACTTTGTCATATTTTTCACACTGATTTATTTTCAAGTAATATGGGGAGAGTGTTTGCATGTGTCAGGAGCACAAACTGCATAGGGTAGACACTTAAGTCCTCAAAACACTATACAGCGCTATACCATACCATTGCAGTCATATCTAAACCTGGTAACTCACAGCAAAGGTTCAGAATCGCTTTTAAGAGGTATTGTGGATCCTGTATCCTCACCTTTTAAAATAAATAGTTTGTAAACATTTGAGGTGGTGTGTGAACCTTGTTAAAATTTACACTCCAGTCCATATACTCCACAAATGCACACTAAGCTGCAATACCTATTTACATTTATTTACTGATTTAGCCTATACGGCAGTTTATCCTTGCCGATTCTTGCTGAAGTTATGATTAGTGTTTCAGCCCTGGCTTTTTTTTTAAAAAAAGCACAATATAGGAAAGCCAATCAGAACATTGCTCATTTTTAGTCCAGTGTTTATTTTTTTCAATTCCTTTGGTCTGTATGTTTGTCTGAGCTGTAAATGAAACTGATCAAACTGTGATCAAAATGTCGATTTTTCACATTTAAATTACAGGATAAAAATGTTAAGAATTTTATTTCCTTCTCATATAAAGTTGCTATATTGGAGTTTGTCGTGTGTTGCACAGGGAGCTGAGGGAGAAGATCCAGCCAGAGATCATGGAACTGATCAAACAGCAGCGTCTGAACCGTCTGTGTGAGGGCACTTGCTTTAGGAAGATCAGCAGCCGCAGGAGACAGGGTAAGGCTTTCTCTCTCTCTCTCTCTTTCACACACACACACACACACACACACACACACACACACACACACACACACACACACACA
>JBBPCX010000147.1:15796327-15835876 GCA_037974365.1 Hydrocynus forskahlii | reverse complement strand
GGGTCTGGTTTGTGCGGGTAAGAGCTGCGTCAACAGCTTCTTGTGCCAAACAAAACAATTGTATGTAATCTATGAATCCCCCCCCTTCCTTCCTTTCTGTCTTTTCTCCTGCTTTATGAAAGGAATTCGTTGGGCTTTTGTTTCAAAGTCAGTTTGTGTTATTCTCAAACTACAGCAAGCGTCGACCTGAGGAGGCTGGGAAATTGACAGTCGTCCTCCATACAACAAGACAGGGAGTTACTTTGAACATCCAGCTCAAGAAGGAATCAGGAGAAACTGGTGAGAGAAACTAGGCCTGGCATCATATGGACTTCAGCTGAGGAAAAATGCTTAACTTTAAGCTTCCCCTGTCTGAGCTGCCCTTGTTTTGTTTCTCCCCGTCTCAAGCTCCCATCTCGTCTCTTCATGTGGAAGCACTTCAAAGTCTAAGCGGTTGGAGTGTGCATTAACAATGGGCTGAAAACGCAGCCTCAACTTCTAAGGAGGAACACGCCCATTTGTCCTACATATGAATCCCATAGCAGCTTTAAGCCAAGACACTTCCCATCCCACAAAGCATGCTCACCACGCGTACACACACTCCCTCAGGACTGTACACTTTCTTCTACTCTTACTCAGGGTCCACAGTCTTCCACAAAGGGCTGGAGAGGCTGCAGGTTTTTCCAATCCAGCAGGAGCACATATAACTTCATGTAGTTAATCAGTTAGTCTCAGTCCTCAAATAATTACTTATATGAAATGTGCCCGTTTAGTTAAACTGAAAACCTGCAGCAACAACAGCCTGCTGCCCTTACTGAGTACTTGTAAGTATAGAGTTAGGTACTATAGCTCTTTTTATGTTCAGTTTAACATAAAACATCCTTCTAGTACAACATCATCCTCTAAACCGATGGACGTGGTAGGCGGGGGCTAATAAATTGTGCATCAACAGATGGGCTACAGTCAGCAATTGATTTACAGCCGTATGCCAAAGTTTACACCCTTTGCTGTTTTGCATGCACAGCATGTTTAAGATCCGTCTGCAGAGTTTCAATGAAGTTCAAGTCAAGAGACTGTGATCCAAACTAGACCTTCTCCAAGGTGAATCTTTAATGTTGTTGAGGCCAAACTCCTTTCAGCTTCAGTTTCCTGACTGACTGGGTCACATTTCAAAAATTGTTCCTAATTAGTGTTTGCCATGCTACTAATACATAGATACTCAGTTTTACTACACTTTCCTCTGTCTGCAGTATTAAATTCTTGTGCTGCAAGTTGTTCTTGCAATTGTCCAGCCAGAGGCACAACAGCTGAATGACCCAAAGCAGCACGTGCAACGCTCTCCTGGGCTCTAGAACATCTCCCACAGTTCTCAGTAATAGCCCACGCCATGTTCTCTAATAGAGGCTAGAACAAAGAGTTTGTGTGTGTGTGTGTATATATATATATATATATACATTGATATGGGAGGTGCCCTTATATATAAGTCTGCAGCACCTCCCATATCCATGTGTAAGCTGCTCTGCATTTTCCATTCCAGTAACGCTGTAAACTCAGCTAAAAGATGCAAAACAAGAGTCAGACTGAATGGAGAGTGTGCTCAAGAAATGTGCAGACAGCTTGTGCTACAGACTATGTCTTAAATTAAGGAGGATGAAGAAAACTTCTGGAGAAAATCCTGGATGGTTATTCAGACCAATGCTATCTAAACCACAAACTCATTATGTTTTCAGAGAGATGTTATGAAGTCAGCTAAGGTAAGGATGTAAGAGCAAGAGTTTGGGTCCAGTGGGTTTTCAAAAGAGTGTCAATTATGCAGTGGATAGACCCACCAGAAGCTTCAAACTATTCAATGAGAATACTGATGGCCTACTACTCATTGGAGATCACATGCTCTCGTCATTTGAAATATGCTGCCACCTCCTGGGGGTCATAGGCATGGAAAACAGAAAACATTCATTTCTGAAGCTGATCAAGGCCTTGGTTTGTAATAGTCTGATTATTATTAAGTAATTGGTTTTGTGCCAGTAATTGTATGAATAACAGCTTTGCTAATAACATGCTAACCGCTAATGGAAATGTACTTGTGATACAGGTTATAAGCAAATACCTGGGCATAGACATAGAGCACCACAGAGAAATACATTAGTAAATGCATTATTTTAATTAAGTAAGCAGTTCACATTTCATACATACCCCTTTGTTACACATTTACTTCTGCATCGATATAAAGTGCATGCATTTCCAAAAGAATTCCTTAAATATGTTACAATTACTAAAATCTCAAATAATTAGAAGAATAAATTAATGAGTATTAAATCATACCCTGTGGAAGGCTAAATACAAATTTACATAATTTACAATTGAAATTTACATATGAATTATACACAAACATGACAATTACCTGTTTAAAGTTTAGAAACTCATGTTTCTTTAAGGCAAAGGGAACACATCTCGCTGTTGCAGGAAATAGCCCTAAATACAATGGATGGATTACTTACATAAAGAATTAATTCAGACTACATAGCAAAATTCACCACTGGCCCCATTGCTGCTCTTTTTTGTAGAACACTAAATGCACAGAAAGTGCGAGTAGGTACAGTCCTCATTAGGCCAGGGTTACCCGCTGGCCTGGTGTAAACAGGAGTTTATTCTGAGGCTTGCCTTCCCTTGAGGATCGAAAGGATTCATAGCTGTGTGTGAGAGAAGAGGAAAAAGGAACAGATGATTAATACACAGAAAAATGAGCATACATTATGAGTCATCTTTCACAATACCAGTTATTGTACAAAAATAACTGACATTAGCACCCAGGGAACTTACAGTTCAGTGTACCTCCTCCAGTCCTGTCTGGCAATGGAGGCTCTGGTGCTAGCCAGTGCGGTGGTCAGGTGAGCTTGACATATCAGCAGGCCAGGCTTGCTGGGACCTGCCTGCACCAGTGAGGAGTCCTCCTAGAAACACAGACACATGCACTAGGTTTTAAGATGTGTATTGCATCCTGAATGGCATCTGTGAACTGTAAGTTAGTAAAGTTATCATGCAGGTATAGGCCTCTGACTGACAGGGCTTCTGTGGTAGCTGCTTTTGATGATGGAGAGATCAGCTCTAAGGCGTTCAGCTTGTTCGTGACTCTGCTCCCGAAAGCCCTCTTGTACAGAGGACATGACGACTGGGCCATGGAGACAGCTTGTGTCCCTCACTGATGCACCCGTCAAATCGTGATTGGTAGAGTTTTGAACAGACAGGCACTGGGAATTCTGGAAGCAGACGAGACAGAATTGGAAGAGAACATGTCAAGTTTTGAAAAGTGAAACAGCTGCCACCTATAATTGCAGTATTACATACACAGGTTGTCAAAAGATTGGGGACACCTGGTTTCCAAAATGATACAAAACAGGCCTGTGAACTCTCTCTTACCAGTTCAGAAGAGGACTGGTTGTCCAGGTCCAATTCAAAGGAACTGCCAAAGTAGAGGCGCCAGATGTTCTGGTGGGGGTCCGCAGGGGGAAGCTCACTGTGCTCTAGCAGGACTGCAGAAGGTTCCAGCCCAGTCTCGCCTTCCCCCACAGAGTCATCAGAGCCACTGCTGTGGTTCAGGAAGATCAGCGAGGACAAGCTTACGTCACTGTCCGATCCTGAGCCCAGATCCTAAATCACAACAGAGAGAATGCTGACCTAAACGGCTGTTTACAGCATTCATTAATGTCCAATTACTTTCTAAAACTTCTTTATAGTTTCAACTTTCACTTTAGGAATGTAACTATTGACTACATCCCATTATAAAGGCTTTATGAAGTAATGTGGCTGTGTGACTCACAGGCAGCAGGCCAGGCCCCAGGCTGCTGTGAATGGCCTCCAGCTGGGCGTTGTATAGGAGAGCTTTGAGGTCAGCTCCCGTGAAGAGCTCGGTGGCCACAGCAATCTGCTCCAGGTCCACATCTGCAGCCAGTGGCACCGAGTGAGTCAGGGCCTTAAGAATCTCCACCCGTGCTTCCTGAAAGCCACACCACTGACCATCACATTACCATCAATGCTGACAGTCAAAAGCTCAGCCTTGGCACGTGGCAAATGACTGTGACTACGCACCAAGAGAAAGAGCCCATACTGCTAGTCATACTAAATAGAAAGGTACCATATCTTTGTCTCTTTACACTACTTACGCTGATATACCTGTTTATTTAAGTTAAATATTTTTATTTTAAAAGATCACCTGTAAACAGATAACATATACTGGTTCATATGAGGTAATTTGTGGTTTAACAATGATGATTTATTGGTTAAAAGACTTCTGTTTCAGCGATTCAATCTGGAAAGCAAGGACTGCTTTTGGTGACATATGTTACTAGTCTAGCCAAGAGCACAAGTGCTGCACACAATTCACTACTCTTTTATGTAAGATCTCTTGTCCTAGGGTGAATTCTTTATGTGTAGATTAAAGGTTGGTGTATTCATACTGATGTACATCATCTGAGCACATGATTCACATTTCTGGCAGCTCAGGCCTTAAAACACCACAAAACACATGACCTTCCTCTTCGTAAGGGCCATAGAATTTACTTCCATATCGTCTTTCGCAAGAAGTGACTACACTGAAAGGGCAGCTTCCCCTAAAAAGTCACTTAATACTGACCCGGTCTGGAGGTGGACAGTAGAGAGACTTGTCCAGCCGGCCAGGTCTCAGCAGGGCAGGGTCAATCAGGTCAGGACGACTGGTGGCTGCCAGCACATACACCCCTGAAGAAACAAACAGCGGTTTCAGAGACTACTTTGAAGTGCTTTTCATCCAACATGTTCACTGAAACACATTTGTGTCACAGCTTCTTATGCAATTGTTGCACACACACATATATATTCATTTCCACACGAAAGAAAATATCAAACAAAATATCTGCAAGACATTACATGAACTAAAGGACAGGTATGATGAAATAAAAAAAGGGGATTTCAGTCTACACATTATGCACATCACTCCCAAACCTACAACATATTCTCAAAGTTTTCTAGCATACATACACATGCTGCAGTGTGAAGGTCAATTTATGCTCAAGGTAGGACATGGTCTACATTCCAATATGATGGCAAAGATGCCCATAATAATATCCCATCGACCTGGACTTTATGACATAAATATTCCAATCCTTGAAAATGAAGCTGTATATGACTACACACCCCGCAGTTCTTCTACTCCATCCAGCTCTGTAAGCAGCTGGTTAACCACTCGATCAGTGACTCCTGTGCTGTCATGACCTCTGCGTGGAGCCAGTGAGTCAAACTCATCGAAGAACAAAACACAGGGCTTTGCTGCTTGTGCTCTGTTATAACAAATATGATGTAAAAATAGGAGGTAAATAAGATACTGAAGATTAATCAAGTCTGATGAACATTTACATTTACGGCAGTTTGGTGTGTTGAGTTTAAATGTATTTTGTGGTAACACATGACACAAACCTCTGAAATACATCCCTCACAGCCTGCTCGCTAGCACCTATGTACTTGCTGAGAAGCTCTGGACCCTAAGGGAACACACAGTATTATACATAATGCACACACACACACAAAACACTGTAATGTGACCTGCTCAGATGTAGGTTATGGCTAGGACCACACAGAAGTTTAAAACGACAGGCTGAAACTACACAACAAAACGGTATAACAGAGCCTCTAGAAAAAACAGACTAGTTGAAACCAGAAGTGAACAGTAATCATTAACATCCATCAGTCTTAAAGGTACAGTAATAAAAACGGCTAAAACAGTTATGCAGAAAATGATTTATGACTGTTAAAACAGTAAACCACATAACCAAAGTGGAAAAAAGACTGCAAAACACACACACACACACACACACACACTCACCTTGATGCTGATGAAATTCATCCCACTCTCCTTGGCCACAGCTCCAGCTAGCAGAGTCTTGCCTGTGCCAGGAGCTCCATAGAGCAGCACCCCAGAGCACTGGCGAATAGGCAGACTGGAGAAGAGCCGTGGGTACTGGACCACACCATACAGGACGTTAGCAAAGACAGGTAAGAAACAAATGAAACTTGCTGCTAAATTCCAGTATTTTGTGGAGATTTGATCTTGCTGCTTTGAAGGTTTACATTTATGCTTTTAAGTTACCAATATCTGTGAGCATTCCCTAGCCCAGAAATGACTAACATGCACACTAACAATGATGCTGACCACTACAATACACTATTTTATAAAAAAACAAAAAAAAGCAAAAAAGTAAGCTGTTTAGAAATCAGAAATCAGATGTGTGTCAAAAATGAAGCCAAAGAGGACAGCATACAGCTTGCAGCGTAATTGCCCTCTAGCTCTGCTTTACCTTAGCAGGCAACAGTATGATGTCCATCAAAAGCTGGCGTGCCTGGTGAAGGCCCCCTACTCGCTCCATGCCTGTCCCACTGGGCATCTGTAGCTGCACCCCCCACAGGGAAGGAGGTGTGAAACCCTGCAAGGCCTGCTGGAAATCCTTAATGTACAAACACACACCTACAAGAAAACACACAGCTAAAACTTTTGAGGAAAACAATGATTACGTATTCATAGTATAGTGTGATTTGACTGAATGCTTGCCTTCAGTGTTGCCATTGCCTCTGTTATGCGCAATGTTGGCATGGATGGCTCTGTCCAGGAGAAGGTTCATATCCCAAGGAAGGTAGCCCTCAGTTTTCATGGCAATGGTGTACAAGTCATGTCTCACTGGACTGTCTTCTGCTATGAATTTCTTATTGTCCATCAGGTTTCTCAGGATGTCCATTCTTTGGGCCTGCAGAGCACCACCATAAAGAATTAATGTATGGACGGAATGCAAACAAGCACATAAAAAGTCGCTTTATTTTGGACATAGTAATCCTTCATTAAGTCACCCAAGACACTTTACTCAAACTTCCAAAATGATTAATTCCTAAGAAATCTAATTTATAGTTAATTGCTATTACATATTTCATACTTAGACAGCATGTAACTATTGTACTATTGTATTATTTTCTCAGTTAAAGAATGCTTTAACCACAGCTTCTAAGGGTTAAATGTAATCCTGTGTAAAGGTGAACAATACACGTGTACAGGAGCTTTGTGAGCTAACCTGGTCTGGTGTGGGGATCTTACAGTAGCTCTGGAAGAAGTGTGATCCCTGCACTTTGGTCAGCATTGGGTGAAGAGAGTGCTCGTTCTGCGCAGTGACCAGAAGAGCTACAAGACTGGACTGCACCACGATTTCATCTACTATATCCTTCAGGCCTGAGCATCACACACACAGACACACACACACACGCGCACACACACGCGCACACACACGCGCACACACACGCGCACACACGCGCACACACGCACACACGCACACACACGCACACACACGCACACACACGCACACACACGCACACACACGCACACTCCATTAAATCATAGTACTTCAAGGAGAAAACAAATTCATGTGAAATTCTCATTCTAGGGCTAAAGTGGTCTTTTTTGTCTAAATATGAAAGATCATTTATTCAACTCAGATTCGAACCAAAACTGGACTATATGTGACTATGAAGTAACCCTAATGAGAACAGTCAAATCAGAACACATGCTCATTGTCTGCATCACACTTCAGTGGGAATGTCACTATAGTCATCATGTAGTACCAGCAATGCAAGACCCAGGAAGAGGTCTGTTTACACTAAATGACAGATACGTGTGTGAACTATTAAAGCACAATTTGAATCAGAGCGAAAAGTCAGAACTGAGCAGCAAGGGCTGTAATATGAACATAGAAGGCTGAAGTGGTGTCATACTCTGTGCAATGTGCTGCCGCAGCACAGCCTCTGCTCCGTGCTCTTGCTCAGCTGAGGTGGCTGCCCCAGCAATGTGGTCCAGGTCATCCAGCAGGACCACTGAAGGCTGTCTCCACACTGCCTGCTCAAAAACCTCCTCTAGCATCTGCCTCACTGTGTCTGCTCGCTTGCCTGAGAATCACAAGCAATGAAAAGCAAGCCTTCTTCAGCATGTCCAATAAAAGGTGAAAGGGACAGCAGGAAAGGCTTGCTCCCACCTTTAAGCCTTTTGCAGTCCACCACCTCAACATGGGCATCCAGCTCTTCTGCTGTCTTTTTGCAGAGGGCCCTGGATAGTGCAGACTTTCCACTGCCCTTTAAAAAATTACAGGAATCATCACGCTTCACTCTAAACTATCCAAGGATACATACTTAAAATTTCATTATTATTTGGTCACCTTGGCTCCCATAATGAGGATAGCTCCGCTCCGGAGACCGCGGCCAGAGGACACCAGTTCCCTGGAGAGAGGACCTCCCACCAGACTGTGGGAAATGTGCTCAAAAGCAGATGAACTGATGTCTTCCACTCCACTGGACAGAAGTTTGTGCCGATCAGAAAATATAAAGACACAGCATCCAGACGGGTACTTATTTATGTGGATTATAAAGATATGTAATAACCACAGTGTACCTCTGTTATTAAATAAACACTCTAAAAACCTGTTTCAGGTTTGGTACCTGTGGTATATGTTCCTATGAAATGCTGCTATTAGGTACTGATAACTTACCCCAGAGAGCCGAGAGAAGAAAACTCAGCACAAGGGGACTCATATGCCATGTGTACTGAAGTCATGTGGTTTAAGGTATGTGGTTCCTTGATAACCTACATAAAAAATGAAAAGACATTTTAATGTCAAACACCAGGCAAATGCATGTAGGAGCATGCGAATGAAAATGCAGGGAAATAAATCTTTTGCATCCAGAGATCAGCATACCTGTATATCTGGTTTGTGCAGCACACTGGTAGATAAAAAAAAGATCTCATCTACTTGCTTTGGCTCGGATTCAGGTTTCAGTATAGTCAAGACAAATAGACACTTTCCTGAGAAGAGAGTGGCACCAACTGGGATAAATAAAGTCAAACTGTAGTGAATACTATAAAATCTGCATGTTTGTCCGTACCTTCAGTACAACGCAGGAGGATAGTGCTGGTCCGACCTGTCAGACAAGCTAATGGCTGGTGGCTCAGAGCATGCAGCCAGCCTAGAAACGCAGACTGGACATCCTCCTCGCTCTCATTCTCAGCCTACAGCAGTAAGAGAAAGATAATACCAGGTACAGTAAAAGTCTCATGTTATACCATGGGACACTAGAAGTCAACAGTCACCCAAATAATTTCCATAAATTGTCCCCAAAAATTCTCTTAAACCATTCAGCCCACATCTAGCTCTTCAATATGGTGGTCCAGACTTGGTTTAGGACACAGTATGACTTATGATGAGCTATACAATAATTTTAATTTGAATAGAACTTTCTGCAACCAAATAGTATGGCTGCCCATTTTAGAAAACAGGGAATGTTTTCACAAACTACCTCAGGAATAGGAGTACTGATTTCAAGTCCAGTGGGTTTATTGTCATTTCAACCATATACACAGTACACAGTGAAATGAAACAACGTGCCTCCAGGACCATGGTGCAACACAAATACAGAACCAGAAACACCTCAAGACTACAGCTGCAGACAGGACAGAGTACACAGAGTGCAAACAGAAAGAGAGTTCAAGAAAAACACAAGAGCAAAAAACAAGACAAGACATTTAGTCCAGTCAACAGCTACAGTACTAGTTTGAATGAATACAGTATTGCAACAGCTAAAAAATGTGGAAAGATGCCAAATAGAAGTAGTATAAATATAATTCTGCAAATAATAGCTGCAGCAGAACAGAGAATGTGCAGTTTTATATAGAGAGGGGTTTTTACAGTTGAATTGGAGCGTGAGTTGTATGTTTAAGGCTGAACAGATCAGTGTGTGTTAGGAGTAGGAGAAGGAAGCTCAGGTCAGGGGTGTGTTTGCATGTGGAGTTTATGTTTCATTTCTGATTGAGGAGTCTGATGGCCAGAGGGAAGACACCATTTCCCATTCTGGTAGTGGAGGCCCACGTGCTATGGTACCTTTTTCCAGATGGGAGGAAGGAGAAGAGGGTGTGTGAGGGGTGTGTGGGATCACCCGCAATGCTGTAGGCTTTCAGTATGCAGCATGTGGTGTAAATGTCCGCGACAAAGGCGAGAGAGTCCCCTGATCAATCCGTTTTACAGTGGCCATCATAATGGACAATGGCCAACGCCCTAACCACATTAGGGCCTGCGATCAGAAAGTCGTAGGTTAGAATCACAAGACAGCTAGGTGCACCTCCGAGGTTCCCTTGAGCAAGGTACCGTCCCCACACACTGCTCCCTGGCCACTGTCTACCTGGCTGCCCGCTGCCTCACTTGGTGAATGGGTTAAATGCAGAGGAAGAATTTTGTGCTGTTCACACTGGTGATCCTTAAAACTGCTATGTGAATTCCAGCCCTGGTGTTGTCTGAAATTGCTGCCTGTAGTGGTGATGTTTTGTTCATTTTTTAATACCGCACAGTAAGTCATACTATGTCCTAAACCACATCAACAAGTCTGTACCACCTTAATGAATAGCTGGATGTGGTCTGAGTGAGTGAGCGAGGTTGTGGTGGAATGAAAAGTCTGTACAAATATGTTTTTTTTTCTGTAGTTATTCATAGCTGAGGAGAGATCCACTCACCAGTGGCTGTAATGGCTGAAGTGAGACAGCCAGTGCTACTTTAGGTGTACACTTTATGGGACAAACTTTCACAGCAGAGTGTGGACCTATTTTCAGCTGGGTTTGCAAAGTGATTGGAATCTGAAGAGAAAACAGAAAGCCTTTTTAGTATAATTCATAAATAAAATACATTTTTTGCAAGTTTAGAAGAATCAACATCAATGAGGGATCACAAGTCCACTCAAATGTATTAAGTCAGTGACTATATTAGCTATGAGGGTAATATAACTCATAAGTACTGGAAGCTTAAGGTTTTTTATTAGCATCATGCAAACCGCCTAATTCAGACCCTGACCTTAAATTAAAGTTGTTAGGATATCTTACACAGACTTCATTATGTAGTGTGTCACATGTATTTATCTACACAAAAAGACAGAATTACATGTTTTAGGCAAAATATCAGCTTATTAACTTAACATAGTTTGGTCATAAGTTTAATTTTAATTCCATGTTCAATAGTCATAATTCATTTTTTTCCAAAACTGAAGACCAAAGACTAAATTTTGAACATGAAATAAGTCCTGACCATGTCTGGACTGTGAAGAAAAATGGCTCTATACAATACTTACCCACATCCTCCCACAGTAAATCTCTCCCATTCTGGAGGATCTCTGATCCATTTGCAGCTTCCTCACATTATGGCAAAGCATCCTGACCACCACATACTTGCTCACGTGTTCCTGTACATCTTTATCTGTCTGAGGGCCATTTCCACTCTTTTTCTTCTCCATTGTTTGCTTGGCTTGCTCCTTTGCTTCTTTTGGAGAAAGAATCTTAGACAGTCTACCATATGTTAAGACTGGCTGTTCTGTACTCCAGTAGTCACTTTGTAGGTTGTCCCATGGCAACAGGTGAACATCTCCATGACTTGAGTCAAGATGGCTGATTGCTCTGGGTGGGGATCCACTCACTCGAACGACACAGTCTGGGAAGATGGCAGGGACGGCAGGGACTTCAGGAATGTCCTTTCCAGACTCAAATTTCCCAGTGAATACATATCTCACCAGGCTCCTCAGGTCGGCTATTCCACCCCACTGACCACCATAGTGGTCCTGGTTGCCTTCTAGCTGATTGTTAAAGGGCTCATGGATGGAATCTGTTCCCATTGAGGAGGAGGTTGACGAGAATGTGAGGTCAAAGTTCTGCTGCCTCTGCAGTACCTGGCTTTTTTGATCTGGAACCACTGGAAGAAGTTGCCTGTTTCCACTTCGAGGTTTGGGAGAGATGACCAGCTCAGAGAATTGCTCCAGTCGACCATACGGGACAGATGGAGATAGAGAGACTATAAAGACCATAAGAACAGTATATTACAGACAGTGCTGAGAGGTTATGATTTTACAACACAGCTTTGGGCACACAAACCTATTGTAATATAGATGACAGTGCGCTGGTCCACCCACACAGGAAACACTCCATTACTGAAGACGACTCGAATCTGGTCTAAAAGCTGCTGTTCCAGAGCTGTGCTGTGAAGCTCCTGGAAAGAAAAAAAGCATTAGACTCTGTGGTTATAGAAGCATGACTAATATTAATAGTGTTGTTTGTTTTACTTACATATACCTATTTTTTAACACCATCTATCTTGTACAGTTGAAAACTACCGTCCATGTGTTGCCAAGTGCAATTAATCGGTGGTGATTTTCTGACCATAGAACTGATCTGGACTGCATATGGTTGGGTGATGCACAACTCTTAATCTAGCAGGTGTAAAATCCCCAGTAATGCCAAATTGCCTGATACACTGCTATCAGGTCCACAGACACACACTACCTGGCTAATTAATATCACCGGCATAATGAGAACAGCTCATTAGCAAAATAATGACTGGTCAACTGTCATCTCATGGTCAGAAAATGACTAAAGATCACTTGCCAACAGAATGCAGGGTAGCTGACAATTTGTGCATGACAATAAATGTATTACAGTCTCTAAACCTACACCTATATGGTAGAGAGACTCCTTAAAGTGGTCGATATATGCATGGACAAGATGAACACTGTATAAAGAGCAGCAGTTTAATGAGATCAACTTTTATGTACAATGGATTGTGGTGACAACCAGCTAACCCAAATCTAGAAGAGTGTGGTGAAATAGATATAGGTCTCATTTGGGACTCACCAAGATCTCCCAGTCATCTGAGGAGAGAGGCTCCACAGACACCTGCCGGACAGACTGCACCTGACCACATGGTCTCAGGAAACCCTGAAATGTGGCACAGTGTAGACCATTCTATATTCACCCTAATGCGTAATAATAAATCAGGTGACCTAATAGTTAAGACAATAGTTTTGAAAATCTAGTCCCACCTGCTCTCCCTCCTGGAGTCCTAGTTTTTCCCCCAACTGTCTGCTCAGCTCAACCCTGTCTTCTTGAGATGCTGTGTGGCTTCTGATCCAGCTGAGGAACACAGGTGCAACAGATCCCCAGGAGAGCTCCACGGCTTGAGACTGCATTGATAAGGACAGAGTTAGGGTGCACTCTTACTAAGAAAGGAAGGACAGCTTAGCAGGACATTGCACGCACCTCTTGGAGAGAGAGTTGAGAGACTAAGTTAGGTGGCAAGTGAAGAAAGCAGTTTTTGGAGTTGTTGAAGACCAGCGTAACTGGTTGGATCCCACAGCTCCCCAACATTGCACACAGATATGCTTAAAAGCCCCTGATTATTCTGTATGATTGCCTAAATGATTATCCGTGAGCATTAGCAGGATAACAGTAGCTGATAAGACGCCATGCTAAACATGTGAATAGTCCCAGACAGCCCTGATCAGTCGAGCTGCAGATAGTGTAGCTTTGTTTACTTTTCATGTTCACTATATGGACAAAGTGTTGGGACACCTGTTTTCCACTGTTTGGGCTAGGCCCCTTATTTCCAGTGAAGGACAACTTTAATGCTTTAGCACACCAAGACATTCTGGACAACGCCATGCATCCAACTTTGTGGACACAGTTTGGTGAAGAACATTTTCTATTCCAGCATGACTGCCCCAGTGCAAAAAGGAAGGTCCATAAAGACATGGCTGGATGAGTTCGGTGTGGAAGAACTTGACTGATCCACACAGAGCACTGACCTCAACCCCATCCAACACCTTTTTGGGATTAAGTGGAACGAAGATTCCAGTCTAACATCAGTGCCTGACCTGATAAATGCTTTGCAAAATGAATGGGCACAAATTCCCCACAGAAACACTCCAAAATCTTGTGGAAAGCCTTCCAAGAAGAGCTGAAGCTGTTATAGCAGCAAAGGGGGACCAATTCCATATTAAATTCTATGTATTTGAATGTCATTAAAGTCCCTGTTGTGGTAGTGGTCAGGCGTCCCAATACTTTTGCTCATATAGTGTACGTTATAGAGAGTTTAGGCTGATAACTGAAATATTAGACCGGGTCTTGTTAAATTCCGTTGCTGTATGACCTTTTCTCTGGCGGAGTACGACCATCTACCTCTGCGATTGATTAGTTGAGTCTGCGCTGGAACGGTGTGTAAACATGGCGACAGTGAAGGGGACCTCTGTGTGGGACACTCCACAAGTTTATAAACACCATGAGCAGCAAAACGTTTGTCTCACACGACCAAAGTACAGAGAGGGAAGGAGACTCAAAGCTGTCAAGGTCGGTGTATTCTTATTGCCAGGTCCTCGCATCAAACAGATCTATCTGAATGGAGGAGCTAGCTGTAGCTACAATAGCTATACCCAAACATCACTTTATTTTGTTTTTTCCTCCAAATATTTAATGTTAACCTTAATTTTTAAACCTTATTTTAATAGGCTGATGAGTTTAAAATTGTCTACATGTTACACTATATGTTTAAACACGTAGACACCACCTTATAGGAGGTTTATTTGAAGTCTGTGTCAGAAATGAGCTGAATTCACGTAAAGATGGTTTTCAAAGTAAAGGTTTTATAGTCAAGTCTGAACACACCACACGGTGTAAACAATGTGAAATTCTCTCTGCATTTAATCCATGCACCAAGTGAAGCAGTGGGCTGCCATCAATAGGGCGCGCGGGCAACACTGTGTGGGGATGGTAGCTCAGTGTTGCCACTAACAGTCCTGAGATTTGAACCCACGACCCTCTAATACCAGGGGTAACGCGCTAACCACTACGCCACTAGCTGCCTTTAATGTTGTCAAGATGGTTCTACATATTCTGTGTATTCTCCTTTGTGAATCTTTAGGTATACACGATTAATCTGGAGTCCCGGTTTCTGCTGGTACAAGGAGTGCCTGCTATCGGAGTGATGAGCGAGCTGGTGCAGCTCTTTGCTCTCTATGGAGTGATTGAAGAGTACAGAGTACTAGACGAGTATCCTACAGAACAGTTCACTGAAGTTTATCTCATCAAGTTTCAAAAGCTTACAAGTGCAAGGTGAGAATATGTCCGTTACATAATGTGAAATAATTTATGAGGCACCCATGATGTATCAATGTGGATCATTTCAGGGCAGCCAAAAGGAATACAGACGAGAGAAGCTTCTATGGGGGGCTGCTTCATGTGTGTTATGCTCCTGAACATGAGACTGTGGAAGACACAAGAAAAAAGTTGCAGGACAGGAGAAGATATGTTGGCAAAGCACGTCAAAGAGCGGGTATTTATTTCTTGCTTTTTTTCTCAGAATGTGTCCAACCAGTTGCAAATGTCTTGTAGTTCATCTTTTGTCTGTTTGTTACAGAGAAAGAGCAAGAACAACCCATAAAGACCACAAAGTCTACAGAATCACCAGTTCAGTCGTCGGCTGCATGTGAAGACAGGACAGATGCTCAGAGTACTCTTGGGAACATCTCTAGTTCCAACACTTATTCTGGTTTCCCATTGCTGTCTTTACCACCCCATGAAGAGGCTCATCAGAAAAATGTGTCATCTCAGAACTCTTTTAAGTCTCACAGTCTTCCTACAGAGGATAGGATGGGCTCTTTACATAATTTCATCCCTGTACCACCAGGCCCAGTGTCTTTTGAGAGTAAAGAGAGAAAAATGACTCAAAAAAACAAAGACCCTCCAACCTCTGTTCCAAGGTTTGTACCAAGGACTACACACTTGGAAAACAGGAAAAGGAAAATGGAGGACAGTACAGACTTGTTAGGCGTGGCAGACAAAAATGCCCCTTTGTATGGACCCAAACTACCAGAACCACCAAAGATGGACATGGAAGATGATTCATTAAACAAAAGTGCGAACATAATCAGGCAAACAATGGCAAAGGTTAGCTGCTTCATTATTTTATTGCATGAATGTGACAAAAAGGTATGGGGTGTTGTGACGTCTGAAATTGTCTGTTCTTTTTCTTAGGTTGCATCCGTTCCATCTGAGAGAAAGACAACCACAGCAAAACCACGGCGAAGAATTTAATTGTCCATTACTTAGGGCAGTACCCCACTAATGTTGAAGTGGAGCAGTGGTTTGTTTTAAAATGATCTTTTTTTCTGTCTTTGAGCAGTTCACTGTTCCTGTGGCTCCTGAAATGCATATTGTTCAAATGCCAGGATACTCTGGAAAACAGTGAACATATTTTTTTAGTGTTTTTAAAATGCATGGAACATGGAATTGTAAAAACATTAAAGGTAAAATATGTGTAATATACTCATTGCAACTCATTTAATTAAGCTCCTGTTGTTATCTTGTATAATTTTACTATTTTACCTTTGCATCGGGAAGACAGTTTCCAAAAGCCTCTAATAACAGATTTTCATCCCTCACTGACTTCTCAAAGTCAGCATATGAAAGTCTGCTGTCATGGTCATAATCCTGAACACCAAAACAAGAATCAGTTTCATTGGAACTGTTGCAAGTCTGATTGCCAATTTTTCATTATGTTTTTCCCTTACCATTTTCTTCAGTGTTATTTCCACAAGGTCCTTAATTCCCTCATCAGGGTCCTCCTCAGATGGCTGTCTGATGAGGCTGTTCTTCAACATGTGGATCATTTCCTCCCTTGATATGTATCCATCTCCGTTCAGGTCATATACTTCAAAACAGTCTGGTGAAAAATGTCATAGCATGAAAACAATCATCATTACAAACACAATCATTACACTTATCGCATAATCGACTGAGCAACTTACATTTGATCTTTTCATCCAGGGTGCCTCGAAGGAAGAGTGCTAGTCCTTCCACCCACTCCTTAACACTAATGTAGCTGTCGTTGTCCTTGTCGAAGGCACGGAAGACTGCAGGGTTGGAGAAATATTAGCCTTATTGATCGGGTTTTAGCTAGAGGATGTGTGGAGCACATGCTGAACTAGCAGATCAAGGACCCTACCTCTGTCCAAAATCATGTCCTCTGTCAGTCCAAATGTGTTGTGCAGGATATTTCGAAATTTGCTTCGGTCCAGGCCGAGCCCCACTCTTCTGTCGGTCTGCTCTCCCAGCAGACCATTGAACAGTCGAATGAGGCATTCAACCTCAGTTTTATTAACTGGAGATTGAGAATTGTTCTGGTTTAGTTTACAGACTTGCGTACAATCAGAAGTGGGTAGAATAGTCCAAATATACACTCAGGTAATGGCTTGTAACTGCAGTAAAAAATTTAATACTTTCTTAAAACAATTTGAATAGCTGTACTAAAGTATTTGCGTCCTGACTTCGCTTTAGAACAGCAGTGGAACTTAGTCCAACAAGCATGTTATCTGCATAGGAATTGGCCTTTATTAGCTTCCCTGTCTGGGATCCCTTTGGTCTAAAATATAAAAATAAAGAAAGAAACCTCAAAGGGAGAAGTGTAACCAGTCACAAACCGGGCTGCCTGCTGAACCAACCGAACCTAAAGGCACTGAACTAAAGTTGTCTATTTATCTATCTATATATCCATTCCTATCGTGGTAGGTAACACGGCGCTAAGGCTGAGATAGCTAACGTACTGGGATCTTTTAGTGCCTGCTAAGTAGAAGACAAGGCTGTGATTTAGATACTTACAGTGTTTAACTTGTTTAGACAGTGTTTCAGCCAAGTTTTGAATGATTTTCTTGCTCATTGCTGACATCTTTGATGCTCGGAGAGCTCACAGCGCCGGGCTGTTTACACCGCGTTGCCATAGAAACACCAACCCACGTGCAGGGGGCTGAGAAGAAAAACAGCCTGAAAACAGCTTGTCTATCTTGGGACTTGCTGCTCAGAAGAAACGATTTCGTGAAACTGAAAAATATTTAACGTAACTCCTTTTTAAATGCATGGTCAAGTCTGTCTCAGTCCATTATATGAAGATCAGCCCGCATATCAGGAGCCGTAGTGCAGAAAATCTGATTATTTCAAAATGTCCTTGTATCTTTATCTATCTCTCTATCCATCTCTCTGTCTGTCTGTCTATCTATCTGTCTATGTATATATGTATATATAAATAGACACACACTTGTGCAACAGGGCTGCTCTTGGGTAGATGATGTTCGGTGGTGGTCTTTTCTCCCCCACCCTACCCTGTAAAACTACCGAGCATTCATTTTTGTAATTACAATGATAATAATAATAATAATAATAATAATAAATCTCAGACAAGAATAGAAAGACATCATACATTTATTGATTAAATAAGCAGATCCTTAAAGAAAGTGTTTAATAAAAGTGTTTAATGATTTATCTGTGCATGCTCGGTTTTCTTCCTTTTATGAATTATGGGTGCAGATCTTTATAGGAACAATGCATTTTTCTTAAGACGAGCAGGAAAGCTTGTTTTTCCTTTCTGGCACGTTGAGAAGGTTGAGTCACACTCATAGCCATATTCACAGCAGTGCTTTCCGTCCTTACAGCACTGACCCTTTCAAAGAAAATCAATAAAACAAAAAAATATCAACACAGGAGCTTAACAGAGGGATGCTTCATGTTCATAGTGATGTATCTTAATCAGTTTACCAGAGGATAGGGACAACATGCCCACTGGCCAGTTGGTGCCTTGCAGCAGGACTGTCCAGCTGGACAATAGAAGTGGGTATTACAGCGTATGACCCCAGCCTGGACCTCGTTCTGGACCTGGCTTTCCACAGCCTGCATCAAGGGAACCAATGGAGCGGCCTGACCAGAATCACCCACACAGGTTCTGCTCTCCTCATCACAGTGGAACCCAAGGGGACAGCAGCCTGACTCACTCAGACAGCACAGGTCCTGCACAGATCAACTGATGTTACTCAGTGTACAGATTTAACAAGGAATAAATAAGCAAGTTACAGTCATCAGCTTTTTGCAATGTATTAAACCTCCATCCATGAAGGCCTCTTTTGATTGAATAGGCATCACAATCTATACATTTTCTGCAACCGCGGAATCCTTACAAGGGTCATGGGTACCCTGAGCCTATCTTGGGGGGCAACAAGCGTGAGGCATGGACTCACCCTGGGCAGTCCACCAGCACACCACAGGGCACACACACACAATACAGGGTGCACACACAATTTAGAATCCCCAATTCACCTGACACACAGGAAACCCACACCACCACTAGGAGAACATGCTAATTCCGCACACACAAGGCCAGGACCCAGATTCAAACCCCCAACCCTGGAGGTGTGAGGCAAGAGTGCTACCCACTAAACACAGAGAGTACATTTCAAAAAGGTTTAAGGGAAGATAAAAAATATTATTACTGATGATGAATATGTTTTGCCTGCCCACTGGTGCATAGTGAAGTAATTAAAGCTAAGAGAACTTTTTAGAAATGTCCAAAAGTCACTCCGAGCATAGTTTAAGGGGAAACAAGAATTCTGTCTTTTCACTTGTGACATGATGAAATGGACTTAAAATGACCAGAGACGTGAACTGACAAGTTGAAAGCACATCAAGAGAAAAAAATCTGTTTTTGGTTGTAATACAGTTTTAGAGGCTATAGAGTTAACTTTCAAATTCAAACTGCCAGTTTGTAATAAAATTGCCACACTCAGAGTAATAACTGTGATATACTGAGTTCCTCCCTGTCTGTTTGTATAACTGCATTCATGATTGCATGATATATGACTACAAATGACACTCAACGATTTTCAATCATGTTTTGAATTATGCCCCACTTGCCCATTACTCTATGTTTATAGCTTGTACTTTGGTAATGTTTAACTTGTTAGCCACTGACCCAATTACTCTTAACCCTCGGAGGTCGGAGGATTAAAAAATGGATCCTTTTCAGTTTTCCAAAACAACCATCTAAAGCTCTGTAAGTTTTTGTCCCAGAAACATATAAGTGACACCATTAGAAAGCGTGAACCCTCTACTTTTCAAATATGTATGTTTTATGTGCGCTTTGTAAATAGAATAAAAAGGATGCATGCGATTTTCTGTCTCGCTGCTCGCCGCAGCCATGCTCCTCAGCTGTTCAGATGTAAAACAGCAATCTGAATACATGAATGATTGGCCGTGATTGGCCCATTGTGCAGCCGGGGGCGACGAGAACACACCTACCCCCTTTCACCGTAAACAAACGCTCATTCCACACACTGGAAAACTGGGTTTGGAGAGTGAGGCTGACACACAAGTCTGATTTATCCGGTAGGATGAACAGAGGCAGTTTGAGCTCTTGAGTAAGTAGCCTAATATCCGATTTACTAGCTGTTGTTGGTTAGCTTATGAAGCTATTTCTGGTCTTTTGCTGGCCAGATGATCATATGGTTAAATCCATGTCATATTGTGCTCAGAGTTGCGTTCACAGAAGGCTAATTGGCCAACATTAGGCTAAATAGGCTTATCATGCATCACGCTTTCTCAGTTAGCTTATGAGGAGAATGATATTATATATTTATACTGGGTTTTTTTTACTTACACTATTTTTGTGATGTTGCTACTTATTTCTTCCATTTTTACCGTGTGTAGCAGAGTCTATGTTTTACCAGCAATAACTGCACGTGACAAATAAAAATCTTGAACTCTGAGTATTTAAGTATTTGTAAAAGATTTGGAAGATTTAGTTACCACAAAAGCTTTAGGAGCAGGGTCAGCCAGACAATGACAAGCCATTGACACCTGGCCATTGACAGCAGGAGGGGGGTGTTACAGTTGTGAAACACCCATCTAGTGAATATGCATGTCAAAGAGCAGAGAAATTCGTTTACAAATTGCAATGAAACTACTCCTTACCTTTTTGTAGCCAAGACATATGTTCACAAGGTTCAAACTTCAGAAGTCTTAGTGAGACATATTTAGGGTGTGTTTTTTTACTTTGTCTGAAGACCTCTGAAAATAGTTTTTTGTCATGTCAGGTTTACACAGTATAAAAAAAAAACTAATTTCATTACATTCACTTTCCTCACATATTATTGTTGCTGAGGTTTTCCAGAATATGACAACATTTGTCACTTTGGCCTAGATGTTTTTAGTTGGATGAAATACTTAAAAATGTAAAGGTGTGGCAAATTGCCTCAAAGTGCCAGAAAGGCCTCGGACCTCAGTGGGTTAAAGAATCATATGACACCTTTTTGCTGGAGAACATCACTGCACTGTTACACCCGTGAGCCACTTCATCAGGTACACATAATGCGTATTTTGGTAGCGGATCATTCTCAGAACTACATGATAAATGGAGCTGATAAAACGGACAGTAAATGTAGCCGTAAGGTACTTAAGTGTCTGATGAATATAACTTCTCTTTTCCGTATCTGCTTGGTGCTGATGAGCATGGCAGGAAGGTGCTGAGACGCGGGCAGATTCAGAGCTCCACGCAAGCAGTGGGTGGACGTGATGTCGCAGTGGTAACCATATGGACAGCAATGGACACCATCACGACAGCACTGACCCTAGAGGACCAGACATCATGTTAAAGATGTCAAAATCCTACTAAACTACATCCACTTGATAAAGTATACTCACTATACTGACAGGGCAGCAGAACCGCCTGCCGTGGTAGTCCATGCAGCATGTTGTTCCATCAGGGCAGGCAACGTAGTTGTCGCAATGCACCACCGACATGGAGGGGCTGGGAACCTCCACTGCAGGAAAGGAGGGCTTTTCATCTGTCTCCTCTGCAGCTGTCTTAGGGGACATAGGGAAGCTGTACCATGGGAGCCCCTTTTTTTCACAGTGCATAGTCTGCAGATTACACTGGTAGTCCTGCGGACAGCAGTGGGACTTGTCCGAACAACAGACAGCCTTAAAATGACAAATAAACCTTGTTTATTACAGTTTATGTTGAAGGTCGCTTCATATGGCAATTTTAAATGGGATGTTTTTTCATTGTCCTAACCCATTACAAAGTGTTGAACTGAAATCATTTTTTGTAGATTTGTCTCACCTATTACTCTTAAAAATAGATGTCTAAAGCATTATTTGTAACACTTAGACTTCAGACAACCACAGAAGAACCATCTTACCTATTCCCATATATATCATTTATTTCCAAGTTTAATAATAAGCTCCTTATAAGACCTATTCCATAATTAAATCGAAAACACTAGTTATGGGCGTGAGTTAAGTCAAGTTAAGGATGAGTTTTGTATCATTTTAACCATATGTACAGTACACGGTGAAACAAAACTACATTCCTCCAGGATCATGGCACAGCACAAAAAAACAAAACAGCAACAACACAAGATCACATGTGCAGGCTGGACCAGGACAGGACTGGAATGAAAACCTCAACCCACCAGTCTCTAATGCAGCATTTCGCAACATATTCTACTCTCTGGAGTGTATGAATGATTACCACAGATGATAATTCAGATGTTTCTTTGTACCTCTCAAAACCTACTTATAATAGATCACAAACCAGTGTCTTGACTGTCAAATGACAGTCAAGTCCCCTTACATCAGAATAGATGCAGCAGCTGTATCCTGTCTTGGTTGGACAGCAGGTATTTCTGTCTTCACACTGACGTCCATCAGGACAGATTACAGAGCTGGAGACCAGGCCTGCTGTGAGCAGCACTAACACAGCCATCATCTAGATGAGAAGAACAAAACATGGCATAGTGGATTTAAGAAAGAAAACAGTGATCCATTAAATCCATTAAAACAAGCAAACAGCAATCCGTTAAATTATGTGCATTGATTGTCTTGAAGACTTTAACCTATTTTACCATATTTTACAGAGTTGTCAGACAGAGGCTACTCTCACACTTTGCTGTAGAAAACTAAGAACTGCAAATGTATAATAGGAATGAGGAAACTGTTGTTTTATATGAGTGGTTCCCCAGTTACTGACTGTTTTGTAAATGTTCTAATCAGTTCTACCATTTGGTCTGAGTTGGATCCTATTAAGAAATTAAATTGTAAAAATGTAATAATAAATTTAATTATATCAGAAATCACACTGCAGCACTTGCCTTGCTCCAGTAGTAAATCTCTGTGCAGGCCATCTCTGTATGCTTCACCTCAAGCTCCTCATGTGACTGCAATGGCCCATGAGCACAAGCTGCAAGCAGATCTCACCCACAAATGAGGAAGTGATACTTTCCTGTTTGTAAGGTTGATTGGCTGAAACACAGGAAACAATGGGTGTTGAGAAGTACACTAAAGTTACTTCTATTCAAATTACTGTTTTGACCTTGGTAATGGCATCAACCTGTACCCAAGACACTACTTTTGTTGTGGGGAAGACACCTTACTGTGACTTACTTTTCTCTTCTGTTAGCAAAAACCATATTTAATAGACAGATTTAGATTTTTTGTTTAAATTTTGTCTTTCTATGAAAGACCAGTTACAGGGGCAACTAAATACCAAAATAATAATGTTGATATCACCTGCTGACGGTCATCCACGCCCAGTTAAAAGATTTGACACACAGTGAGATTTTCTGCATTTGCATATTACTCACTTAATATTCACTAAGAATACAATCAATAGTCTTCGCTAGCAAATACAATTACAGTATGTTCACCATCAGAGTACATTTATTAACTAGAAAATGTAATGTTTTTATTTAATCAATACTGACCTACAAAAAGCCACCTAATATACTGTTATAATATAATCATAATGTGGATCACCAGATGAGTGTTTAACGAGCTAACAAGAGACAGCCAATGGGATGAAACAGTTAACAAGTTAACCCTGCTTGTTCAATGTTTTACGTACTGTAGACTCATGAACACAAATGTTAGCTGGTACCAGTGATGCCTTCAAATCTTTGGCTGTCACTCAGGGTTGATTCTATACCCCACTGATGAGTCTGATTGTACCCCACTGATGAGTCTATACCCCTCTGATTGTGCTCTTGGAGTCATTTTGGCTGGGTGCTCACTTCTTGGTAGAGCAGCCACAGTCCCAAAGTTTCTCCATTTGTAGATTGTTGTAGAGTTGTCTTTGAAATCACTTTGTAACCCTTTCCAGATTTATGTAAATCAACAATTCTTGATCATAGATCCTTTGAAAGTTCTTTTAGCAGAGGCGTGGCTCACATAATGAGCTTTTCAACCACTATTGCTACAATTAACATACATTTCATTATCTTGGATTTTCACAGCTTTGAGTCTCATTTCCCTTTTTCAGTTTTGGGTTATAAAATGATCTTCCTTCTGTGCTTCCCCTTCGTGCTGGGAAAGAAAAAATTAAACTGTGTATTAGAGGAGCAAACATGACGCTGCAGGTTCATGGAGTCCATAGAACTGGATCCCACCCTGAGAATACATGCTTCTTGAGATCATCTGAGAGAGTGCAACCTCTCAGAAATAATGTCTTCAACTCAAAACTACTCTAAAACCATTAAACTGATTCATTGCTTCGTTCTGGAAGAGTATTTTATTTTTATTTTATTACACTAATTAATTCCAGCTCTTGTAATTCTTAGCGGTCTAAATCTTTCTAGTGTGCTTTTCCCCCTCCAGAGTCAGTCTCCCCGTTAGAAAAGAAAGGTAGTGCTCCAAATCCAACCCAGTCATTTTCATTTAGCAATGAGGTGAGATTTAGAAATGAGGTCGTACTTCCTTTATTCATGCACTGACCATGCAAACTTTCACTTTCTGGCTCTCTGCTGTCCAGCTGCACCCAATGCAGACAGCCTCGTGGAAATCATGATATATCGGGCTTGAGTAGCATCCTTCTGATATACTGGCCATTAGTAGAATTATATGTGATTTTAATACACACCATAATGTACTGCACCACATATTTAAGATGGTCTGTCAATACATACTTGTTCTTTAACAAGTCGTACTCAAACTATTATGAACATACTATGTTACTTCTTCAGCAAAATAATGACATGGTAGGTATTTTCTTTAAGGATCACCACAAGAAGAGGCCATTGCACTGTTTTTGGAAGACTTTCTCCAACCTGAAACTGAACACACTCTACAAGCCAAAGTTATATCCACAAATAGAGTTGACAATTGTAACTGAAAAAAATAATGTAAAGTTAAGTTAATGTAAAGACTTCAGTTAATGGAGACAGTTCAACGATGTTCAAAGAGCTCAATCAAGTGCCAGTGCTGAGTGTCCAGTTTTACAAGAAGACTAATGAATGCAAAGAAAAGACAAACATATTCGTTCAGTTGTTCATTTGCAGTCACTTGGAATATAGCCATCACCCAGCTACAGAGCGTTCATTCAAGTGGAATTAAACACACACATACATACAGTAGAGGAACCGAGTATTTTCAGCTCTCTTCCAGTTTCCCTTCCTAAAACACACAGTACACGAGGAAACACAGTTCTGAAATGATTTATTGAAAGAAACAAGTTTTGCAACACCTATACTATGTCAAATGTAATTACCTCTTAAACTTAATAACCGGCTGTGCCAGTTTTAGCTATAATGACTACACCCAAACACTTCCTTTAACTAGGGATCAGTCTTTCAAGTCACTGTGGAGGAATTATGGCCTACTCTTCTTTGCAGAATTACATTAATTGACTATGGCATGCTTTTAAGGTCCTGTCTTAGTACCTCAATGACAGTTAAGTTAGGACTTTGATTAGGCAACAATCTGTTTCTTTGGACCCATTCAGATGTGAACTTATTCTCCTGCTTGAACTTGATCACTGGCTTACTGCATAACCCAATCATGCTTCAAGTTCAGATCACAGACTGATGACTGGATGTTCTCTTGCAGGATTTTCTGGTAAAAAGCAGAATATATGGTTTTGTCGATTACAGCAAGTCACCTAGGACAGCAAAGCATGCCTGCACCAGCACGTTACCACCATGTTTGACAGTTGATATGACATTCTCATTGTGGAATGCTGTGTTGGCTTTATACCAGATGTAATGGGATCCCTGTCTTATCTGTTGTCACTGATTTCACACCTTTTCTAAGTTTCCTCCCTTTGGAGATAATGGCTCTCACTGTGCCATAGAAATCTACATATTTCTGTAACTTTTTATATGATCCCTTCAGGAATTTCTTTTAATCACAGCACAGTGCACTGCTTATTGAGGCCATTTAGACTACTTTACATTGCAGAAAACGTTCAAGCTTAAGTAATGGTTCAACTTAAGTAATGTTATGTTTAGATTCAACATGACTAACAGTAATCAAACATGGTGCGCTTAGCATTGGTTGACCAGCTGGTTGTTGTACAGCATTTTTTCATCAATATGTGAAATTATTTGTGTTTACTCAGGATATCCTTGTCTTATATTAAATTTTGTTTAAAGAATGGAAACAACTAAGTGTGACAAACGCGCTAAGAAACTGAAGAAATACTTTGTCACAGCACTGTACTTACATACATATGATACATCAGTACATTTTTACTACTGTTTTTATTACAGACATTTAAAAGATTCAAGCATCTTTCTAATCCCATGTTGAGGCGATAAACTGTATTAGCTGTTTCGAATCCGTCGTTCAATAGTAGTAACACCTCATACCTGCTTTACATAACCTAATAGATTGTATAAAATTTGTTATAAATTTGAAGAGGACAATATATCTTCAAGGTATTTCCGATATCGTTTTGTGTACCTTTTTTGGTCATATTTATCTTATCTGTACAAGAGCATAAAACAATCAATTCTTTCTCATTGTGTCAATTGCAGTCCCATCAAACACTCGCTTACACTATCGAACGCTAGATGGCGCTGTTGAATTGTATTATGTGTGAACATGTCTGAACAATGATGCACTATATCCAGAACAGTCCGACTGAGGGTTTAATGGGGGAAACTGGTCAGTTGATTGAATCCGATTCAGCACAATATCACATAGGGTCCAGAGTTAACATGAAGTGTTAACATGAAGACGTGGCCATTCGGGTGTTAGACTGGCTGAATGTGTGGGTGTGCTTGCTCACGTGTGTTTGGTGCGGCGGCCTGCACCCTGTGACACCCGCTGGGCTGGCTGTGTGGAGCACGGCTCCTCTGGGCTGACACTGTGCAGGATGGAAAGATGTGGCCTGAGCCAGAAGAGCCTGGAAAGAGGCCACTGTGACACTGCAGCACAGCCAGTCTCTGAGAGCAAGCTACACACACACACACACACACACACACACCACTGACTCCAACCGGTCCACTCAGGACCCTTAAGCAGAGAAGGTATTATAAATCTTACAGCCTAGGATTTCCAAGGGAGAGGCATATATGCAACAGGAGGCTAAACAGTGATGCAAGGTGGCATCCATTTTAAAATATTCGTGATAATAGACAATAATCCATCTTGTGCCCTATGGTGCTATTTTCGGACATTCCAATGCTTTGTGGATCATTTTTGTTGTAAAAGGTTTCACCAGTTCCTTCTGGGAATTCAGTGCATTACAACAACAAAAAAAAACCCTAGATTAATCTTAAAACATCAGTACAAATCAAGTCCCTGTTCATTTTATATTCATCATACAAACAAAATTCTTGTTTTTAATCTGATCTTTGATGGAAGTGTCAGCTCTAAGTTATAACTATCATCTTGCGCCAGAAAGTGGAAAAAATAACCAGTAATATCATGTTTCACCTCCTCCCACACTCCTCCCCAGCTCTTAGACCCTCGGCGATACCCTGTTTCAGTCAGAAACAGTGAGAAATGAAAATGCATTATCGTTTTTGATTTGCGTTGCCACAAAAAATAATTTAAAAGATCCTACATTGTACCAAGACAAGTGAAGTGAACCAAATTATGGCTGAGTTTGAGCTTTCCTGATGAACTGAATCATTTCCGAAGAATTCATTACTTAAGAGATGATATGCACACAGCACAGTATAGTACAATTGGCTTAGCAATAAGAGAATTGTTTTCTAACAAATACAACACGGTACTTGGTGTTCATAAAAAAGCTTGAGACAGATGCTATCCTGAACCAGAAACGGAGAAGGGGAAAATGTTGGCAGGATAAGACTTGTCAAAATGTTTCCGTGGAGACATGACAGCTGTAAGTTAGCTGTTTCCAGGACTGCCTTTCACTTAGTGACCCTCTGGCATACCTGGTGCATACCAATAGCATAAAGATGCAGATAAGACAGATAAAGTTACTCCCAAGACCTCATGCAGCAGGTGGGTGAGAGTGTTTTTCTCACTATGAGTTCTACACAGGCATTAAAGCATGGGTAAAGTGTAGCAACCACATTCTCCTCCTAAAACCATCTACCCATGCAGCACTGGCACATATTTTCTTCTCTCCCCCACAGCCTGCACATCTGAGGTACATGTGCAGACTTTGGAGAAAATTCAGTAATGATTTAGGCATGCAGCTTGCACAGTACTGATTGGTGAAGCTCACTTTTTCAGATATAAAGATGGGGTTATCAGAGTTGCCTTTATTGTCATTACAGCCAAACATTGTCAGATGTTTGCCTTAGTGTTTTCGCCACTGATGGCAAAACATTCAGGTCATACATCCCATTGAAACAGTAGTATAACACACATTCACAAACCTAAGTATTTGTGAATATATTGATAGATAAGATAAACAGTTTTAGATGTATTTGAAAAGAAAAGGAAATGATTTACAAGATGAATAAGTGGAATAAATACTTATAAGAAAGATTTTTAAGTGAAATAATATTTACTCAGTATTTAATCTGTGTAAATTCCTCTCACTTGCTTGGCTAGCATAAGCTTCCTCCGAGACACAAAGCGCTACTGCATCTTTTCAAATTGCTGCTAAAGTCATAACGTCGAAATACTTAGAAGACAAATATGTAACTGCTAGTTCATCAGCTAAAAGATGCTAATGTTAGCTAATACCTGACTAAAAGATGGAGGGCTGACCTACCCACCCAGAGAGAGTAATTCCTGTTATGCTTTCCTGGACACCAGCTCCATGGGTGCCTATGGCGTCGCAGGGTATCACCCATGAGACTCCCTATGACAGGGCTGATGCTTAGGCAAGTTACATCCCGATGAAGCCAGACGTCTTCTATCATAGTTGAAATTTAGGGTCTTAAGTTTGCTTCTTTAGTTTTGCTCTGGAGCCACAATGCTAATGTAGCTAACATGTAATGGTAACTTAAGATCAGAGTCTGTTTCATCGCTCAAAACAGTCATAGCAACCATCCTGAAGCCTGAATTTTGTCCATTTTGTAATACTTTGTCATACACTGTTACAGAACATAGATAATTAAGATTATACTGCGTCGTACAGAAACCACACGCGGACGTCTGTTTGACAGCAAATTGATAAGGTTTGAGGCAAGTGTGTGGTCATTTAGGCATGCAGTGTTACGCAGAGAGAGATATACTACCAGTCAAATGTTTTTGCACACTATAAGCTATCACCACTTATCCATTTATTTCATAAACTGAAGATTTTTATTCTTGAAGCCTTGTTGAGTGAACAACTATAAATGAAGCTATGTCAAATAAAACAATGGCAAGAACATGGTAAGAATGTCTAACAGTGCATGTCTGACATCTTATTAACTGGTTGTGTGGTGATGCAGAGTCAAATTCTAGACTGTCCTTTAACTTTAAATGCACTCGTTAACTGTTTCATTCCATGACTGTCACCTAATATCTAACATTTACCTGGTGATCTACATTATAATTATATTAGGTGGCTTTTTATTGGTCAGTATTGATGGATAATAATATAACATTTCCTGGCTAATAAAGGTACCCAGAAGGTGAACATACTGTAAATGTATCCATCAGCAAAGAATACTGAGTGAATTTTTAGTAAATATTGAGTAACGTGCAATAGAAAATCTCAGTGTGTGCCAAAATTTGGCTCATAGTACAAGTTGCGTTACTTGCTAGTTATATCAGCCCTGTAGCGCCAGAAACAAACCTAAGACACCAAACATGCCTTAATGGATTAACTTCATTATGTGGTAAGGGCGAATCTGTGTAAATCTGGTCTCTCACTAAACTGTTCCTGTAATTGTTGAGATGATTCATGTCACCACTCTGCAGTCCTCTGCTCGTGCAGGCTGGCACTTTCTTCTCCTTTCTCCACTTTTAATGCCACTGAGACATCTTCATCTCATCCTCTTTACCCTCCTGTTGCCACAAGGCACAAAACGATTCAGCGCTCCTTGCCGTTCTAACGGTAGCTCCTTCCCCTCAAACGTGTGACCCTCAGATAATCTCCCCACATGCCCTCTCACAGTGACACGTAAGCACATTCACAGTAGCTATCAGTTTTTTTCGCAGGCATTTCTAGGGCACTGCAGTGCTGATGGTGAGCTTCTACAATACTGATGACAGTGATCTGATGTATTGATCTGTGCACATTTTCCGTACATCACAATCATTACATTGTAATTAGAGTGATAAAGGTGATGTTTCAAGGAATTTCGGTGACAAAATCTGAGCAGTTAAAGACAAGATCATTTCCTACCATTGTTAACCCCTTTAAAGGACTGTACGTGAGCCTATAGTTTAGTTCCTCACTCTCACAGCAACAGCTGAATGTGTCATCTACATGAATGGATGTCAGAGAATAAACTTGCCTATGATATATTATCTGGAAATTTAAGTGCACAATTTCTATTAATTTTTTTTTGTTGCTGAATTTAACATATCGGAAAAAAAAAACATTTAAAATTTGCCATAACTCCTTCCTTAACCTGGTCCTGGAGGCACACTGCCATGCACATTAAAGCGCCTTCCCTGCCTTAAAACACCCATGTCAACTCGGTAAGGGGCTGCCAATGAGCTGATCAGTTGGATCAGATGTTGTGAAGGCTGTGAAAACACTCAAATGTGCCGGGCAGTGTGCCTCCAGGACCGGTGTTGGGAAACACTGCTGTAACTTTTGCACAGGCCACAGTTTATGTTTTATTTTTTCCCCATTATGTTAAGTTCAGAAGTAAAACAGCAGTTGAAAATTAATATGTGCAGAAGTGTGTTCTCTGTAGCATGTGTACTTAATTTCATTTTAACAAAGGTGTGTAAACTTTTGCACTTGACTGTATCTAATGTTAGTAGCACTGTAGTTACAGAATAATCAACCAATCAATGCTCTGTCTACATATTAATTTTTTTTCAGTTTTTCATTGCAACAGTCGCTATGCCAGGTTGGATGACAAGTTCCATTCAGCCTAATGAGCAATTGCAGTGCACGTCTTTGTCAAAAGACCTAAACTTTGAGTGCTTTGGTAATGTTAAATGATATTTATTTGCATGTGTGTGAAAAGACACACTCTGAGTTTTTTGACATGTAGTCGAGCTAATATCATAGAATTATAATAAATGCTAATGTTATGGAACAACTCTAAACAGTGTGGGCAACACACTCATTAAGTTGAGTGGCATTTTTGTTCTGTAATGTTTGTCCAACCTTGCAACAGTAACTACAATATGCATGGAAAAGTAGTTACTCAACTAGAAGGCTTAATATTAAGAACTGCACAAGCCTTTAAAATTAAGCAAATATCAGAAGTCCAACATATCTTGGTTGATATATTTTGTAGGAAGAACACTGTAGATTGTTCCTTTAATGCCTCAAACTGAGTGAAGTGAGGGGTAAATGGCAGGCCCCCTGATCTGCAACGCTCTATGCTGCATGCACTGATGTGTGGCTCTCACTCTGCTGCATACAGACCACACATTTCTCTCATTCCTGCCCTGGTGACTTGTTGCAAGTCTGAAATGTATCACAATTCTTCACCTTTGTGGGAACAGTCAGAACAGGAATGTGTGTATGTGCTTGTGTTTCTCAATGTGTGTAAGCGCGTTAGGGAGGCTGTGAGACCTCGCCCCTTTAACGCATTTTGCTTTCACTCAGCTATCTCGCCCACGCACTCACCATGTGACTCTTGCCAGCGACAGGAAATCAAGGATCCTGTCAAATCCTGCTCCGCTCTCACTCACTCTCTCTCTCTCTCTCTCTCTCTCTCTCTCACACACACACACACACACATATACACACACACACACACACCCTCTCTCTCTCTCAGTACATGGCTGCTTGGCCTAGGAGTCTCCCACGCTGAGCATTAGCATATGTGTGACTTCTGTAGTTCTGTATGCATCTTCTGATTCATCCTGACAGCTTTCATATACATATACCTGTACAAAGACATATACATATACATATACATAAACATATACAGGACATCTATATAGTTTTCAACTATAAATGCAAATGTTATGGCACGTTATATTTTATGTGAACTCATTTTCACTCCAATCAACAAAACGTAATTTCACCCGGTGTTTTCAAACTTTTGCATAACACTGTATGTGCACAAGTACTGTACACACATTATAATTTACTAATTGTAACAAACAACAACTGCTGTGTACGTATATTTTCCTATATAATACTATGTAATATATGTCAAAATCTACAGAAGCAAGTTTATTTGGAATCATTTAAGACATCAGTGCTGGTTGTTACCAAGTTTGTGAAGTACTTATGTGCTTGTGTCGTTTTATGTGTCGTTTTATGTTGTTCTGTTTTCGTTCTTGGCATCACGGTCCTGGAGGAACACTTTCATTTCACTGGTTTCTGTGTAGGTTGTTGAAACGACAATAAACACTTACTTGACTTGACTTGTCATGACTTGACTTGATTTAGACTTCCAGTTTACGTGATATGAATTGATGGAGAATATGTTTCCATCACTTGTTAGGTCTAGCTATTTAGCTTGGATGTATAGGCAAAGAAACAAACGTCGGACCCCAAGCAAACAGTATCCTGGCTGATCAGTTACTTTTTTGGTTAATTTGATACTTCATTGAAGGATTCTTTTAATGTCTCACTCAGTTCTCCTTCATATCTTTCAGCATGATTCTGTCTTTTTTTCTGTGTTTACTGCAGGGTGGGCTTGTAAAGTACGCTGCAGTGATCGGGCATGATGTCAGCGCTGTTTGGTTTGCTGTGCTTGCCCCGAGGCAGACTGAGAGGCGAGGCAGAGTGGACTCTGGCCAGCACCTCTCTCTTCACTCACCTGGGGCATGCAGCACTCACTGACCCTAAACAAGCATGCAACAGCCATTCCTCTGTAGTTTCAGCATTCAGTGCTATGCAAAAGTATTTGGCACCCTGTTAAAATGCAGTTTAATGCTGAGCATGTGTTTGCTCTGAAAATACTAACACTAGACTAAATACAAATGAACATTAATACAGTACATTGTGATTTTATGTGGGTAAGTGTGCTGGCTCAACTATTTCTAAACCTCTTCTAGAGGACGCCCTTTGTGACCATTCAGGATTTTTTTTTACTAATCAAATTCATCATTAAGCTAAATCAGCTATGCTGGTGGTGGACTTCAACGAATGTAATCGCTTGGGTCCAACAACCAAACCTGTTTTATGTACCAAAACTATCATAATTAATTTTAACAAGGTCATGTGCAACCGTTCTTTATCGCTTAAAATGAAACTGTTTTTGTTACAGTACTCTGAACTCTATATATCATTGCTGTAAGAACAAAACCTTGTATTTCCATGTTTTTCTTTTTTTACATAATGTTTTATAATATTGACCCCACACAAATGGTTCCGAATTACTTGGCATAAAATGTTATTACATTAACTTACAATAAAGTTTTTTGGAATATTTCTAATAGATTATGGAGATTTTGAGTAATTCAAATATCATTTTGGAGATACATTAATTAAACTGGCTTAAACTGTGAATTTTAAATATGTTTAGAAAAAGTAAACATTTTTTTTCATTTTAGTTATCTCATTATTAAAATCTCAGCTAACCCATAACTTGCTTACTTATGGTTTTAGATTAAACCCACAAATCTTTTTATAATAGCATGATGACAGTATGTAAATTAGCACTGTTCTAAATGACTGGGTGAGATTCCAACTAATTCATAAAGTAGCATCGGCTGAAACACTCCTTATAACTTCACCATGAATGGCCAACTCTAAACTGCTGTAGGCAGAAGAAACAGATATATGCAAATGTCTTAGCTGTTATGACATCACAAAAGCAGTGAATTCAAAACACTGTTTTTGCTGCTTGGTTTGCATGGATGATGTATTTGTATGGACTGGATAGTGAATGCTATGTTGTGAAACTAACAAACAGGATTTACACACTTCATCAAATGATTTTATTAAAAACAAGAAATGAGCCCTTTAATGTATATTTGTGTTTGTTATGTAATTATTTGTAAAGCAACCACTCATACAGCCCAGAAAACCAGCTATAAACAGCTTACTTGATTAGTCTAAGATGTTTGCACAGTACAGTATGTTGCGGTCTTCAGTATTTCTACTCTTCTGTTCATAAGGTTAATGAACAGTCTGTTATGGATGGTTTACCAGGTGCAGTATATGGTCGGTCTGAGCACCTGTGTGTGCCAGGGCGGCATCACACGCCAGATTCTGAAGGCAGAACAAGTCACGTCTGAAACTAGGTGTGTGGCTCATGTGCTGTTCTACCCTGCTGGTGCTGCAATAAATCATTTAACCAGGACAAGTAATTTTGCTCAGCTGGGTGCATTTGACTCATACACGCACACCCACGTATGCTCTGTGTTGTGGGTCCCCTCACGTGTTGCTCTCCCCGTCTTCTGGCAGGCCAAGTTTAAACTCACGATGATGTAATTTAAAGAAACGTTTTTTCCAAGTATGCAGCCTGCTATACAGACTCATGTATTAGTCGCCAGACAGACTGACAGAGCCAGAAGAATGCTGGCTCAGGCACTTTGCCCTGTCACCAAAGTATTCGCTAAGACTAGTCAGATGAGATTTCTTCAACTACACACACACACACACACACACACACACACACACACACACAGAAAGAAAAAGTGGTGAAAGGAGTACTGAAAATCTGAAGAAGTGCTTAAGACCCAAGTGGCTTGAATTGAAAGAAAGCTACTTGAGATTTCACTTTCAGTAAAAAATAAGGGCTCCTAAATGGTACTTAGTTTTAGCATACAGTGCTAGAAAAAGCCCCTAGAACCTTTGGGGAGGTTCTTCAGAGCTTTACAGAATGTCACTTTTCAAAAAACTGCCATGACAATTCACATAAACCTTCACAAACATTCACAGAGGCTTACAAATTGAATTGATCTTCATTCTTTATAGAAACATCTACTGACAGATTCTTCATAGAACAATCTACTGACATGTTCTTTATAGAACAATCTACTGACAGGTTCTTTATAGAAACATCTACTGACAGGTTCTTTATAGAAACATCTACTGACATATTCTTCATAGAACAATCTACTGACAGGTTCTTTATAGAAACATCTACTGACAGGTTCTTTATAGAAACATCTACTGACAGATTCTTCATAGAACAATCCACTGACAGGTTCTTTATAGCACAATCTACTGAGAGGTTCTTCATAGAAACATCTACTGACAGATTCTTCATACAACCATCTACTGACAGATTCTTCATAGGGCAATCCACTGACAGGTTCTTCATAGAAACATCTATTGACAAGTTCTTAAGGGAGCTCAATATGTCTCTCGTTTGACATTGCTCCAAAAAAACATTTTTTATCTGATATATTTGAGTACATCAAATATTAAAGTACATTTAAGTCTTTAAAGAGTTTTAAGGTTTTAAGTTTTCTGCCTGAAACTGATATGAAACCCACGTAGGGCTTCACCTATTAAAATACAACAGCAGTGCAATACAGTTTGGAGAAATGTAAATTAAGCCCCAGTATATGTATTGCAGTTTTGTAATTCAGTGTATAATTACTGGAAAATCTAGTATCAAGTTACTCCAGTTACTCTAGTTACTGCTTCACGTAATCTGGTACTTTCTACTAGTGGTTCATACTGCTTGGTACTTTCTACCACAGCTCAGAAGCAAACCTCAATAAAAGGTTTCACTTTTTGATTTATATTTGTTTGGCCATGGGAAAAGTACAACTCATCATTTGAACATAAATTCACTCTCTGATTGAGACCCACTGCGCAGGTGGATTCCATGGGATAATTTCTGTTCTTCTCAAGCTCAGCTACCTTTCAAACCCTGGACTTACAGGGAGGGAGGTTGACAGAGACATATTGTTCTGTAATGAATGCAGACGTTTTTTTCAAACAGCCTCTTGATGACCGGCAGATCAATGTGCTGATCAAAAGTGAAAGCTTCGGCACCTTCAAAGACTAATCAAAGTCCTTGTCTTATAAAGATAACATCACCTTTCAACTCAGTCTTGGGCCAATATAAACCTAGATGTGCATATGGATGTGAGGCTATGATATTTAGGAAGTGTGGTTGAGTGACATTAAACACATAATGTTTCACACTATGGTCAGTGAGAGCACGATATTACAAGGTAAGTGAAACTACGAGCTGAACCAAAGCAAACAATAACAGCACGAGTTGCTAAGCACCAAAGTTGAATATATTGCAAATGATTAAAAAAAAACATCACCACATTTCCTTCTTAGCAACGTCAAAACAGACACTAGCTGCCACAAGGTTCAGGAAACTAAAAAATCTGCTCCCCAAATACTAAATGTGAATGAAACTCCACAGCAGTGAAAAGTGGGAAATATTCTTAATACGGTATGTTATCTGGCCCTTATACAGAGGTGGATAGTAAGTAGTTATTGGGAACATTTACATTTACATTTACGGCATTTATCAGATGCTTTTATCGGAGAAAGTACTTACTAGTTTTTTTTAAATCACAGTTCTTTTACTAACTATGTATATTTGTGAGAATCTACATTTTGGTCCATGACATTGTTATGTCTGTTTTCATTGTGTTACATTCAAGACAGCTTCTGTCCTTCCTTGTAAGCTCTCACATGTGTGCGTCATCATTTATTTTAGATCTAAAAGATGCCCAAAACAGAAAAGACCTCTCAGTAGCCCATTGTGTTATTCAGTAGGCTACCTACTGACTGGTACGTTTTTTAGAATGGTTTTTGGTAAGGTACTTTCACTTTTACTTGAGTCGTTGCTTGACCAAAATAACATTACTGTTGCCTCAATATGGGTTTAGGCTACTCTACATATGCTTTGACTGGAATGGACCCTTATACTGACCCCAAATGAACTCGACTGCACTAACGTCTGAATGAGATTAGAGTACAGTGGCCTATATGTGGCTCCCAGCATGATTGGCTCAGGGAACAGTGGTTCATTTTCACATGAATGTGAGGGGCAGCTGTCAGTAGAGCACATAAAAAAAGGCCATGGAACATGAAGGGCACAGAGTTGGATAAACAGTGGACAGCTGGGCTGAGACAATGGCACCTCAGTTAATCATTAATACTGTTAATGAACAGGGCCCGAGAGCTGGTACTTTCCATGAGCCTCTGCTTCCAGCCGGCCAACGACTGACCCTTTGTTGGCACTTGCTACAAATCTGAGGGGGCAGTGGGGGTACAGGCACAGAGTGTAGAGAATAAATCCCATTTACGGCAAAATTATTTCAATACAGTATCGAAAAATGGAAAAATTGATGTGTGCTTTTGTGTAAGAAGGGGATAGAATGTTGGCCTCAGAATCACATGACCCCAGTCCACAATAGACGCCACGTCCTTACGAGTGTCATGATATACCTTACGTCCATCCGTTAGCCCCCAGTCTGTCTAAACGCCCTGTGTATTCAATCTGGGCAAGGCCATATAACATCAGTGACAAATCATTAATGTGTTGATAAACTGACAGTGGAAAATCCATCTGTTTGCTCCACCGCGATGGACAGTGTGATCAAAGACATCTGCTCAGAGCTCGCATCATGGCATCCTGACTGTGTGAATCTTAACAGTATAACAAATCACTAATAAATGGCCGTTAATGGAAGTGATAACAGATGTGTAAGCCTCACTGGGAGCCAGTGAAAGTGTGTTTTGTGTGATGCGTAAATGCACAGTGTGTTTGGGCGTCCGTTTGCAGAGGTGGCAGGTGTTCCTCCTTTCTCCACAGAGCAGGTTTTTATGTCCCTCCTCAAGTTAGTTGCTTGGTTTCCATGGAAATGCCCAACAGAAAGAGTCTTGTCTTAAGGGGCCTGTTCTGGGGAAGGCTTTACTAGCTGCCTGACCTGGACTTCAGTGGAGACAGAAGGGGGAAAAAAGAAAAAAAAAAGAGAGAAAAGAAAAAAGAAAAATCAAGCCCGCAGAGAAACAACCTAGCATTGTCTCTAACTTGATGCACAGACTCAATGGAGATGTTCGGGACAGATGTTTCAAATGAACTTGCTTGGTGCCCTTCACAGTGGGCCAGAATTTCAACTCAATGCCTTATTTCATCCCAACGGGAACATACCCTTTCAAGTGCGTTTATTACCCTTTCAAGTGCTTTCAAGTTATTGGAACACTACTTTTCTAAATTATAACACTACTTTTCTGAATTGTAACACTAATTTTCTACATTTTCCATACTGAGGCCGTATTCAGCAACAGTTAGGAGCACAAGTCAGTCTTCGGTGACATTGATATTACCACAATTAATGCTTTTTAGAACCGCCGTCTTTCATCTAACCCAGTAATAATTGTATGATTATTATTATTATAATCATTATTATTATTGCTGTTGTTGTTGTTGATAATAAGTCCTATTATTAGGGGGGAAATATATGTAACAAAATGTATTTTAATGCCTTGAAATGAGCTCCCTAAATGACCCTAAATGATGCTCAGTCCATTTTTGACGTTTTTAAGAAGGGTTAGGGTTAGAAGGTCATGTTTGGTGACATGTGGTGACACATCCTTTCCATTCAGTCACAGTTCCCAGTTGATAATATGCCAGGCCACTTCTAGGACCTTTCCTGCTGTTACAGTCCACATCGAAATCATTAGTGAAGATAGATGAGCCCGTTTCAGTCATAACCACGTATGCCTGAGTTTGTTGTAGATACTCTAGTCAGTGTTTTCTATATTTCTGAAGATGTACCAAACTGCAGATTTCGTCATGGCTGATAAGATCTATCATTAATTTTGTCCAGTATTTTTGTCAGCCTGATAAATTTGGCTTGGCAAAATCTACTGTGATTGCCTGTTTTTCTTCTACTGGTGTTTCTTTAGTGCCCTGTAGTGCCATTCTCTGGTATTAAGCCTCAACACAATAAACACTAATGAAGGAATTCTATTACTCTCCTTCAACTGGGACTTCAAGTTCAAGTTCAAGTTCAAGTATCTTTATTGTCATTCAACATGTTGGAACATGGAAGAACGAAATATGTTACTCAGGACCAGCAGCGTACATAATCCCTAATAGCAATAAAAAGTGCAAAAAGTGCAAAGTACAGTACTTGACCTTCATGCGACACTTCACCACAGACCATAAGTCTCTAAATTCTACCATAAGTCTCTAAATATGAATGAATGTAAAGAAGTATAGTTGGGTGTCCCCCAAGGCTCTGTTCTACAAACACAGCTATTTATATTTGCTGACACTGTGCAGTTATTTCTGGCTATGTGTGGCTATCATGATGACTTTATGTAACTACAACTGTTTACATGTGTATGTAACTGTAACTGATGGTTTTGTCATGATTCCTATAGTAAACAGGATGTTTGACTATATATTTTTTTTATTTTACTGACATCTCATTAACTGAATCATACAAAAATAACCTTACACAAAACTCATTTTCATTTATGTTACATGGATGCATTTTACATTCTTTATAGGGATAAGGTTAAGCATACGATAAAACTCACATTTTAAAGGGGACATATTGTGCAAAACTCACTTTTTAAAAAAGAAAGTTATGATAGGTCTGTGGGCTGTACAAAACATGTTCATGAAGTTCTTTGCACAAAATCACTCTCACATAAAGAGATCTCACCAGCTTTATTC
>JBBPCX010000147.1:15770394-15794563 GCA_037974365.1 Hydrocynus forskahlii | reverse complement strand
CTAGTTCATACTTAACTGCAATAGAAACACAAAAGTCATTATTTGAAAGTACTTACATCTCCCTCATCTGCTGACTTATCACGGACAGCTAGGTACAGATCCCCCCATGACGCTGAAGCTAGCTTCTTATTCAAAGATCCTAATTCAAATTTTCCGTTACACCTTAAATACCTAAGGTGGAACTTTTTAAGGTGGAACAAAACCGACTGTTGCTGGGACATGGCCTTCGAAAATGAAACGGAGTCATGCAGTTCTTCAGTTTTCTTTGTCTGGTAGAAAGTGTAGGGATTTGTGTGGTTCTTTGCAGCCAACAACACAACCCTTCATGTGTGACTTGCCATTGCCTGTAGACGTAGAGTTCGGCTTTCCATGCTTGTAAAACTAGCAGACAAAAGGGCGAATCTTCAACGAATCTAGTGGGTGGGGTCTTGACAGATGAGGGGCGGTTCTATGCAAATTGACCCTGTGGGATGTCACACTGGGCCCTCCGTCCAGAGGGCTCATTTTGAAAGGGCCTGAAACTGTGAAGAATAAAGCTGGTGTGATCTCTTTATGTGAGAGTGATTTTGTGCAAAGAACTTCATGAACATGTTTTGTATAGCCCATAGACCCATTATAACTAAAGTGAGTTTTGCATAATATGTCCCCTTTAAGTTTGTACCTAGGTGATCTAAACTTACACGTACTTAAAGTCATTTTCTGTTAGAACTATATTATACTGTTTTCAGAAAGCACTGTCTGAGAATAAGCATGCACACTGGAGACCACACCACATGACAACAGCTAGACTTTAAATCCTTCATAACAACTTTTTTTTAGCATTAAATTACCGCAGTGTAGCTTTAAGATACAGATGTGATTCAAACGTAGTATAAACGTCTCAAACATGGTTAAGCTACTTAAATTATACTTTAATTCAAGCATAAAATGAATATTGCATCCATATGTTAGGTGTGACAGTGATTTTGCCAGATGTGTAAGTCCCATCTCTTACCCCTTAGAAGCTCCGTGGTTCTTCCACTGAGACACATGCACTTCACTTCAAAAAGATTAGAACCATCATTAAAAAGTTTACTCTTCAGAGGTTTCAGATCACTGCAAAAAGCTGTTTTAGTTCACAACAAAAATAACTTTATCTCCATTTTTGTATTTGTATTTTTTCATGTAATTTGAAAACACAATGGGACTTTTATATTATTTAAAAACCTCACAATGAATGGACCAATGAAAATGTCTGAAACATGGAAAAAACTTTCATGAAAATAATTTTGATCTCCCATAAAGGAGAAAGAAGTTTTTATTCTGACAGTAATGATACATACAGAGTGATTACACAATTACTTACTCTTAAGAAAGTTATAATAAAAATGAACAGAGTGCCTTGTATTGTGATGATCAATAATAATCAAATCTCCAGTCAAATATCTATATACAGTACAATGAATGTCTAGTTACAGGGTAGTATTTATTAGTTTATTTACATAATATACACCATATTTGTTGTATTGAATAAACTAACAAAAAGAAGTGATGGAAAACCTTTTGTGTAGACGCAGGCAGTGAGGCAGACCCTGACTGGGTGTAACATGAGGACATCAGCATGCCTTTCACACCTGCTGCCTTTCTGTGGGGGTGAGTGTGATTTGAGAAAGGTGATCTGAGAGGCGGCTGGACTGAAGAGCTCTGCTTGGATGCGTCTGGAGCTGAAAAGGATATGGGCAGTATGTCACCTGTTTTGCGGTGGCCCTGAATTGGAAAAGGTCTCTTTTACATAGACAGACAGCGCTCCATCTGTGACCAAAGCATCTCAAGTAACCAAAGTATTTGTCATTTATAATGTTCTGATAATCTAGGAGGGGCCTTTTCACCCACATAGCAACATCTGGACCTACAGTGTTGCATTTATATCGCTGACACTCTATATAGTTAGTTACAGTAAGTGATTTCTGTACAGTATGTGCTCTCAAAAGTACACAGTCCTTAATGTCCAAATGCATGTCATAAAAAGATTTAAATGTAAACTTTTTTCAGAGGGTTTTACATAGACAAACGGAATAAAAAATATGCTTCATAATGATTGGACACACACACGTGTATATATATATATATATATACATACATATGTGTGTGTGTGTGTGTGTGTGTGTGTGTGTGTGTGTGTGTGTCCAATCATTATGAAGCTATAATGATTCTAAAAAAAACACAACTAACTATAACAACTATAACTAAAAAAAACACAAAACACCTGCTTTTGAGTTTACTGAACGCTAAAAAGACTAGACATCTTTTCCAGAAATTATTTGTGAATTCCAGGTGTTGACTGACAGATAATCAATCATTTAAATCACAAATAGTCTCAAAGCTGAAAATCGTTATGCCTCACACACATCTGCGCTCACTGAAAAGGAAGAGAGAAGGAAAACGCAGGTTTTGCATTCCATGTAAAGGTGCTAATAGACTGTGAATGTTAGGCAGACTCCTTTTTTTGTCAGGATAATGGCTTTTTCTAAAATGGTATCATTTCAGCTATACTAAGACGTGCAGTGAGAACACATTGCTTTATCACACCAGCATTCAGCTAACAGAATCTGGCACATGCAGCAGACTGTTTAGTCTTCACCTTATCAATAACTGCCACTGGTTTTTGCTAAGCACTTCGTACACAGGCCAATCAGGTCAGGGGAAGACAGAGAGGACATTTGCATTTGGTTGTTTTTTATCCTCAACACTTTCCAAAAACAAGCTTTCTTCTTTCTAAATGATTCGTACATGTTTACCTTTCAGACATGCCTTTTGGCACATTGATTTGCATGAACTGTTAAAGTCTTTGTCGTTTTTCATGCCCTGGCAAGCACTAATTAACTGAACCACAAAAAAATCCCCTTTAATCGTTACACAGAAACACACACGAAAGCAAGACACGGTTGTGCACATGTATTGCAGTAACATGTATTCACCAGTTCACTGTATTACAGAGACGCTGTCCTCTGAAGACATGCATTCATTGTTTTCTCATCCCTGTCTTTATGACACATCTCAAGCCTCATTTCAGCCCTGGTCAGCAAATCTGAGGTGCTTTCTTACTCTTCACAATGACTCTTGTGAGAGATATATGTGAATACCACACACAACTATTTTAATTGGTACTTTTCCATGTCAGATCAGGAGCTTGCTCGCTAATGTATTCAGGCTGGATGACGGCTTTCAGAGTTGATTTAAAACGAACAAAGATGATACATAAATGTAAAGCAAGCCATTTACAGTTATTGGTTCAGAAGCCATTGTCTGCAAAGTGTGCTTTGTGATGCAAATGCTGAAATTCGGGTTGGCCGGGGGTGGGGGGTTGATATGGGGTAACCATATGGCCGCACCAACCCATCTTCTGCCCTCCACTCTACTCTCATTGAAATGAATACCCTTCAGTTTCTCAGGGTCTTTAAGACAAGCAGAATCGTTCACACACCTCCCACCACACCCCTGACCAGCTCATGTAGGAAGCATCCCCAGCAATATTCTTTGCCTCATTTTCTACGCCTTTACACTATTCTTTGCAAACTGATTTATGCTGACGTGCTATGGACTACATCACTTTAAATGGGCCTTCATTCACAACAAGCTTCATCGTTTTAACTCCTGTTTGAACTGGGTCCAGATGTCAGACATGCACTGTTACATAATCATACCATATTATAAAGGAAACTTGCTGTAATTGGCATCTTCATTTATACGTGCTCACTCAACAACTTTTCAGTGCTTAACACTGTGCAAAAAAATGCAGTTTATGAGCCTGTGATGTGTAAATACTTTTGACCGGTTGCGTATGTGATCATGAAGTCTGAAGCTGAAGCCTTAGTTGATGACTGTTTAGCCACATACCTGTAGACTGTCACTACTGTTATATTCTTTTCACCATCCAGGTTGGGGAGCTAACACATTTTCACAACGAAGAGGTTCGCTACAAACATTTTAATTACTGATAACAATTTAATATTTCACTCTGAGGACCTTTATAGCAACAAAAAAGGCTTTGCAGATGGAAACATCATTCATAATTGCAGTTTCAACTTTAATTATAAATAGTCCTAGTTCTGTAAATGTTCTAGTTTTGCTAATTGATGTGTTCATTACAGTTTGTGTGGATTTTCCTCATTAGTCCCAATTTATACTTTTTTACTCCACACTTCATTTCAAGAATTACAGATCTGAATATTGTTCTTGGAAATGCGTGCTCGGCCAGCAGGACTTGAGCGTGGTCTTCAGCGTGTGGACGAGCGATTCTTAACGTTTAGATGTGCTCATGCATTCTCTTTCAGACCCCCCCCCCCTGCGGTGAGCCTGTTTTTGACGCGGAGAGAGAGAAAATGGGCGAGAGAGGAGAATGAATGGTGGAGGAGTGGGCAGAGAGAGAGAGAGAGAGAGAGAGCGCCGAGCCTTTGTAGTCAGCGAGGAATGCGGAAACGTCCCTGCTCTGTGTCAGAGCTCTCTGGAGGGGGTCAGGCCACACTGCGCCAGCGTGGGAAAGAGAAGCTCGAGGAGAGCGTGGAGAGCTGCACGCCCTGCATCTAGCCGAACACCCCACTCACTGCTGCTGGAGGAGCACGAGGAGGTGGAGGAGGAATAGAAGAGGAGAGGAGGAGAGGAAGGAGAAGGAGGAGGAGGAGGAGGAGGAGGAGGATGGCTAGAGCATGCATGCACCAGCCGACTACCTGTGTGGCCCGCCAGGACACTGGGAGATCTGTGATGTAGGTGAAGAGTCCCGGTGGGGGAAACACACACACGCTTGCGCGCACGCTTGCGCACACACACGCGCACACACACGGACACTGCTTCTTCTCAGCTCGTAGCGGGATCCGTTGAAAGGCGAACTGAATGGGTAAATACCATATTTGCAAATTCCATCTTTTTTCTCATGTGACAAGCTTTTGCACTCGTGTTTATTAGTTTTTTTTTGCACGAGTTTCTAGTTTTGGGAGGTGTTTTGCACGCGGTGCGCATGCACTCTTAATAAAAAGCGACTTGCAGATTTTTTTATTAGTATATATTTTTTTAGTTTGGCATGATGTAAAATAGACCTTGTGACTGAAACGAGCATGCACTTGGAGAGTATGAGGGTTTCGTGGTGGAGGACCACTTTTACGGCTGCGTTTTAAAGACAATGAGATGAGCGCGGAGCCACGTGCTCGGGCTTCTCTGGTGGTGGCACAAAGCAGCTCTGGAGCATCCCTGCCAGATCTGTGTCAGCAGTAAACACAGAGATTAGCCAGCCTTCTGGAGAGGTCTGCGGTCTGTACTGGTAAACGGCATCTTCCCACCATCATCATCATCACCATCATCATCACCACCACTACCACCCACCAGAACTTACTGCAGCTCTGAAACACCACCAACCTCGGTCTGAGCCTCCAGATTCTGTATTTACGCACGAGGCTTGCATCAAACGCGTCTGATTTTAACGAGATTCCAGATGCGTTTGTGGTGACGCTGGCTGGAGGAACAGGCTGGGACTTTGGGCTGTCTTGAGACTTCTCGTGTGGGTGTACAGGCTGGCTGGAGAGCTGGGGAAAGTGCACTCTGGATCCAGCAGACTGCCCTTTAGGAAGGGACCTCAGAGCCACGCTCGCCTTTGCTATCCAAGCCAAGGCAGCGTGAACCAAACTCTGGGATTCCCCCTGCAACCCTTCCCCCTCTCCTCCACCTCCTCCTCCTCCCCCCCTCCACAGCAACAGGCTGCAGCAGCCTGAGAGAGAGAGGAACACGTGCAAGAAGGAAACTCAGGAGTATGGACAAAGAAAGTATGAACCAGCAGTACGAGCCCGTGGCCGAGATAGGCGAGGGCGCGTACGGGAAGGTGTACAAGGCACGGGACCTAAAGAACGGGGGGCGCTTCGTAGCCCTCAAGAGAGTCCGGGTGCAGACTGAGGAAGAGGGGATGCCACTGTCCACCATCCGCGAGGTGGCAGTGCTGAGGCAGCTGGAATCCTTCGAGCACCCCAACGTTGTCAGGTAAAACCCCTTAAAACTTTTACAGGCCAATCAGCAGCTTCTCGTAACTGCGCACATTACGCATTGGTTTCGTAATGAATCACACATTGATTGCACGGTATTGCACTTTGCTCTGAACTTTGAGATCCCATTTCCATCTTTAAACAGTGTAGTGTAGAGGTTTTACAATCCTGGTCCTTGAACGCTGGTTCCGGTCCGGTACTTTCTACTCACTGGTTCTTAATTGGACATTTAATAGAACTGATTGGCCACTTAGTGCCATAGAGGCCAGTGATGACAAAACCCAGGACTGGAGTCAAATTCCAGATTTGTAGACCTGTAAGCACAGTAATAAATCAATTTAAAATAGTTTCCAATTCACAGCTGCAAGACTTAATGAAAGACAGATTATATGTTCACTATTGTTACAAACATGCCCTTACTGTGATTTTAATGTTATATGGTAAATCTGTGACAAAATGTCTCACAGGACTATACTGTATATTTACAGGACTTTGCAGGCAACAAGGCTGCCATTAACTTATTGTGAAATTGTTTTTTATTGTGCTCTATTATGAATTTTTTTTACGGTTTATGGGGTAGATGGGAGGAATTTGTTGTGCATATAAGTTATAACACAGACGTTAGGCCTTATTAAACACATTATTGTGCCTATAGACACTGACCAAATTACCCCATCCCCACCCCCATTTTCTCTTTTTATTTCATTTATCACACTTCCTTTTGGGCACTGAAGTTATTTCCTGCCACATGGAGATGTTTGCAGTTTTTATATTTAGCTTTGCACAAAATGGCACCATTCAAAGGTGGTGTAGCTGTTTAGAGTGCCCAGGTTTATGGTAATCTGCAGCTGCCACATTTAATGCCCTGATCAGGAACCCCAGGAACAGCAGTGGCCAAGACTTTGTCCACTGTTAACCTACTGTGACCTCAAACCACTGCTGCATACATTGTGAATGCTCCTTCTGTTTGGTCACTAAGGGTTAAAGACTGTGGTTTTGAGATCACAGATTGCTGTTAAAGTGCCGTTTTTGCAACCAAAGAGACTTGGTCAGCAAGTCAGTGTCTTCTGTTAGTAATAATGGAACTGATGTCTCTGCTTGGCTGTGTTTTCATTTAGACTGACCAGTATTTAAAGTAAAATGGGTGATTGTGTTCCAGTAGCTTTCGTTTTGGGAAAATTCGTTCTGTCAAAAATTGGGATTTTTACTCCGAGGTGAAACGTTGTGTTGGAAAATTTGGTAGCAAAGCTCGGGGTTCTAAACTGTACACTAAATACAGTCTCTGTTCTCTAAGGATGAACTGCATGTGGGGGCCCAGGAAACCTAGAGTGCAGTATATTCAGTGCCTTGTTTAACTACAGGCGACCCTTGAATGTTTCTCATGAGGAGATTATTCATTCCATATGTTTTATGTCTGTTCAGAGACTCCATTGTGAAGGAACAGTTTGGGTTGCTGGAGAAAGTTTTCTTGGAGAAACCTAATCAATGATGTCATGAGAAGCAGAGAGGCTTTGCTATCAAAGTGTCAGTCTGCAAGATATTTGATGTCATCTCATAATTTGTATGGCTTAGCGTGACGAGTCTATGTAATCAGAACCGAAAGCACTTCCATACTTCCTTCACAGGGATCGTGGTCATTTATCAATTTGTAATCAAAAAGACACCTATAGGTTTAGATGGAGGAAATTGCCCTAGCCTACTACTTCTGTGTATTGACAGCATGGGTACGAACCAATCGCTTCCCATTCAGGCGTTGCTATGATGAGAAATTCTGGTCACCACCGGTCTCTGCTTGAGTTACCATGGCACATCACGAGTTTCTATGGTGCTGAGAAAGGAATGTTTTCTGTGGTCCTTGGATCTTGACTGGGGACACTAGATGTTTGTTCTTCCTAATTCTTACCAAGCTTGTCTAATTTACAGAAGCGTATATTGCCCATGTGGTTGGCCTTTGTGTAAACTGCGCTCTATTAACTGATTTCCTTCACGCCATATGCAGTGTGCCAGAAATTTTCCTTACACTGCAGAAATGTATAACTTGTTTTTCTTCGAGACCAGTCTGCATTAATATCTAGTAATATGTGTCTGTAGACTATGGTTAAACCACTTTCCAAACTCATGTTACTCATTTTTGATGGTGGAGGATGAGATTCCAATACTCTTCCAACATAATCCTTTTTCCACAGTACTACGCACACTAAATCAGTGTTTTAGGCTACAAAAGGGTATGGTGTTATGCACTATGCCGAGATATTTGTCTTTCTGCCTTTCTGAGGTCAGAAAGATAGCCTCAGGAATTAATATGGAGCAGTATGAAGCAAAAAAGATGTTTTGTGTTTTCCCAACTCCTGTACAGAAACTAAAAAAAAATGTGAGTCTTCAGGTCATTTTGGAGTCAAGGCGTGAAATTACCTTCAAAACAAATGGCTAATTAAAGATGTAAGGATTAAAAAAAACAAAACAAAATGGAATACTTCCACTGAGCCTTTTCCTATTAAAAATAGATCAAATTAAGAGATAGCAGAACAGACTTCTAGTATGATTCTGCTTCTGTGCTGATAATGTTGGAATCCAGGAGGGTGTTTTGTAGCCAAGTTGATCAGTCATGAGGTTAGAGCTGGAGACCCTCATTGGTTCTTTTCACTTTGCCAACAAAGCTCTGGTGTTCGAAGCATAGCAAGCATTCTTTCAAACAGTCAGGAAAACTAGTCTGGACAGTTAGCTGATTCTTTAGGATGTTCCCTCTGAGCTGCATTGTTTGGCTCATTTAACATTTGAAATCTCAGGAAATGGTGGGTGAAAAACGAGTGGCAATGTGAGCAATTCTTTATCCAGCTACACATACAACGAGCACTGACTTGACTGGCTTGACAGGGTAAAGAAGAAAAAGAGAACATTGTTGGTGGGGCCATTAATAATAATGCTGTGTTCTTGCTCTCTAGGTTGTTTGATGTCTGTACAGTGTCTAGAACGGATCGGGAGACCAAGCTTACCCTGGTCTTTGAGCATGTGGACCAAGACTTGACAACATACCTGGAGAAAGCACCTGACCCAGGAGTGCCACCTGAGACCATAAAGGTAGAGAGTTAACACTGAATACCTGAGATCATAATCACAAACAATCAAAAACAAAAAACATGAACAATGGTATTACTTATTTTGCATCTTCCCCCTGATTATTCAAAACATTTCATGCACTTTCACATATGTGACTCATGCATATTACAAAAGTGAACCTTGTGTTCTGGATTGGGACTCTGAGGCACATGATGAAGAATATAAATGGAGTTGTTTGGCCTGCTGTAAGGAGGAAGCAGATGGAGGATGGAACTCCCTAAGATCAGGGTGAGGCCTGGCCTTTTGATGGGCAGTGCATGTGGTAGATGGGCTTCTAATTAAAGAGCCAGGCCCTTGTGTGCGGCTCTATTTTCATTCAGTTCTGGCTTTCACTGAAGACCAGCCAGAGGAATGTTGTTTCAGAGTGTGTGTGTGTGTGTGGTTCTGTCGGCAATGGCCCTCTCAGTTGCCCGCTTTTTTGTGAATAGAGAGGCTTTCTTAAGGGGCAGTATGTAAGTGATCCTTATTTAGCGTGGCTATAGTTTTCATTAGTTCATAGACAATACAGTAGGACTGAGAGTGTCAGGATTTTTCTTACCTCCATCCAAAACCACTGAGTGGAAATGCAGGATATTTGTCCTGACTAACTACTCTCCTCTCATCTACTCAGACTCGTTCCCACACACTAGTCTTACAAATCCATTTATCTTATTTCCCCATCCTTTTGCCCAAAGGATATGTTGCATTAAGTCTTGAAAAGAGTGATATCTCCTCTTTTCAATTGTGTTGCGCTCAAGTGGAAACCGAGATGTTTCAAAACTGCTTATTGATACCCGAGGGGCTTCCTTTCCCAGTTTTGTGTATCAATGTGAAGAGGGCATTTAGACATGCATCACTTTCTTACGTGGTCTTTGTGGCACATCCATGCTATCCAAAGCATTGTGCTCTCATGTGTTTGTCATAAGTTTCATATTTAATCAGTTATGCTTTCTCTGGATCAAATGTTTATGAAAAATGTTTTTCTATCCTGCTTCTTGCACAGGTTACAGAACCATTTTATCAAGGTTATAGATATGGTCTTCACCTGCTATGTTTTTGTCAGATTTTTCTCATTAAAAATGTATTAGCGCATCAAAAATGGAAACTGAAAATGTCAGCAATATTTCATAAATTCTGACAACACATTCAACTTTAGTGGATAAAAGTTTTTGCTGATTTTACAGATACATTTACGCCATGTTACAGATTTCCCTCATGCACCTCGGACAACAAACACAACACATTTGGGCGGAGAGGTGTTGGACTGAGGAAGAGACATGAATGTTTTTTTAAAGAATGCTCTATAAGAACTACAGACTTTGAATAGAAAGTGTCCAAACAGTATAGCAATTCTGAAAAAAAGAATACAATATCACTTCAATAAATGAACAGTTTTCTCATCAGTAGATTATGGGGAAGTATGGGAAGGCAAAGTTGCGACATACATGAATTTAGAGATAGAAACGTGGTTTTATATTGATAAACCTAACCATGTGACAGCAGGGTTTGTTTTTTTTTTTCACAGGAAATGACATTAATATGTAAGGTGTTTGAATTACTAAAAGACAGTTGGATGGAAACCAAGCTGCTTGGCAGGCAAAATGTTTTTTTAGTGCATTTCATTTTGATACTTGCTTTTTGTTCATATCATAAACAGAAACCTAGCAACTCATGCTATGAATAGTGCCATATTTTCTAGTCCAAGATGTGATCGAAAGTATGTAAAAATGAAAATTTGAATGGAGTGAGAAGCCACCAGTAAATCTGAGTCAATGGATGCTTTCTTTATGCGCATTGTAGTGTCTGTTTTCCTGTGTATTCAGAACAGAAGATCTGGGAATAGATTTGGGGATGCTAACAAATGCCACATATTGAACAAAGTTGGATTTGATTGTGATGGGCATGCAGATTGGATTTTCTTTAAGGAGACCAGATAATGGCCCTCAGAGACAGATGATGGGCTCTAGTGCAGTTTTCCAAAAGACCCCCAACAACTTCATTTACTGCCCCCCTTTCCCAGAAGGACACCAGATTGCAGTGGTCCCAGCCCCCCAGCCCAATTCAAGCCCCCGTCCTGTCTACTCCTGCCCCATTTTGGACCCACCGCATGCTAATTGATGAAAGAGGCCCCGGGAATCAAACGAGCTGGAAGGACATCAAGCGGCTGGCGCTGCGCTGGAGAGTGCGGCTGGACCCTCCAGCCCCGCGCTTCTCTTCGGCCCGTCCCTGCCCTATAAAGGAGAGCCTAATGAAGCATGGGGAGGGAATTACACTAACGCTAACTGGCAGATGTCCTGCATTGTGCCTGGCTACAATAAACAATATGGCCGCCTCTCATGAATTAGCATGAGAAAGGGGAGTGCCTTCTGGAAGCTCTGTTTTGACTGCTGTTTTTTTGGGTGTGTGTTTTTTTTTTTACCTCTTCTCTTTTTCCTCAGCTCTCTGTCCTTTTGCGGAAGAGGTGCTGTTGAGGACAGGTGCTTGATTTGGGCTTTGTGAGGTCCAGCCTTGGTGCTTCAGGTGCCTTGTTGTAGCTGTTTAAGTTACAGTCAGTACTAGCTCTGAATTTTCTAACTTAGACTAGAGAAGTAAGTGATAAATAATGTTTCTCAATCTTTTATGTTCAGATTTTCACATATTTGAGGTATTCATTCCTATTTATTGCACATTAAATGCACAGGTCATCCTCATTAACCCTAAAATGGCAGGTTCAGGATAGGCACAGCTCAGCCTCAAGTTAACTCATCCACGTCAATAAAGGAGAGCTGGGGAGAGTGTTTGTGTGTTTGTCCTCGGGTCATTATGCTGTAATTGTGTTTTTTTCCCTTTCTTTTTTTGTTGTGGGGTGGAAACGTGGCAATAAGGCTTGAAGCCAACATGGAGGAACTGATGGGGGGGTGAAGCCGTTGCGCCAGACTGCCTGTGCCACGGCAGGTTGGTGGGTCTGGTAGGTCATGGCTGGATGGGCATTCAGAAAGGGCCCTTGTTTATGCTGGCTGCCAGGCACACAGGCCTCACTCTCACACACACGTTTCCTGGGCCCTAGCCGCCTTTATACGCATTGTCACAGCCACCCCCCTCCCGACCCCAACCCCCAAGTCCCCTTCTCCAGGCACGGCCAGATCTGCGCCGTTTGCAAATGTTTTCTGCTTGAATGTGCACCCCATTGTTTCAGTGCTTTTAATCACTCACCAGCTGGTTGGGGAGTGAATGCAGCCATGGGCCCAGATCCATGTCACTTGTGAGGTCTTGGAGGCAGGTTTCTGGAGGGTTAGCCTGCCACTGCTTGATGCCTCCAATTTGGAGCAATTCATGCAGCAACTGTGCACAAACACCTCTCTCTTTTTTTTTTCTCCCTCTTCCTTTTCGTCAGCTCCCGTTTAATTTTTTATCTATCACTCAGGCAGCTCCCAGCAGCCTTCTTGGCCGTGGCTTTCTTCTATTGCCGTTGTGTAAGTTCCACCAGAGGAAATGGCAGTTAAGCCATTCTCTCTCCTTCTCTATCTCACTCTCTCGGTTTCTTTCTCTTCCCCCCCTTCTCTTTTTATTCCCTGAGTCAGTGGCATAAGGGGCTGCTCTCTGCTTGGCCCACAGACTGAACAAGTGACTGTGGGACAGCTGCAGGGAAGTGGAGGCCCAGCAGAACGGGCCTTAAAGTAACATGTCTTTCCGGCTCCGCATTCATGTCAACATCATATCAACATCTGCCGCATTCCAGATTTAAAGGGACAATCTCATTTTTTCCGACTCCCACTCCAAAAGATCCCTGAGTACGTCCAGCTACACCCAAAATCTTACCCTGGTCTTCTCATTGTCATCTCATTTGCTGTTTCTTTTGACTATTTTAATGTGTTTGGCCCTGAAGAGTTAGGAATAGCCCCAGTGTCTGTGTTTGCTTTTGCAGGATATGATGTACCAGTTGCTGCAGGGTCTGGACTTCCTCCACTCTCACCGTGTGGTTCACCGAGACCTGAAGCCCCAGAACATTCTGGTCACCAGCGGAGGACAGATCAAACTGGCTGATTTTGGCCTGGCACGCATATACAGCTTTCAGATGGCGCTTACTTCAGTGGTGAGTCAGTTTGCACAACCATTTCTTAACCGCCTATTTTCTTTGGCTGTCACAAACATGTTCAACACTGTACAATACCCCAAAAATAGCAGCTACATAGATGTTTGTAATTCCAAATTTACAGCTATTCCAGTAATTCCAAATTTACAGCTATTCATCTGTCTAACCCATTTAAGCGTGCAGCTGTGTAGAGTTTCTGGGCCAATAATGATAATCTATAACTAACAGCTTTTTGTGACGGATGCCAGTGACAAAAAACACAAAGATTACATTTTTGTTTTGAATTGCTAGTACAGCTACATCAAACAAGTTCATCATATGTATGCGAAGGCAGTGAGTATAAGGGTAAAGCTCCCATCAGACATGATTATTACTGGAAAAATCTACATTATTTTGTGAAAAATGTCCTACATTGTTTAGCAGAAGCCCCTAATCCAGAAACATTTACAATGTCACTTGTATTTCATATAATTTGATATGATGTTGTCCCAGTATTGATCGTATTCTAATAATTACGTTTTCTCATTGATCAGTGAATAATTGATTGTCTGTTAATTACACTGACATTGATGGAGCATGGCAAACATTTCAAAAACTAATATGTGGAGTTATTTACTAATTTTACTGCTCCCCTGATGGATTTAAGAGAGGGAAATCTATTAAGAGTGAAGAGACCAGTAAGTCCCTTGAGATGGACATGGCCGGCTCCCAGCCAGGAACGGCCGGCAGTGAAAGGCCCATCAGCTGTGAGTCCGAAAGCAGGTGCATATCGTGTAAGCTGAAACCCACTGCTGTCTGTTTCATGTCTTTAGGCTGCGACAAAGTGGTCTGGGGATGAAATGGATCGTGCGACCGAGTCATTGAATTCTCCTCTGTCATCCTTTCAAGTCATAGTCCCTTGAAGGAGGCTCTGATATCCAAAGATAGCGTATATATCAAGAGATACCACACTAAATGGACATTGTAGCTTTTCTCCTCAGCACAGAGAAAGGGAGATGTTTCTCAGAGTAGTGTCAGTTGAGTGGTTCAGCACTTGAGAATTACTGCGTCTTTAAAAGGAAATCTGAATTACATTCTACATCTGAATGCCCCACCTATGATCGCAACCACAAGAGCCTTATTAGCCCTGTCCTTTTCACAAGTAATTCAGTTTGAGAAATTTGAATGGCTGCTACAACTCGCTGTCAGTTGTGTGGTTTAAGCGGTTAGGCAGTTGAGCCTCTGTAGGTTCACCTGGGAATCCACCAGAGGCATTAGAAAATCCCTCCTCCACCCTAACCCTCCACCCCCCCTCCCTTCAGTATTTCTGTTCTAATGTGAAACAAGCACAGAGAATATGAGAGAGAGAGATTGTGTGAAAGACAGTAAGTCAGATGGTGAGAGAGAAAGAGAGATAAGGAAAGATAGAGAGATAAGGAGATAGAAAGATATCTGAGAGAGAGAGAGGGAGAGAGAGAGAGAGTGACATAGTGAGTGGATAGTAAGCACGGGTTCTCCATTTCCCTGATTAATTTTCCTGCGCTTGGAATCCCCCTCTTTACCCGCCTTCAGTGTGGCTAAAAAAAACTTCCTCTCCTCTTCCTGTCTCCTGCCAGATAAAGAAATGCCGTTATTGTCTATGCAAAACAGGCACTGAGACTTGCTGTGTGATTTCTTTTGCTTGTACTGATAATAGTTGATGGCTACCTACTGGGCGGTATATTGATTGTATCACTGAAACTGTACACCTTAAAACAGACTAGACTGAGCTCAGCCCTGACAGCTCTTTAGAACATGCGCAGAAACGGAGGAGGTTTAAAATACACACCACAGACTCAAGTCTGCCACTTGAGATGAATCATTCAATGAAAGGCTTGTTTTTAGCTATAAGGGCTGTCTTGATTTACATAAAGTATAAAGGAATATCCCTGGGGGATTTCGTTGTAACCAGGGCCATATTTAGTCAGTTTTCACTTTACAAGAAATGTAGTGCACTTTTCACACCGCACATAGCCAAGATCTAAGATGCATTCATTGACAACCTCCAATTGCATGTAACATGCAAATACAGTATGAACAAATAAGCAGATCAACATTCCTCTATTACTGTCCGATCAACGAATTCATTAGCTGAGATCACTGGATGTTCTGTGTTTTCAGAACTTTTCTATGGTGTTAAAAGGGTTTGATTAGACGTTGTTGGGTAAATTATGTGGTCAGGTTATGTGGTCAGTTTAAAAAGTCTAGAACAAGGCTTACTCTGTGTGGAAAACCCCCATGTGGTATACTTTTTACATATCAGCTGCTAGCCCACAGAACTTCAGATATTTAGACCTGTTTAGAATTATTGAAAAAGAAGGTTTGTTTAGTATGAGCACAGTCCTTTCCTTGCATTAGCCCGTTCCTCTAGCTTGTAGAAGGGAGAGAAGGAGAGAGAGAAAGAGAGAGGTTGAGTGAGTGCAAGTTGGGCAGACCACCCATTGGGTGCTACAGAGGTGAAGATTAGCCTGACCCTACAAATCTCATGGGTCCGCCGCATTGTTGATCATTAGAATGTCTCCGCTTTCCCGGCAGCCATTGTCCACTTCTGATTGACAGCGCTAAGCTGCTGGGCAAAGGCTCAAACGCAGCAACATTTCTTTCCCCTCTTATTGCCTTTTTGGGTACATTAGCTGGCCTTTATCCCAGGTCATGTACAGACAGAAGAGAGGGGAAGTTGCTGTTGTTACTAGGCTACAGCAGCGAGAGGCATTCGGCCTCTCTGTGCTGGTGATATTGTACCTTGCGCTGCCTTCCCCTGCTCCACATGCTTTCCTCTCTCAGAAGAGAATTAAGTAATTGTAATGCAGTATGGCTCAGACTGATTCCAGTTTCCTCCTGGATGCCAGTGGGAGTCACTGTTAAAGAAAAAATATGCAGACTGGATTGTCCCATGAAAGCGATTAGGCCAGCGCTCAGGCGAGCATCATGTGTACCACGTTGCTCCCGAAATTAGATTCGGCTTACAGCAGGCCAATTCCCTGAATCGTTTTACTTTAGATGGATGGCTGCAGCCTTTTTACAGTAAGTAAACGTGCTTGTGTGGTGAAGGGCCACTTCTAGTGCAAGATTCTAATCATATGGAAGTTGAACTCTTCTGACATTCTAGCTCATGATGACTCAAGTGAATGAACCTGCTGTGTCAGAGGCAAAACAATAACAATAACACGTCTTCTGGACCCTCTTTTTCCTTTAAGTTGTGTCTCTAAAACATAACTAGTTGCAAGAAAAGATTCGGAGTCCATCTGAAGATGCTAACCCTCTGAACTGCAGCCTGTTTGGTGCGTCATGCAGTTCGATTGGCTGATGCAGCCCTTGTTGTGCTGTGTTAAAAAAGAATAATTCTTCCAGCAACCCTTTTTCTGCATACCACAAACTCCGCAGCAGCCTTTGCTGTGGGTCCTCTGGGCCCTGACGCTTCCTTCCCCTCTTCCAGTGGAATGAATTCCTCATGTTGGCAACACCTAGCAACCATCTCTCCACCCGTCCCTTTCTCTCTCTCTCTCTCTCTCTCTCTCTCTCTCTCTTTCTCTCTCTCTGTTCTCCAGCGTCCCACACACTCTTGTCTCGTCTGAACCCAACTGTCCTGACTGTCAAGTCTGGGAGCTTTCAGTGGGACAACAGTGATAACTGAAAAATGCAAGAATTTGAGACTTCACACAAATTAATACATTTGGAATATAGCCGCACTCCACTTAAAGCATTGTTTCTGAGTTGCTCAAATACCCGATTAGAGATGACAGCGAGAATGTTGCCACTTTTCTCTTTAAACATTGTGGTTTCAACCAGTGTCACCTAGGTCTGTGCATGCAAACAGGAATATATGGTTGACAGAATTGTTGACTGGCCATGTTTTCATATTTTCGTAACCTTTAATTCAAGCAGGTGAACTGGAAAGTGCTTAACTGGGAAGGGGAAACAGGGATTTAACCCTTCTACATCACGCTATAGGGTCTGTCATGGCAATTACCAGTAGTGCTGGCATGACGTTGTTATTATAATGAGCATTTTCTGTCATGACACCTCATGACAGCATGTGACATTTGCCATGGTGTGGTTAGGTTATGTCAATGTTATGTAGCAGGGTTTGAGGATTTTGTAACAATAACAAAGAAACAAGAAATAGTCAAACTAGACTAATAATGAAAAATCGCTGTAATTAGAATGTTGCCTTATTAGGAATTAGGATTATTTGGATTATTGTGTGCCTAAAAGTGTGAAAGCTGCTGTTTGAGGAGGATTTAGAGGATTGGATTCTGAGGCCGGACGTTTTATTCTAGAGCTGATTAGTGCCTTAATCTGTGTCCATCATGGATGTGTAAACAAGTGACAGGATCTCCACTGTACTAGAAAGAGCCATTCGTTTATCAACGTTATTCCTATTCCATCTGTTCTCTTAACGGCTTTCCGCTTAGTACAGTAAACCCTGGAGAGGGTCTTTAGTGTCCTTCGCTTCCAAAGCAAACCCAAATGCAGGCTGCTTTGAATTACAGGCACTAGGATATGAGATGAGTAATTGATAATATGTTCCACCTGCTAACATTTAGATTTTAAGCCCTTGAACTGATAACAAAAGCATAATTTAAATGACCCTAAATGAGCATGCTGCACTGTTTTAGCCATGTATGGGTGGGAAAAGTGACTCATTGTTCAGCACCAGTAATCTCAAGAACTGAGTTTGCTCTCAGAGGTTTTTCTATGACTGTACAGCATCAGTCATACTGGCTGAGTTCGATCTGCCAGTGACATTATTATCTATCTGAAAAGCCTCCCCCTGAAAGTACCACTGCGCAAAAGGGGATTAAATGGGGAGAATGGAGGATGTTGAGTAAGAATGAAAAGGCAGTGTCAGCTCTACCTCTGGTGGGAACTACAAAGAGGTAATCTGGCAATTAAAGTGATGGTACAGTAGCACTTAAATAAGGCCTTGGGGAGAAAGCACATGCAATAGTTTCTTCGCACGGCGTGTTTCTCTCGGTCAGGCCATAGCCTTGATTTACATCCTGTTTCTCTTCCACTATTTTAGCCATGTTCTCCGTTCCACATTGCCATCAGCAGTCTGATTGCATGTGATGTTGTCATGCTAAATATCTCGACAACAACACCTGCCCGAAATCTGCCGCCAGGGACGTCCACACTCATCATAGCAAAATGTATCAGTGTGTGGAACTGGAGCTTGCTGTGTGCTACAGTGTTTTGGATCACTATGTAAAAATGCCATTTTTAGATAAGCGAGTGTTTCTGAGCGAGTGTGCACACACATGCAGGATCTCCATTCACTTTGGAAAATATATTCTTATTTACGTGTGTGCTTGCTGTAGTGGTAGTTTTGGACATGATAACATGGCATTGTGAGAGCATGGTCTTTACATGTCAGAATGCAACAACAGCACTAGGACATAAGAAAAGTAGGTTAAAAAGCAGAGTGTTTTTTGGCTCAGGATTAAAGGCTCGCAGAAAGAATACATACAAGTACTTGTGTTGTTTTGTTCTGCTTTGGATCATCTGGAGATGTCTGCATTGTGCAGAGTGTGTGAACAGTTGGTGAAAGGCTAATCGAGGCTGATATGAAACAGGTGAGCAGTAATTTGAGTTTATGGGCCTCCTGTCGTTACACCTGGAATAATAGGTGAGGTAATGTCCTGTACAAATTATTTTTGCTGAATGCTTCTCAACCTGGAACACAGGTGATCACCATTAATAACACCATCGTATGTGTTTTCCAAAAAGGCCAAAGAGGAAATCCACTTAATGGGGTGACTGCTACATTACATTTTTGCACTAAGGAAACCTTAATGTACAGCTGAAGCAAGTGGCGCAACAGATTTAAAGAAATACATTTACAGCACAATTTAGTTTTAGTTACTATAAACTAACATTTTTTAAAAATGGAATGCATTCTGTATTGAAATGATGTGTTCATGCCAGTAGAACCTATAATGAACACCTTTTCTCAGTGTGTTCTCCACGAGTGTGATGCACATCGAGCATGCTCTAGCTTTTATCGGAAAGAGAAAATGGTTTTAAACAGATTTGCTTCTTACCAAATGTCCAGTGTTCAGGCCTTGCAAAAAAGTCATAACTGGAGTGAAGTGAGATTTGCAGCAGGGTCTTGTGGTGAGGTAAGAGCAGCCTGGGCTTTGCCAGACAATGTGCTTCCACTCTGGACAGACACAGAGGCAGCAAGCATGGCTGGGAAAAAAAGGAAAACATGGCACGCAGGAGAGCACGTGCGGCACACTCTGGGAATGTTTAGATATCTCCCCGGTATTCCAAAAAGGAAGAAGAAGGAAGGACAAAACGACCCTGCGTGCTCTACCCTGCAGCAGAGAGGGAGGAAAAAAAGAGGGGGGGGGGTCTCTGAAACTGCAATAGACACACAAACAGAAGTGCAGCACGATGCACAGCGAGCCTCTTATTTGGTATTTCCTGCGTGACCCTCGCCGCTGGCCATCCACGCGGGAGAGGTGTGCCCTTGCTCTCAGACCCTGTCTATATTAATTGTTGACGGCCATTGGCTGCAGGCCAGTCCCAGAGGAAGACTGTTTTGGGGGGCGGGGGCAAGGGCATCTGGATATTAAAGCTTTGCCTGTACCAGAAAAAAAAATTACAGCATATATCAGGAATTTTCCGACTAATGATGTGCGGATGCGGTAGCACAGGGGAAAGAGAGGCTGACTGTGCTCTCTTTGTTCGCTCAGAGAGGGCCCCATACAGCATTCCTGTAAGCTCTGCATACTTTGGCAGCAGTTGTGGAGCTTTTTTTTTTTTTTTAACTGTATACAGTTTACACGCTCCACTCACTTGTGACTTCATATATCTTTCTCTGCTCTTGGCTGGGCCTGACAGTATTGTTGCCGTTGTAAATGGGCTTTTAAAAGAGCAGGGAAAAAACCCCTGAATGACTCTGGGGCTTCACAATAATGGTGTTTACAGCCCATTTGACTGGGAGGCGAAGAATGACTCGCCCAGAGACAAAACATGGCAGGAGGGGAGGCAGAAGGCCGATCCATCCTCATGGGTTTGCTTAGTATAAGCCCATTGTGCCTGTACAGTAAGCAATGAGGCAAAGCAAAATATTGCTCATGAGCGTGCATTTAACCACACTGCAATATTCACTTCCATTCTTGTTCACAGAGCACAAAGGCTTTTGTAATTGGTCAATTAAATAACATGGCCACAACTGACACTAGTAGCAGTTTACTTCTGACTACTCATAAAACCACACACTATTGAATAGCACTAGCAAGAAACTGTAATGATGTTCAAGCTAATTGTCTCCCATTATGTCATGGTTGAAAGGCACGAGTATGACTCACAAAAGCATTGAAGACGGGACGGGCCAGAGATCTAAGCATATTCAATTAGCAGTACCTCATTAGGACAAACAGTGAGAAAGTTTGTATTTAAAGAGTACAAATTCTCCCTACTGGGGCTGTCCCATTTTGAGAGTTTTTCATCTCTAGTCCTGGGGACTCACTGCCCTGTTCAATATTCCCTCCCCCACTCACATCCAGGTAATTATCAAGGTTTTCGTGACCTAAACCAGGTGTGTCATCTCCCTTGTTCTGGAGATTAAAACTATGGTACACTTTAGTGCAAGTTCTTTTTGGGCCTGTTTTAGTACCCTTTGAAGGAATACACTGGGGATAAAACAAATGTATATTATCTTAAACCCCAGATGTAGTCAACCAATCAAGACATGTTTGGTCTCTAATTTTTTCCTCTTTAGTTTAGTGCTGGAGTTACGAAGCTAATGTTACGAAGCTAACCCCAAACAGGGTTGGAATTCACAAAACATTCTGAAAGGCAGAACCTGGATGAGATTCCTCTATATTTATGACAGTCACTGTTACAAAAACGGATTCTGGACGTGCTTCTCCTGAGGTAGTCTGTGAAAACAGATTCCGTTATCTAAAGACGAACAACCTTTGGTTATATTTTTTTGTTGTGATGTTTTGTTAATGTTTTATAGCTCACAGTAAGTAAGTCTTAAACCACACTGACAAGTCTTTGCTCTCTTAATGAAGGGCTGAATGCAATTTCAGCAGGTTGAGAGAAGTTTTAGGATGTATTTACAGAAAAGATTTGGGTTACTGTTAACTTCTAGTGTTTGTTACATTTTTGCTGAACTTAGGTGCCTAAAATAAAGTTTTGTACTATGGTACACCAGTGTCGCCCCTCTGAAAGTACGAAAATTATTTTTTAGGGGTTCTACTCCAACAAAAAAGCCATTTTGGACCTGAATATGGCTAACATGCTATTTTGTAAGCTTTAATTTTAAAGTCTGTATACAAATTCATTTTCTTTGTTCTCCAAAAGTTCCTTTTATTGCTGGAGGCAAATTATCTGTACCAGAAGTTCATCAGACTGAGCGGTGGGCGTCTGAGCACGGACTAATGATATCACTGTTCAGATGTACTATTAATTGAATGAGAGGTTGTCAGTGGAGGCTCATTTTTTCCTAAGAGCTTTGTCCTTCGCCAAGTTAGTAGATTTGTCCCTTTAAAAGTGTCCAGGGGCAGCCAGAAAGAATGCGGACGAAGGTCTTGTGTTGAAGGGGCCTTTCATCCTTCGCTTCCTTTGAGAGAGAGAATGTAAACATAGGCTCCCAGCCAAGCCCGTCAGCCGGCCTTATTCTTAATCACATTGTGTCTCTATTGTTTTAAATCCAGTGGGTTTCGAAGGTGGGGGAGAAGGGGGGACTGAGACGGCAGGACTTGAGTGTTTTGGCTGAAATGGAGTGGGTGAAGTGCAGGGTGGTACAGTCAGTGGTTGCGCTGCTTGATGGAGTGAGCGCTGCTTGGACAGGCAGCATTGCTGAGAAAAGCTTGCAAAGCTGCTGTTTCCCCTCGTGCTGAGTGGGCCCGCGCTGTCTCACCAGATAGGAATGCACAGAATGCTGTCCTTTAATCTGGAGGCAGCCAGGACCGCTTTATCTGACCCTTCTGTTAGCGGCCAGTGCCACACAGTGCTCTGCAGCACCGGCCTGAGACAGAGAGAGAGAGAGAGAGAGAAAAAGGGAGAGATGGAAAGAGAGAGAGAGAGAGAGAGAGAGAGAGAAAGGGAGAGATGGAGAGAGAAAGAGAGACAGAGAGAGAGAGAGATCATTACTGCAACAGAATCGCAATAAGAAAAAGTTGGAACTGGCCAGTACACGTGGCCAGAACATGTAGTATGCACTACTGAATAAATGGAAATATTTTAATGGATGCCAGCATAGTGTAAGTTTGCGTGCAGTAGTGGGGGATCCACTTGGTGATCCACGGTAAGTGAATGTTTATCCGTCTGTGCTTTCGTTATTTATTCCAAACAATATAAAATCCATTGTTTCATTTGCAAATATGGATATTCAAATAGAAAATATAATTAAAACCCCCATCCTTAATCAGCCCATATATAAAGCGTGTAACATATTAAAGTCTAAGCCTTTTTTATAGGATAGCCTTTTTGAAGGAGGATCAGCTTTGACTGGTGCACCTGGTTGGAGCCTCATTCATTTGTGCTGCCTAGAAAAATGAAACAAACGGGCATCAGCCAGCAAGGGATGCGATGGGAAGGCATCACATTGACCTGACACCTGCTGCATTTTATTCGTCGTATTCTTGAGTCAATTGCTTCAGCTGGTTTTGTCTGCACTCGAGGGAGTGGAGACTGCCAGTGTGTATAATGCAGAGGTATAGAACGTTTGACAGAGGAACCCTTCTTTGGGTGTTGATTGAACTGGCAAGTGACAAACTGAACAGAACTGTGCCTGAGAAACGGTAGAATGTTAATGTTTATTTAGAGCTGCCTGGATCAGCATGTTTAAGAGAGAAAGAAATGAGCAACCACTGCTCAGTGACTGTTGTCTTCCTCTCGCTCTGCAGAGTACCATTTAAAAGGGCCCTGTTCGTGTGTGTGGGCGTCTGTGTGTGTTTGTGTGTGTGTGTGTGTGTGTGTGTATGTGCGCGCGCATGTTAATAGAAGGCCACACCACAAACACGTTGAGAAAAGCGGATATACTTCAGCTGCGGTTCTTCCTAGAAGTCGTGCAGCGCCCCCCCAAATGTTGCTTGTATGGTTAGCTATAGGTAACATCATACTGTTTTGTTTCAGTCTATGGAATGAAAATATCTTACGCTTGCTTGAAATATTGACTCTAGAATATGAATGCACAGTTGCCCATCAGTCATTCTTTCATGCAAATGAGGCTCATTTCAGCATGTTTACAATAGAATGTCTGGGCAGTCACTCAGACTAACCTGAGTAAACCCCCCCCCACACACACCTCAGTCTCCATGCTGAAGGGCCTGTCCCATATATGAAATGAGTCAGTGTTGGTCTTACTGTATGTCATGCTAATCAGGAACTGTACTGCAGCAGTGGTCATACCAAGCACTATCTGAATGAATGTCTGATGCTGAATGATAAGATGTGGGGTGGGGGTTATTTTAGAATGAATCACGTGCTCCTGCTGATGTCATGTGACAACAGAAAGACCAAAACGTTTCATTCTTTTGAGTTCATCTTCGACTTCCTCTCCAGTTCCCCTTAATCAGGAAGACCAAGATGAGAAAGTGTCAACATAGAACATGCTGCCCGCCACTAAAAATAACCCCTTTTGCACATGAAAAACGTGAGCTTAATTTAATTCCATTGACACTGATCTTGCACTATGACCTTAAAATATAAGTAGTAAGTCATCTTGTAAAAGGCTTTGTTCGGTGAGTTACGGACTACAGTGTCTGAGTACGATTATCAAGGTAGTTCATCGCTATAGCCAGTGTCGCCATTTTTTGACTTTCATAATTTGTGTGGTCTTGCAGTCATAATTAATGTGTACATGACAATATTCTAACCTCTCTTTAATCAATTAAAAGGGTTGGTTTGGTCCTAAACCTTTAAGGCTGGAAATATGGAAATATGGAAAAAGGTCTATTGGGTAAGTCTGAACTGAAATTAGAGATGTCGCTTCTTTCAGATGTCTGGATATATA
>JBBPCX010000147.1:15725484-15770014 GCA_037974365.1 Hydrocynus forskahlii | reverse complement strand
ATATATATATATTTTTTTTTTTTTTTTTTTTAAACCAAACAATTGATTTTGCCTTATTTAATGTGCCGTGTATCACTGTATCACTTCTGCTCTCTCCACACTACAATGCAGTATTCTAATTAGTGCCTAATCAACGGTGTGCGGTCCATCCGCTGTTCGTAGCTTCATTCCCACACCACGACTCATTAAGGGCAACGCTCTCAAGGTGCTGGGTCATTTGGCTATGCGCCAGTGTGCCTTGCATTTTACGATATGCGGCCCCGATATACGCCCCAGGCTTTGCTTACAAACACAGGGACGGCTGATTTGGCTGATAAGCTGGAGGGTTTCTGGGCCCAGAGCCCACGGGGAGGACAGCATGCCGGAGAGGGAAAGCACCTGGAAGCTGTCCACTTTCTGGAGCAGGGTCACTGAGTTTCGTCTGGAGGCTCTCCTTACTGTAGCTGTTAACAATGCACCTCTGCTGCGTGCCCAGTCTGCTGTGGATCCTGCAGGCCTCTAGCTGGGCCTTTCAGGATCTAGACAGATCTGAGGCCAGCTTGCAAGAGCAGGTGTCACTGAGTTTAAGAACACAACATAGTTTTGAAGTGACAGTTTGACCAAAAAATCTATTTTACCACATGTAAGTCAACCAGTCAATGTGGTTTCTGGTATTGCAAAATGTACTATTTTCTATAAAATGGACAAGGTATGGTCAAAATTAACACACTGTTGCTATGCTATGCAATATCCTGCAGCTATGAAACATACTTCCATTTATTGCTATAGAGGAAAGTTTGTAATAATGTTTTAGAAACAACATAAACAAGACTGTTGGAGATGACATATTTTAAGGTAACTGTGAGATGACTTAAGCATACAGCTCCAGCGCGAATCACCAAACATGTCTTGACTGATTGACAAGACTTGGGGTACAGTTGCTTTAAGAGAACTGCATTGTTCTGGATGATTCTGCAGTGAGAAAGGGCAAAGATCAGTTTAGCGGCTGAATGACTTGTTTTTGGTGTGCCATTGGCCATATGAAGGCCAAAGGCCCTGGGCTCCGTAGAGGCACTTGGAGACCATGGAAGAGGTCCCCATTGGCTTGCTGTGGAAATTCTGCGCGATCTTGGTATACCAAAACGGGAATGTGGAGGCTCGCATTTCCAGATGTGATTTCAAACCTTACGCAACTCAGACGCAAGGGCACAGAAACAGTTGTGTGTCTTCCAGTTCAGGGATACTTGACTTATAAAGTTCACCAGGTGTCCATTTGTATATTCGCCTACTAATAAAGTCAGTTGAGTTGATATTAAAGTTGCATTTTGAAAGAGTGCCATTTATAAATTGCTAGAGCTGCAGTTTCAGTTATACTGTATCCTACTTTGTTTAGATTTGTCTTCAGTTTTAATTGAGGAATAACAAAGTATAATGTAGTAGGGCTTGAGAATTCACATTCTCTACTCAAGCTTCAGGTTGGAAATAATTTGTATGCTTGTCTTCTTAGCAAAAATGGCCTGGAACTTTAATTTACAAATCATAATCACATTTAAATCACAATTGAAATACTGGCTAGAAAAATTGCAATGTTCTCCCCATGTCGTTCAGCTATAAAAGAACAAATGACGACCAGGATGCACTGAAACCTAGTCAGTCCTAAATATATGCTGCCTGTTACACATGGTTATCTTTGTATGCTGTATGTATAAATTACTGGACATGCTATTCTGTGTGTTTTAGGTGGTCACACTATGGTATCGAGCTCCAGAGGTGCTTCTGCAGTCCAGCTATGCTACCCCAGTGGATCTGTGGAGTGTGGGCTGCATCTTTGCCGAGATGTTCAGAAGAAGGTGAGACGCCGTGCATTCATTGCCGTGCTCCTCCCCTTTTCACCCCTATACTCACAAATGCTGCAACTGTCATGATTTGAATGAGATTAAGGATTACAGTTATGACTCTCAAAGAGGCGGCGCTTTCAATTAGAGCATAAAGAACAAGTCAAGCCTGAGCAACCTGATTGCTCAATTGTGCCCCCATAGCTGGAAGTTTCCCACTGCTTGTGTGCTGCTTTCTAGTGTTCTCTCAAAAATGATGCATGAGCGAGTAATCATTATCTTATTTTTGTCAAAACATCAAGTGCATTCAGTCAGTTAAAGCATGTTTTTTTGTTCATGTGTTTATGTACTGAACATGTCTTAAACTACGTCAAGTAATCTCAAGTAGCATTGCTTATTTAGTCTGTGATGTGATACAGTTGACCAAATTCTGGATAAAAGTTAGATTCAAGAACATCTATGCGGTGACACGTCTACCCATTTGCATTGTCAGTGTGAGCTAATCTGGGCTCCAAAACACTTTTAGCGGGGAGTCTAAGTCCTATTGCTTCTTAGTTCATAGATTATCCCCAAAAGTAAATACCATTAGTTCCTGTAGGAGCCTTTTGTCTATCTCTTTGTCAGTGTAATTACAACTTCAGGCACTTGCAGTGGATACTGTGCATGCATTTCTGACTGAAGACCCGGAGCGGACCTTTTCACTCGAGAGTTCAGTGACATTCATCAAGCTTATTTTGAAGGATTTGGGTCAGACTGTGTTCGCGGAGCAACACAATACAAGCTGTCGCAGGCATTTTTGTTAGTAACTGTTCCTACAGTGTTTCACAATGTGTGGCGAGCATACCAAATGTAGAAAGAGCTTTTTAAATGCCCTTTCCTTCATTGTGACCACATTTTTGCAGTCAGTTGGGGTTGTTAAACAGTTGGGGAAATGCTCTTACTGTTTGCTGTGGTTGCAGAAGGCATCTGAGGCCTCCGAGTGCCATGTTCCTCTATGGTGAATGTGTCTGTACTTCTGCTCAGATGACTCAGAAACAGATGCAGTGGTTATACGTTGACTGCAGAACGTCTTCTGCACTATGGAAAAGATGTTTCATTTGTATGTGGATGTACATTAAGAGTATGTCTGTGAGCTTTATAGTTACAGCACGCTTCAGTAGCATGTGAGATGAGTAAGTTTTCATGAGAAGAGAAGGGTGCTGAAAAGCAAGCTCAATCTGCAATCTCAATTTCCTTCCCCTAACCACCACCAATAAGACATGTCCCTACTGTATAACGGCAGGAAGACCCCAGGTGGGTTTCAGACGATAATAAAAAGCTGTAAGTGTTGGTGCACGTGTGTTTCTTACCCGTCAAAAGCTAGACTGATGGCTAGCTCATTGTCCCTCATTGTGCAGAGGAGGATGTGTGGGCTGATGTCTTCCTCTCCATGCGATAGGATGAGGAGAGAGAGGTGTATGCAATAGATCCACATACACACACACACACACACACACACACACACACACACACACACACACATCCTGTGTTTCACATCCTAACAGAAGCACCTGTCTGTTTACTCATGTGGACCTCCGTCCGGCATCTGCTTATGTGCCCCAAAAATATCAAAGAAAAAAAAAGGGAAAGTCAAATTCTTTTTTTGGTTCTCTTTCATATATCCAGCAATTCATAGACTGTTCCCTATTCCTGTCTTGGAATATCCCCATCCAGCATCTTTTCTTGCTGTAACACAGCTGATGCAACTTCTCAGGTAATTAATGGGCCCCTCCTGTACTGAAGTGGGTGTGCAAGCTAGAGAACCTGATTGGATTCATCACTTAATCACTTACGACCAAGAACCGCATGCTTTAAAGAGGAATTTCACCAAAACCATAATTCAGTGCTTGAAATGTAAAAAAAAAATGTTAAATGGTTCATTGAAAAGCACCATGCTATGTCTGGGTTTGTTTTCATAGGTGGTGACAGGAACCAGGCAAACCTGTATTTATATAAGATTTCATATCAGGATTTTTTTTGCCTTAAAAAAAAAACCTTCATGTGTCACTCCACCATCAAGTTAAATACATATGTTTTAGATCAAAATCTCATATCAGAAGTCTCCTAAGTCAGACATCCGACAACATATTCATACCAGTGTCGTGTAATAGCCTTCTGAAAGGTTGTGTCTAGAAGCTTTAAACATTTGGATGTCTACTTTCTATCCACACTGCTTTGAGCAATTCTGACTTGAGACGTTTTTCTATGATGGAATATTTCACATCAGACTACTCTGAATGACCCTGTTTACATCTTGATGATTTAATGTGCAGATATATATACAGAAAATGAACATGGAATTTCCCCTTAACAGGAGGAGGCCATTTGTCTGTCTTGCAAAATGACCAACCACAGACCATTGTTTTTGTAGAGGCAGGCGATTGTTAAAACCAAAATAGGCCTGCAAAAGGCGTGCAATGACTCATGGGGAAATGCCACATCAGCTTTGAATAAAACAATTTTTAAATTACTCGTAAAGGTGTATTATTATGCAGGAAAGGGTTGTCCAGCACTGACAAAAATGGTTATATCTGATCTCTGTATTGACGGTAAGGTAACGGTATGGCTAGGAGGTCAGCACTGGACCTGACTCAGAGGGTGTGAGGTAGGTCATCAGTTTGTGTAATGTGAGGTCCTGTACTGGTAAGTCTCTCCCTCTCTCTCTCTCTCTGACACAATGCCCTGTAAAAAGCCACTGTGCTGGGCTCCTGGCCTACCTCCAAGAGTGCCTGAGGGCGGAAAGGAGGTGCTTTGATCCCTGCTAACAGTGCGCCTCCTTTTCTCTCTCTCCTGGAGGTGATTAAGAATACGTTTTAAAAGGCCACCTGTTGCAGATTAAAAGGCACCTGGGAGCAGCTTTTCCAAGGTTTCCACTCTGATCTGTGAGAAGAGCGCCGCCCCGTCAGAGCCAAGCCAGTAATGGGGGTTTAAGATTGATTGGAGAATGATGGCACACCTGAGCTAGGAGTGCACAGTGCGGGTCTATTGAAGAAGCTGCTTTATTTGCTATTGCACGTCCATTTCACTGAACAAACCATGGAACCCTTGAGGAATAATCTGTCACGTAGACCAAATGAAGCATCAAAACAGGCTGCCATTACTGGCCATTTCTCATTGTATATGGCATTATGGCATTCATTTTTGAAACCAGGTCAGATCTCATGTTCAAGCTTTGCATCTCAGCTCGGGCACGATTTCAGGAGAACGTTGAGACTGAGTGGGAATTCTGCCTCCATGCAAGTCTGTATCTGCATCTCTCAGATGGCGGAACGATTAGTCATCGCATTTATGAATGACTTTGAAAGTGGTGTTGACATTCCACCGATCCAAAGGTCGAACATGTTATGTTGGCACAGTCTGCTTAAGAAAGCATTCGCATCCGTGTTTACTTTCTCACAATGCACGCGTATGTATGTATGATTTTGTGTGTGTTAGTGTGCTCTTCAAAAATCAATGCTCTGTCTCTCCCACATACAAACATGCAAAAACACACACTCTTTCTCAAGCATTCCAGAGGTTATCGAAGTGGAATGTGGATGGAGGGACTGGCACTTGGAGTGTGACTCAGCTGCGTGTGCTGGCCTGGCTGTGCCCACTCACTCAGGAAGCTTGCCCGCAGCATAATATCAGCCTTGTGCTAAAAGCCCCTACTTCATTCAGACTAACAAGTAGCCCTGGGGCAAAGACAGAATGCAGCTCCAGGGAATTTCAGCCATACTTGTTTTGGCATGACATAGCTTTAGGGTTTTTTTTCTTCTACTGTTGGAAAATAAAACTGGTTTTGTCCGTTTTACCCAGTTTGAGCGTAAAGGCTTTGCAGGTTTCGCATTTCAAACACAGATTTCGTTCTACGACAAATGAATGGCGTGTTGTGCTTCTCGAATGACAGATGGTTTGACAAAGACAGAAAATGAGTTGTTCGTTTTGGTTTTCGCCTCGTAAAGAATGTTTAGTGCACTGTGACATGAAGACGGCGCTGCTTAGAACCTGACTTATGGCTGGCAGGCTGTAAGACTTTGTGACAGGATAATTGCTTTGGTTCAGAAGCAGAGAGGAAAGTGCAACTTTTATGTTTGAGACTAAGCTTCAAAGCCAGAAAGAGCTCTGTGAAGTGACGGAACTCAGCTAGACGGAAGGCGCAGGGTGAGCACGTGTCCCCAGCTGCCTCTTTGTCTCGTTACAGTTGAGAGTCAGTTAGGCTCTGCGCAGCCATGGAATCAGGGGCCTCGTGCTGCTCTGCGTTTCGCTGCAGTAGAGTGACCTCTGGTGAAGTTAGAGAGCGTTGCAGACATACGTTCTATTACATTACAGTGGTGGTTGCCAGCACAAGTCGAGGAGCCCCCTCCCCCTGCAAATCTGCTCTAAACACACCTGAGCCAACCAGTCAGCTTGTTAACAAGCCGTTGGATAGCATAATGGAAAACACCATCAGGCAAGACATTTAAAGGAAGTGGTTTTGTAAAAAAAAAAACCATAATGTCATCTATCAGCTAAGACATGTTTGGAGTCCAGATTTAGATGCTAGAAGTCACAGTGTGTAAAAATACATCACCAATTTTCTCTCAAGTCCCATCCAGCTATCTATTAATGTGGTGCAGACATATTGATGTGGTTGATGACTGTGAGTTGTAAAAGTATAAAAATCTTCACTTTTACATGCAGCCATTTCAAACGCCTTATTGACGTGTGCTTTTATGAAATAATTTGGGTGACTTTTAGCATCTGGTGTTTGTTAGCAATATTAGCATAGTTCCCATGCTAAACTAAACAAGCAACATTTTGACGCCAGACATGACTTGGCTGATCGACTAATGACGTAAGTGGGAAATTATGCAAATTAGAATTTTCTGCAAACTATGCCTTTAACTGGGTTTCTTGTCCAGGCTGGACTGCGACTATTGGCCTTGGGCAAGAACACAGAGTACAGACTGCATTATAAACTGTTGCATTATAAACTGTCTTCTGAATATGTACATGTAGTGCAATGGAAGCTGGTCCTGGGTTGAAACAGGCGTATTGTGGAGGTGGAGATATATGAGAAATATGACTGACTACCCAAAAAGATTGTTGCACAAAGTTGGTTGGGGAAAAAAAACTTGTTTACAGTTCTTTTCTTTCTGCCACTGTGTGTAAATGGAGAGTAGCAGGGCTTACTAGAGCTGCTTTCTGCTTCTGTCTCACACTCGGATAAACTGAGCGGTTCTTTCACACGGCTCATTGCTGTTCCCCCACACAGGGGATATAGACAGCCAAAGCAGACGTCGGGGATAAATAGTGTTCCTCCCCCTCGTGTCTCTTCTGGCGGTGGATGTGGTTTGGAGGCAAAGGCCTTGTGTGTGCTGGAATTTGTGTGTGTATGTCGGGGGAAGCATGCCCATCCATGGGTCTTGTAATGGACCTAAAGCACCAGCGAGAGTTTACCATGTGAAGAACTAATTTTCTCTTTGTCTCTCTCTTCCTCTCTCTCTCTCTCTCTCTCTCTCTCTCTCTCTCTCTCTCTCAGCATGAGCTGAAAAATCCCTCAGTTCACTCTTCTCTCTCAGCTCAGCACATAGTCAGCCCGGCCAAGAAACTAAAGCGTTTACAGTAGCACCGCTCATTACATCAGCACGACTCTATGACCTGGCCAGCCCACTACACAGTGAGGGGATTTTTCCTCTCTCTTTCTCTTTCTCACTTTCTATCTTACTTTCTTTCTCACTCTCACTCACCCCTGCACAAACACAAAACATATGAAGCATCACTAGGCTGGTATTTATAGAGCAAGCATTATGACCAAGCACGATTTATATGCTTGAACATACTAAGTGGGACGCTGACTATGCCAGTACTGTACTGAAAGTTTTCAAGATGGTGGTGTGTTATTATTCATCCTGCATGTGTGAGTCACAAAAACCAATTGCCTTGTTTGATCTTTGTCTGTTTTAGACCCCTTTTCAGAGGGAACTCGGATGTTGACCAGCTGGGCAAGATTTTTGAGTATGTACCGTTTTGTCCTTTAGAAGACATATCTTCAGAACTTTCAAATGAAGTCAGTCAGTACATCCGTGAGCAGCAGTTTGACGAATAATTGTGTAAATGATACTATTGATGATGATTATGATAATGATGCTTCCAGTGTGGTTGGAGTCCCTTCTGCAGAAGACTGGCCCCAGGAAGTGGGCTTGCCTCAGAGTGCCTTCTCCCCTCGCCCCCCCCAACCGATAGAAGACCTGGTGCCAGACATGGATGATCTTGGAAAATCCCTCTTACTTGTGAGTCCTAAGTCTCAGCAGTGTTTTCTTCATTTCAGTAACATAAACAACAAGTTTGGCAAATCAAACTGACATGTTTTCTCCTAAATGTACTTGATCAGACATTGTGTGGCGTCTGAAATTCTTTTGTTTTGCAATGGAGCTTTGAGACTAGATGTGAACGATAACAGACACAGACAAGACACAAGAACAAGGCAGGGACACGCGTTACACAAAACACATGCCTAAATCAGTACACTCATTTGAACCTTGTTGAGCTATTAAGTAACTCTCTGACACACTATGGCATATTATCCATGAAAACATATAAATTTACAGATGAAATCACTGTTAGCAAGGAAATATACTTTTCTTTTTATACGTTTATACATAAACTGCATAAGAATTAAATTACAGTGAAAGTTGGAAATGTTTTTTTTTTCTGCTCATGTAATATTTTTTGGAGATACGTGGTTCCGACCTTATCAATAAGAATATGGTAGTTTTTAGCTACATTAACCTTGTAAGTCCTGTGCAAAGCTAAAAACCTCAGATGCCAAACATATCTTGCACATTGACTTAATTTAGGGCAAGGGGCAATTGTATAAACTTTGCCAAGCTTTCATGTTAAGATGAAACCGTACAGGGGAATAGGGCGGTGAAGAAAAAAAACAAAAAATGTTGACAATCGAGTAAGGACTTTTTTACTGGAAAGCATTACATTTAGCAAATGAGCAATGAAAAGCAATGCAAATGAGACATTATGCAGTCAAATACGCCGTTATCATAAAACTTAATGAAAATGTAACATAAATGCAGCTATAGGTACACCAAAATCAAAAACTTCTATTTCTCCAGCCCAGCGAAATGCCTCTGCTCAGTATACCAAATACATGCATGATGGTTATGCTAACAGGTACTTTTCTCTTTTTTCCTCCATCCACACAGCAATTCTTGTCATTCAACCCAGCCAGAAGGATATCAGCTTATGAAGCTCTGTCTCACCCGTACTTCCAGAGCCTGGACAGCACCAGCAAGAGTCTGTACGCCCAGCCCCTCCCCAGCAAAAAGCCCTCCCTGGAGGAGAGAGCTGCCTGAAAGACATTAGCACACTCAACCCCCATTTTTTAAAACTCACTGTGCCCAAGGCAACCCCCCCCCCCCCCACACACACACACACACACACACATGCCCCACCCACTTCATTGAACTCGTCTTCCATCGCAACATTACATGCTGCTTTTAGGTTTCTTTTGAAGTATTACAGCAACTCTTGGTTGATATGTTTTCACTGCTGCCAGGCAGCCCAAGCCCTGCAGAAAGCAAATTCACTCACTGCCTGGGGCAATTAAATGAAAAGAAAATCATCAGAAGCTGCTTTCCTGCCTGTCTTCCCTAACCGGAAGCCCCTCTGCTCAGAGGAAACTCCACTGCCCGCTACCTGATACAGAGGCTGCTACACCACCATGCCAGGGACCACTCTATTCTGATTAGAGTGTCATAAAGAGAATACTGCCAAGACTTGACCGCCTTTCACTGCCACGAATTTGCAAGCTTTGGTCCCACTGCCTGTGACTGACACTTCGGACCCTGCAGAAAATGCAGAAGACAATGTGGCTCTGTTGAACAGAACCTCAGTAGAACAGATGTAACCACACACTCTCATTCTCTTGCTCTAGGTTTATAAAGGCCTAAGGTTGTGGGCCAGATGATCCAGCTTAGTCTTAGTGGCGTGTCAACTTGTGGTCACTTCCCCTAAGGCTGAGGACTGGGCTTTATGAACTTTAACGACAACTGATATCCAACTGCCTTACAGAGGACGACGAATCACACGATCACTCCTCAGCACCGTCACGGCCTTTGTGATACCGCCCACTGTGTCCGGCGAGACCAAACACTTCAGACTGATTTTCTGGATGCATTAAGAGCCTAGTCCCCAATGGCAGTGTAATGCAGTCCAAGGCTAGACTTAATCTGTGTCTGAAAAAGCAAGCCTTAGACATCTAGTAAAATGTAACAATGCATTATAGCCTAATGCAACATAAACTGTTCATTCTACTTTCTACACTGTTCATTTATTATTATTATTATTATTATTATTATTTTTAATATCAGTGTTGATCGTTGACGACTTATTGAGGTTTTGTCTTAATTTTAGTTGACTTGAAGGTGTAGAGACTTGTTAGAGTATGCTATATGCCATGTATGACTTCATACAGTATGCACCCTGCGGTCAGGGAAATGCTATAGTAGCTCAGTTATGTAGTTAGAGTGATGCCCCTCCATGGGTAGCAAGTTGCTATTAGAGTGAATCAGTGTAAAAGTGAGAGGAGATGCGGTTTGACATAGATTTGTAGTGCGTAAGCGGATAGAATAAAAAGCTTTAGAGATGGTGAACAAGATATAAGAGGTTCGGTCGTGAGAGAGATTTTTGCAAAGGCTTCGAAGGTTTATGTGATAATTGCGTGACTGCTGGAATTCAGGACATTGTACATACAGTTTAGATTATATCCTTCCACGTTTCATTTCTCTCATGTTTCAAGTCCGGATAAACGACCCAGCCTCTCGTCTGGCTCCACCTGCGTGCGGAGTGAGAGAGGAAAGAAAGGAAGGAGGGAAGGATGCTGCTTTAGACTTTTTTTTTTTTCCTTTTACAATGTGGTCCAGGACTAAGTCTCAGCTGAGGAGAAGCTACACACAGGCACTGTATCGTAGACCTAAATCGACAGGTTCATCCACAAAAGCACTGGTGCTTCCTTCATACGCTCAGGATCTCAGTAGACTCATTGGTTCGTATTTATCAGAGTAAGTCTGCCTGGTTTCGCCTTTCATAGTGAACAATACAACATCTGATAAGTACAGCTCATTCTGTCCCACTCTCCACTCTCAGGTCTATTTATGGTTGTAGTTTTAGGGTCTGACATGTTTCAGGTTTAACTGTTATAACATTAGTGCTTATGAAATGAAGTCTGCAGACAATTCACTGTATTCATTCCACAATAACATTATAATACAATAAACTATGCTGTATTTATGACTATATTTACACACATACTCATCAGAGTACAGCCATTTTAACACTGTAACATGGCATTCTGGACTCATATTTGAACTGATAATAAAACATGGAGGCAGTTGTGTCTATTCTTTCCCGTTTCCTGTTGTAACAGCTCCTCGTCCTTTTTTAACTGCTAACATTCCTTCTCGTTTTTTCCTTAGTTGCTGTCTCTCTCGGTCAGCCCCTTGTTTTCTCTACTACTTCAGTTTACCTGTCGTATGGTCATCACAGCGTCGCGTTTCCCTCTTTCGAGCAGATGGCAAAAGAGTGGGAGGTCGAGAGATGTTTTGTGGGCATTAGATGCGAGAAAGTACACGTTCGCGAGTTTAAAGTGTAACCGTATACCTTTTGATATTGGCTTTCACTCAGCTTTTCCTGTTCTCGGATTGATCAGATGGAAAAATGGTCTTGAATTTATTACTGGTGTTTTAGGACTAGAGCTGAGTTAAACGTTCATGCTTTTGGAATGTAAAATGTTACGTTAGTTATGAAATGTAAAAGGTGACATGATGTAGTTGTGTTGACCTGAAAAAAAAATGCACCTTGAAATGCACCCCGTCTCGTTATTTCCCCAGTGAAACTTACGAGAAAGCTTTTGGATGAAGTTTCCTTTGAGTTTTGAGTTTGCTTCCATTTTAAATGCACGAGGGTGACTGAAACAATAAACTGAAACCTTTTCTTGTTGTTTGTACTCCTTCGCTTTAATGGAAATTTCAACTATAATCCATTTTGTTTGATTTAATCAGTTATCAGCGTCTTTTGAGCTTGTATCATATTGCTGGATGGTGGTACTTCGGCTTTGGTTTTAATCCTCTTAAGCTCCTTTGCCTTTGCCTCCACTTTCATTTGAATTCAGTGTGTTTTATTTATTGGCATTGTGATGGAAGTGCTTCACAAACGACTCTTCGTAAGAGAAAACTTGAGTCTGTCTGATTGGGTGGTGGTGTGTTGATGGTGCTATAAGTATTGCTTAAACTTGAAAAGTCTCCTGTGGGGCAAAAAAAAGGTGTTCAAAAGGATGGTGATGGTAATCTGAGGCTTTCCAGGCATCTTCACCAATCTTTCTCCATAGAGATTAACTGAACCAGAGGCCTTATGTTTATTTGAACTGGTTAAAGGGTCACATTTGCTCAGTGGCCCACATCATTTATCCTTCCATGCAACACGCCGATGACAACCGTACATGTTTCTGTATACAAGAAACCATACTATTTCAGACCTAGTTCCCTCTATCTGTATATTTCCTCTCAACTTACAATAACTGCCTTCTTAAAGCTGTGTCCTGTGCTGGCGATTTGTACGACTCACTGCTAACCCTGTTTTGTATTATAATAGCATGCGCCACACATATTGGGGTTATTTTACTTTGTATTTCACTGGAAAATTAAGCGAGCTGTGTTGAAATGTCTGGAAGGTATTTTGTGTTTCTCCAGCTTTCCACTTTAAACCACAGTAATAACCCCAAAAGGCTGGTGTTGCATTTTACGTGCTTAACTGATTGTTCTGATATTTACTGATCTATTTTTTTTTGGGGGGGGGGTTGGGTTGGGGGTGTTGTTCCTTCTTCTACATGGTAGTCGTTTAAATGTACGCGTTGAGTAGACGTTCCTTTCGGCCAGTGCTTTATGTGTGTCTTGTAGGTTTGGGGGCGTTTGCTCTGAAAGCTGGCCTGCAGTGCAGTTGGTGTGCTTGGCACTCACCAATTCATGAAAAGTTACTCCTAATAGAGGTTTATGACACTTGCTTCATGGTATTTGAGTTACTGTTTTCTTGACGTTGCTTTTTCTTGATATCTTCATATTCTCGCTCAGTTGTGTGTTTATTCATTTGGCCTAAAATCTATTTTGTGGGCATTTTCTTCTCCAATAGAAGATTCAGTTCAAGAGATTGCATTCAGTAGATTATGTTCATAAGTTTTCTTTCAAAAGATTTAATTCAGTAGATTCAATTCAGAGGTTTTTGAGCATGGAAGACATACAAATACAATAGCTTGGTGAGTGATCTGATGAAGCTTTTCATTCATTACAGACGGCACTTGGTAAATCAAATAATCAAATGAGAGTCGTGTAACGCGGTCAACACCAGATTAGAGAGCAGCTTCCGCAGCACAGAGCAGTGACTGCTTTTAGACTAGTTATGGTCCGGCCTTCCTTTCTACACTAGAACATTGAATCAGAGACTAATATTTAATTTCTACCTTTACTTTCCTGCTAAGAAGAACCTTCCCACATTTTCTTGAACCAAATTAAGCATCAATATTCCTCACAGCACCTTTTTTCCTTTCTCTTTTTTTTTTTGGTCTTTTTAGTGGGGTATGGGGTGGTTAACAGGTGAATGAGGTACGGGTGGGTTTTGTTCTTTTGAATTTTTGTATTTTCTCTGAACTGGTTTGCTGCTATTTTTTATAGGCTCAGCTTGAAAATGTGAGGAAAGAAAAAAGGCCCATTGGAAGTGGCTCCAATTTGATGCGATTGAAAACTAGAAAAAGAAAGCTGCTTGTGCTGTGTGTCCCATTTGTAACTTCCTGTCATTGTTTTTATTTTTTTTCTTCAAATAAATATTTTAGTACATAAATCTCTTTGGTCTGACTTTGTTTGTTTGAAGCACATTTTGAATCATGTTTTCTATAAACATGCCTCTATTTAGATGCCGCACAACTTTACACATTTCACCTCATTCAAAAGAGATGTTAAATGTGTGCAGAATGGCATATAGAGATATAGATGATTCGAAAATGACAATATCAGACAACTGTAAGTCACGAAACTCCCTAATGGATTCTACACGATAAGGATTCTACATGCCCTTACTCCAAAAACAGAAGCAAAAATCCACTATATATCTGGTATAAATGTAGACTTTATTATATTTTAATGTGGTCTTGAGGAATAGTTCTCCAAGTTTCCCTTCCAGTATTTAATTTTTGGGAATAGACAATATTTTGACATTGAAAATGTACTTGAACAAAAGAGTTCTCAACATACATGTTGTTTGAAAAAAACTCTCTCTCTCTCTAATATATATAACAATCCAGAACATCATGATGACTTTCAAAGGGGTTGAATACTTTTGCCAGCCACCGTAAATAATTTCTGAAGTGTATATTTAAAAATATATTGTAATCAGATATAAAATATACTGTAATTATACTATATTATGTATAATTTAACTGCTTAATGCTCCCAAAATAACATGAAATATTTAATAAAACATATTAATCTAAATGGTATTCCTCTTGGTGTCTTGCATATAGTACTTACATTATCACTAAATAAAATAATATCAATAACTATTTTGACCAGTGAACACAAACTTTCAAAGGTCAGTTTAATATACACTAAATGGACAAAAGCATTGGGACGCCTGACCATTCCACTAACAGGGACTTGTATGACATTGCATTCAAATACACAGACTTTAATATGATGTTGGTCCCCACATTGCAGCTATAACAGCTTCCACTCTTTTTGGAAGGCTTTCCACAAGATTTTGGAGTGTTTCTGCGGGGATTTGTGCAGAGAAGGAGAGGGCCTGGCTCTTGATCTCCGTTCCAGTTCATTCCAAAGGTCTTGGGTGCGGCTGAGGTCACGGCTCAGTGTGGAGCAGTCAAGTTCTTCCACACCGAACTCATCCAGCCATGTCTTTATGGACGTCGCTTTGTGCACTGGGGCACAGTCATGCTGGAATAGAAAGGGGTCTTCCTCAAACTGTGTCCACAAAGTTTGAAGCATTGTGTTGACCAAAATGTCTTGGTATGCTGAAGCAATAAGATTCAAACCCTGAATTAAAAGGTGTGCCCCAATACTTTTGTCCACAAAGTGTTTGAGAGACGTGTGTCTGTCAGTAACTCTCCGCTAGGGGACAGACTCTTCCAGCTGCTCGGAGGCGATGCTGGAGCCATGTAAACAAAGAATCCAACTTCTGTTCTGCAGGTGAAATAAAAGAAAATCTTCAATAATGGGGAAGCGGGATAACAGAGTGGTAAGTTAAAGAGGCCAAGCAGTTTATTGAAGTGTCTGATTTTGCACGTTTAGCGAGAGATATGCAGTTTGTTTGCAGGTAAACGTGTAGCTAGGCCTGGCTAATACATGTAGCATTAGCATTTGGCTAAAATATGCAGGTTGTCAGATTATAACGTTTAACATCCAACTCGGGGGATTTATATGCAGCTTAGTTGTAAACTCACCCATTTGCTAGATTGACACAAATTAAAATGCATTTCTTTGTGTTAAGCCCTGTTAGTTAGTGAAAGTTTTATTTCTACCACAGCTAATGGCTAATCATATTACCCTGCAGCGTGAGTAGCGGAGTGATTCAACTTTTTTAAATAGCCATTTGGACTGGACGGATGCTTTCATTTATTTTTTAGATTTAAATGTATAATTCCTTGTTCAGTTAGACACAGGTCCACTAGAAAACATTCTCGCTGGCTTTAGTTTGTAGGTAGTTACCTTCTGAATCAAAATACCGTTAATTTAGCGAGGGAAATAGACGAAAACGAGAAATTAAAGTAATGTTTCTAATCTGTCGAGAGTTGAACTTTCTTTCCGTGAAACAATAACTGTAGTAGATAATGGTTTCCTCTCTGTAAACCACAAAAAGAACCTTTTAGCTCAGTAACGTCAATGGACATTAACTAACGTTACACATGTGGGGTAGTGGACGTGGCTGGCTGATACTGATATACGTTCTTATAGGTTTGCAGACCAGCCTAAAAAATACTTCGTTGTACTGTTTATAGCACTGATTATGTTCTGATAGTGTTGCTGAGTTTTTAAGCGACTCTCATAGTCACAATTTAAGTACAGCATTAATCAGTATTGGCCTAATCGTTTTAAGTGTCCATTTGTCATATTTAAGGGTCTATTTGTCAACACACCACAGTGTGAACAGCAACGAAATAATTCTCTGCATTGAACCCATTCACCAAGAGAACCAGTGTGCAGGCAGGAACACAGCACCCGGGGAGCGCTGTGTGGGGATGGTACCTTGCCTGAGGGACCGTAGTGGTGCCACTAGTTGTCCTGGGATTCAAACTCACAACCTCCTGATCGCAGGGGCAACTCCCCAACCACTAGACCACCATGTTCCCTTTTAGCTTTTTACTAGGATTGAGATGATTTATGATTGCATGGTGTGGTGTTGAGATTTCTGCAGGAGGTCCAGCAACTGATTTCCTGGCCCTTGCATGTCTGATATCCGTTACTGGTGTTGCATTACAGCCATACTTGAACCCAATAGCTGCTGCCAGAGCTAGAGGACCTGTTCCTGTCGCCGGTCCCACCATACAAGATTATCTCAGCAGGCCTCGCCCAACATGGTATGGAAATCTGTTAAAAAGTAAAGTAAATTAACATATACATTTGTCATATGTGAACACACAACAGCACCAAATTGTTCTCTGAATTTTGCCCATTCACCCAAGTGAAGCAGCGGGCAGCCAGGAACGCAGCGTGTGGGGATTTTACTTTGCTCAAGGGTGCCTCAGTGGTGCCACCAACAGTCCAGGGATACGAACCCACAGCTTTCTGATCACAGGGATAACTCCCTAACCAAGAGGCCACCAGCTGCTCTAGCTGTTAGAGATCTGCATTTTGTAAACAGTTTGTTAAATGTATCTAGTGGGTGCTTAAAGTATTTACCCAGTGCTGCCAATTCATATTACACATGTATAATTCAGTTCTCTGTGCCTCGAGACTGAAAGTTTGACATTTACTTACATTTTCCATTTACGCAGTTAATTTAAATAAATATGACTTTGTGGGCTGAGTGTTCGCCATGTAGATGTCCTGGATATACCGCCCAGGATGTGCTGAGGATTAATCAGTTAGGATTAGATAAGATATTGTTTTGCCTCCTCTTGTGTCATTGAGTTATCTGACAAATTGCAGGAAAGGATATTCCTCTCTGTGGCAAATCTGGATTAGGAATTCATTTAAAAAGGCTCTGGAAGCGTTTGATAAAATGCATTTATGTAGGTTTATGCTGCCACTGTAACACAGCCAATTCCAAAACCTTAGCAGCAACATACTGAGAAGATGTAAAGGCTTCTCTGACTGAGGAAAAGTAAGGTAAAATAGCATACAGGAAGGTTTGCTCAGCAGTGGATTTATGTAACCCTCAGATGACAATGTCTTTTATCAACCCAAATTGTTCAGTGAGTTTGCTTACATAGGCACTTTCACCGAGTTAAGAGACAGAATGGGCAGATGCAGCATTTCCTGCTCAAGTTGGGCCATTTGGAAATTTTGTTAATCTTTCATACAGTCAAGATTGACTAAGCTGCAAAAACAACCTTCACTAACCTTCACTAAGCTGCAAAAACAACCTTCAGCCCTGTGCTGGGATTTGACTGACCTGCAGTGCAAGGCATACAATCAGAAAAGAGGTCATTTGCATATTTTAGTTTTAAAGACGCAGTAACAAAATTAACTTGTGTAATTTTACGGAATAAACAGGGATTTGAAAATGGGGTAGGAATGAACTACTACTTATATTTTTAGTACATATCGCCACACAAACATGAACAAAATATATTTGAAAATGTAGAATATGGGCCCTTTAAAAACATAAATACCTCGATTTATCAAAACACTTGGAGTTGTGATTAGCTGTCAAATCACTGTAATTGACTAGTGACTGATTTGCATATTGCAACCTTATGCTATATCAAGATTGCAGAGGTTAATATTGCAACAATTGATTGACAGATGATATATTGTACAGCCCCGTTTCTCCTTACCCCAGTCGTTCTACAGTGGAGGTGTGTAGGTAAAAAGTAATACAAGTGTGGAAATCTGACAGTCAGAAACAACTTTTGACTTTGAGTTGATTTCGTGACTCAGGCTTCTTCTACGCTAGCATTGTAGCTTCAGCACAAAACTAAATACATTGTGGACAATTGTAACATTCCTTGAACTTTTTTTTAGAACTTTGTTTTGGCACCTGGCTAGTGCTGTGTCTCACACTGATGTTACATTGTTCTGCCACAGGGAGGAGGTGAAGGAGCAGCTGGAGAAGAAGAAAAAAGGCTCAAGAGCTTTGGCTGACTTTGAGGATAAAATGAATGAGGTAGTCTCAAAATTATAATCTATCAGATTTTTTTTCCATGAGAATAGGATACATTATTAAGACTTCTTTCTAAATTCTCAGCGATGGAGGAAGGAGCTGGAAAAAAACAGAGAGAAGTTACTTGGTGGAGGTGAAAAGAAAGAAAAAGAGAAAGAAAAAGAGAAAGACAAGAAAGAGAAAGACAAAGACAAAGAAAAGAAAGAAAAGGAGAAAGATAAAGACAAGAAAGAGGTAACTACTCATGAAGGATACTCCTAATGCCATTAAATTGCATATGGCCATCATTTAATGGTAATGTCGCTTTTGTATTTTTTTGCAGAAAAAAAAGAAGGAAAAGAAAAAGTCGAGTAGGGTGAGAAAAGCTTTCCATTTTTTACATCTTGTGTAAAACCCTCTCATGAATGTTCTGAAAGGTTTTGTTCCGTTTAGTTGCAACACATACCTAATGGAAAGAATTTCTCGATACATGATTGTCATGCATTTCCTCCTGCTGTTTAGCAAGTTGTTTGATATCTAATGAGCTCTGCTTTTATTGTGTGTGGTCAAGCATTCTTCGTCTTCTTCCTCCTCCTCATCGAGTTCTGATTCCTCCAGCAGTTCGTCATCCGAGTCTGAAGATGAGGTACTGTACACGTGACGTTGATTCCCGTGTTTTGCTTTGTAAACATGTCCTTTTGTTGTTATATCATTGTTGTGATCATAGTTAAGTTTGGTGGTGCTTTTGGTTTGTTGCTGATGTCAGGATGAAAAGAAGAGTGTGAAGAAGAAGCGGAAACGGAAGCGATCCTCAGCACGGAAAGCATCTGACAATTCTAACGCAGAGTCAGACACCGACAGCAAGGTAATGTTTTCCGGACATGACGACTTCTGCAAAAGAAGTGTCCCTTATGATCAAATACTTTGCATTCCTTATTAGCTTTCACTTACATGGTACTGAATTAAAACTTCACATCTTGTGTTGTGAAATGTAGTCTGCTGTCCTCTTAATTAATTCTGTCTGTGTGAAAATCTTGATCTTAACATCTAAACCTTGGAGCTCTCTAAAATGTAACAGTGCTCATATTTTGAACAATTTATGATCAATTTCAGGAATCATCTAAAAAGAAGAAGAAAAAACTCAGGGAGGAGGGAGAGAAGGATAAGGTGGTATTAATTGACCTGATTAAGCCTAAACCATTTTCTGCTGTCCATGTGTACAGAGCTTCTCTTTTGCCATATTCTGCTACATTGAATACTTTTATTATTGCAAAGGATGAAAAAGGCAGTCTGAAGAGGAAGAAGACTGAGAAAAGCCACACAGAGTCCTCAGATGAGTCTGAAGTAGATGGTGATGTAAGGACATTTCACATCAGCTTGATTTTGGTTCAGTACTGTGTTGTTTATATGTTTTGTATATTCCATACAGCGGATACACCAATCGACCTTAACATTAAAACCACACACAGGTGAAGTGAAGGACAGCATCTCAATACAATGGCACCTGTCAAAGGCGTCTAGGTTAGAGCATCTCCAAAACAGCAGGTCTTGTTGGGGTTTTCTGGCATGCACTGGTTAGTACCTACAAAATATGGTCCAAGGAAGGATAACTGATGAACTGGTGACAGGGTCAGGGGTGAAGAACAGGTTAGAGCTGTTTTGGTGACGCAAGGGGGACCTGCACAGTATTAGAAAGGTGGTTTTAATGTTATTGCTGATCAATGTATATAGAACTGACTTGCATGCACTGATTTTTGACTGTTTATTTCCATGTAGGGTGAATCTAAAAAGAAAAAGCGCAGCAGTGAAGAGAGAGAGAAATCTACAGTAAGTTTGATTTTTAAAATAAACTAGTAAAACTAGACAGACGGAATTGGGGCGGAGTCTGTAGTTTTGCGGACCCCTATCCATCCTGTTGTGGTAAAGAAAAAGCTTAGCCAGAAGGCAAAGCTCTCGATTTACTGGTCCATCTATGTCTCCATCCTCACCTATGGTCACGAGCTTTGGGTAGTGACCGAAAGAACAAGATCGTGGTTACAAGAGGCCGAAATGAGTTTTCTCTGCAGGGTGGCAGGGCTCTCCCTTAGAGATAAGGTGAGAGGTGCAGACATTCGGGAGGGACTAGAGCTGCTGCTCCCCCACATCTTAAGGAGCCAGTTCGGGCACCTTGTGAGGATGCACCCTGGACACCTCCCGGGGAGGTTTTCTGGGCATGCCCCACAGGCAGGAGGCCCCGGGGCAGACCCAGGACACGCTGGAGGGACAGTATTTCTCAGCTGGCCTGGGAACACCTTGGTGTTTCACCGGAAGAGCTGGGGAGAGGGAGGTCTGGGCATGTCTGCTGAGGTTGCTACCCCGCGACCCGGACACGGATAAGCAGCAGAAGATGGATGGATGGATAGTAATTACACAAATACCAAATACCACGATTAATTCAATTCTAAGAGAGGCCTGGGAGAGTTGTCACCTGGAGTAAACTGCAACACCATGTCGATTGCGTTTTGATTAGCACTCAATTTAATGGAAGTGAAATGTTCTAACTGATGTGGTCTAAAGGAGTTGTTTTTCGAGTTTTGGTTGAAGTGTAAAATATGGTTTCAAGTACACATGCAGACAACTGACTGATCAGGACATGGTATCTAGTAACTCACAGCATACTGTGCAAGAGACTGACCAAAGAACAATACAGGTTACTGTAGTATGTAAACACTTAAAAAATTTAACAACTATTTACTCCTCACTCCACACCTATACAGCCTATAACAGTTAGTCCCCTGTTCATGCTGAACCTATAAGGAGTATTGTGGGCTTTCTGAAGAAGGCGTGGTACACTGCAGTCCGTAAGGGAATAAGTGAGGAAAAAAGGTGCTAGAGCCCTGGTGTCCCCTGTGTGTTTAAAATGTTTCTTGTAGCAGAGTCTGAACAGATCTGTACGCTTAAACGTCTTGTGTTTTTTAGGACAAATCAAAGAAAAAGAAGAAGAAGAGACATAAGAAACACAGCAAGAAGAAGAAGAAGAAGAAGACCTCAGGATCGGAGTTAGAGTAGAGAGTAGCTGTGTGGCGTTAGTTGTGAAAGATAGCTGGAAGACTGAGTGTGTATGGAGCCCTTGCTGGACTGCTGGAAAACCCAACAAAGGTCTGCTAGAGGGACTCTTGTCTTTGGAGCAGTGTGTCTTCCTGCTTAAGCAGGATGATGAAATGGCTGAATGGATGGTTGGAATTGGGGGGGGGGTTCATATGGGTTATGAGGGCTTTGACTCCCTGTGGGTTTTTTATTTTTTGCTTGTGTATTTTTTTTGTTCTGTTTTTCATTTTGTTTTGTTTTTTTAAGCAGAAGATTCTCTGTCCAAATAAAGCTCAGTTATTCCATTGATTATCAGTTGTGGTGCTACATGTAATTTGCACATAACCACTTCATATCCCAGGGTTTGTTCAGTAATTACATGGACTGCAGTGCAAACTGAATTATTTCTAGGTTCTAGAAGTGTTTAATAAAAGGTTGGACTTGCAAATGTCTCTTGACTATTTAAGAGGTTGAAGAGGAACCGTTTAAGAGGCCGGCTGGACTTTTGTAGGCTCGATATTTTTTTGCCATTCACCTTACTCATTTTAAAAGATGGAAGTTACGCTGTTATTCCACTTGTCAAAAGGAGAAAGCTAGATTAAATATTCAAAAGAAACATTTATGAAGATGATTGATGGATTACAGTCCACACACACACACGTTCTGAAACACATTGAATTCTTTTTAGTCCCGTCTTTAACGGTCCAGCTGAAGCGGAGTGAAATTGTGCAATGACGAAAGGATGTGAGGGAAATTTCTTGCCACCTTCTGTAAAGTGGGTGCAGATGAAACTTTGCATGTCCCTGTACACATTGTGTCTTACGCTGGTTTAGGCTTAGCTGTCTGTGTGCAATACTAAACAATCAATCCAACGACCATAATAACTTTAGTTAAAGTCCTCTCAGAAATGGATGTATTTTTTTCCCCCTCTGTGATCTGATACGTCCTGCATGTGTCATGAGTATCTCTGTCAGAGCCTTTTGATGAAGCTCAATGTGGCCCTGGAGGAAGTGTCAGCCTTTCTGAGCCTCTGCCAGGTGTATGGTCACCTCCTGCTGTCCCATGGGAGGGGCCTTATTTCCCTGGCAAATGCTGTCACCAGTTCCCCTTTTCTTGTCACAGTCATAGAGTTCCTGGAGAAAAGCAAGCAGAAATGGATTTGATAGGAGTTGCTGTCTCTCTGCTCCTGTGTGCCATGATTCGAATGTCAGGTAAGATGTTTTCCTAATAACACTGTCAACTGTAGCTTAAACATCTTGTGCTGAAAAAGCTTACTATGGATGATGTCATAACTTTAGTTTGTGCAGTGCTAATTTTCATAATGGGAATTTAAGCTTGAAATTCATCATAGGTTCTATATAACTGCATACATAAATGATCTAATTATTTACTGGTTAATGTTTATGCACATGAAGGCCTGTCAGTAACATGTAAATAATGTTAAAAGCCTAATTTGTTTGGTGATAAGTTTGTGGATGAGTGTTATCCTGCATTACTTTCAGTGTTTTGATCATTTAATTCTTCTAGCTCAGAGGTTTCAATACCTATCCTGTATGTCTTTGTTAGTTGGTGCATATTTTATTCATAAGTAGCTTTTATGATCTCAACACTGAAAAGTAGTCCTAATACAACGCAGTGGTGTGTCCTCGCCGTCAAAACAAAACCTTCTTATTGGTCTGTTTTTTACATAACTCAAAAACTCAACCCTTTTACATTCTGTGAAAATAATTCAAATTAATGGATTACTTGAAATAATCCAAAATGATTCGGAATCTATTTTTTTCTATCATTAACTTCCATTTCAAGCTATAACTGCTTTTTCTTTCTCTGGAGATATGTTTTGATCTGACAGCAATAACAGCAATTATGTATTTGGTGATATGTCCAACCCACCCAATAGGTACTAAATATTCATAAACTTCTCACTAAGGCAGTGTTCCGATAACTTGACACCAAGTTCCCTTATCTCATAGCCATCACATGCTGCTCTAGATCAACACCAGACTTGATGCAGTGGATTATTCATGTACAGGACTTGGTTATTGTCCGATATGGAATCTACTGTCGTTCCGAGCACAGCTGAATTACTTTAACCTACTTAAATCTCAGTTGCCACAGTGTGTGAGAAGCCTAATGTGTGGTTTTGTTAGGAGATTGTTGGTCTAACTGAAGGCGCTTTAACCTAATGTCCATTGTCTTGCTGATCTCTTAGTCACCACTGTTATCACCACAACAATCTCCGGTTTGTTTAGAGACACCAGGAATAGAGAAGGCTAAGCACACTCCGCAGTATTCAACAGGCCTGCTGAGGATAGTGTGCAGTAAACAGTGGCACACTTCTAACCTCTAGGCCGCCCCGCCTCTAGGCTTCTTCATATACAATAGGGGTGTCCTTATTTATTATTTAAGGGACAACACGAGCTGCACTGTGGTCTATTGTAATGCATAGAGCCGGCAGCAGGCAGAGAGTGGGCTAGCTGTAGTCCAGGAAAAGGCGCGTGTGTGTATACATACACCCACTACCTACCCTCCTACTGCCACAAAGTCCCTCCTAGCAACATAGTACAAATGAGTAGCTGTCAGTTAAGACTAGGTAACAGATCCGTTCCTCTTTATATTTCATGGCTGTGTAGTAGCAACGTGTTCTGTATTTTGCTGGACATGAATGGATTATTTACTTACGTTCACTTAAGTTACTTATTGTTCACTCATGCCCAGCTGCCTAAATGTTCAGGAATATCTTCACTGAAATTCCAAGGCGTTGAAGCTTCTTCTGTCTTTGCCAAAGCAACATGACTTCATGTAATGCTCAACTGTCTTCACACTGACCTGGTGTTTGCTCAAAGACCAGTTTGGAGAATTTAGAGAGGATCATGTGTTTAGCTACAATCATCCAGTATAGCCAGTCAATATTTGCTCTTGGCAGTTACAGGACAGATTAAACTGCCAATTGTGTAAATCATCAAATGTAACAAGGACAAGGAGGGTGTAATAAAGCTTTGGTGATAGGATCTTTGCTTCAAAAAAAGAAGTTCTCAGGAAACAAAATACAGGGTGTGTTTCAGAAAACGTGCCATGTTTTTAACAATATTGCACTTACTGAGCGACACTGGGGAAATGATTAAGTTCCTTTGATGGAACTGACGATATTGATGACAATAGTGGATTATGTCAGTTTTGTTGAGTTTTTAAATTGTTTGCTCTCCTTTTATCAACTGTGGGAAATGTATAGTTCCCCTGCTGTAAAAGGGGATACGAATTTCCCCTATCTCGCCACATTCTGCATATTATAACTGATCAGAATTTATCTCAATTTCTAGCTATGCATTCTCCAAAATAAAATGAATTTAGTTCCTGGTAGTGCCACAGACACCCATGCATGACTTAGGTTAAAGAGAGAATAATCAGTGGTACTAACTCTGGCTGGATAGAACAGCCTTCTCTGTGTTGAATTAAGACCTCGGTGACTTTAAATATGGCGCAGTCATAGAGTGCCACCTTTGCTACAAATGAGTTTGTCATATTTCTGCTTAGTTAGATCTGACCTGGCCTACTGTAAGTGCTAGTATTGTGTTATAGGAGCAACAACAGCGCAGCCACAAAGCTGTAGATCAGAACTGCGTTAGTTTCAATATTGAAAATGTGGGGTGACATGTGACTTCGAGGGAGCTGGCCCTCTCATAGTGTTGGTGGCATCATGTGATTGGTTAAGACCTAGCTAAAGGTCAAAAATCAGCAATTAGTAATTGGTGAGGGAAAAAAAGGCAAAAAGTGTGTCCCTACAGAATCTTTCAATTAAGTAGTTTTAACACAGGTTTTAAAGAACCATCCACTGAATGGTTATTTAGGGAACTGAATGTGATTCTTCTAAAGGTTATTTAAAGAGCTCTTTTTTTGGTACCTTAATTTTTTTTAAGAGTGTAGTTCGAATTTCATATAAATGATCTGGATTGTTTCTGTTTGGCAGGTGCTGACACCGAGCTCATATCGGTGCCTACTGTCCTGCATGGCCTGAAGGGAGACCATCTGCATATACCTGTGAAAACCGATTTTGAGTTGAAACAGGTGGTGTTCCAGGGCACCTGGTCCAAGATCAGGCCCCAACTTAACAACCTGGTCACCTTTGATAACAGCACAGTGATCCCCAACTTGCTGCTGAAGGACATGCTGATCTTCAATCTTGAAAGCCTCTCCCTGACCTTGAAGGAACTGGATGATGCAGCTGAAGGAGAGTACCAACTAAATATCAACATAATGTTCCCTGGCCAAGACCAACAACTACAGACCATAACCAGGGACGTGACAATTACTGTGAATGGTGAGGATGACTGTACATGCTGGAGTTGTTTCACTTCTGTAACATCCATCAGCTGACCTGCTAGTGAAGTGGATGACACTGAGGCTTTTGTTGAGGTGTTGTTTATTGCCTTGTTTGCATGCTCCTGCATGAATGTGAGCTCCTACAGCCAGGTCTACATGTCTAGAAATAGGTTGTTACCCTTTATTGATCGATTTACAAGGAAAATTGGTCATTTTACTTTGTGACAATGTGTGACAGTTAATACCATGTCATCAAATAGTTGGTGATGCTGTGGGTAGTAGATGGCTGAATGAATTTCTCAAATGCTGCACTGGATTTTTCCAGTCAGTACTTCAGGTTGCTCCTCGGTAACAGGTTAAGGGTAAAGGGGGCATTTGGCTTATGCTCTTACCCAGAGCGACTTATAGTCATTAGTTACAGGGACAGTCCCCCTGGAGCAAGTAAGGGTTAAGAGTCTTACTCAAGGACACAGTTGTAGAAAGTGGGGTGTTTGAACCTGTAACTTTGTGGTCATCAGGTTCACAGGCACCTAGTTAGGTTAGATTAGGTTACTAGGTTATTAAAAAATATTAGAAAGACTATCTTTGAATATTTTTGAACCTATGTGCTTAATTGACTTAATTACAAATTTTTCATAATTTAGCATTGAGAATGTGTGTCTTAGAATTAATACCTGTGCTTCTGGTGCCAGTTTCATTTTGAATGATTAATTTTGAACATGTGTGTTCTTAGTGAACCTCCCCACTCCTATTGTGGTGAAGAGCTCAAACGGCACGCTCATGGAAGACCGGGACAATGTTAATCTCACCTGCAATGTGGCAAAAGGAGCTAGGGCTAATTACCAGTGGTTTAGAAACAACAACCCAGTAACCCCGAGTGAGCGTCACACGTTCTCCCAGAACAACAACACCCTGTTCATCAGTCCAGTGAAGAAGGAGGACATTGGCATGTACACCTGTTTGACCCAAAACCCCATCAGCCACAGCTGGAGCAGAGCCATGGAGCTCAGCGTGTTCTGTGAGTGTCCAACGTAGTCCTTTTCACTCTACATCAAACCACATTATATAAGAAATCAAGCATCTCCTACTACCTGTATTTTGCTTTCATATCCGCATCACTCACATCTTACATCCTCTGAGGTTATTTCCACTTTGTCTAGTTGCTCCTATTACCTGAGGATATATATATATATATATATATACGTCTTGCGTGCACTTGCTGTCTTGCGTGTTTCACTCATACAAAATGTTGCCGTGCATACAAAGCATCTCAAGCCTGGTAATACAGCCTGGTAAAACTCAGATGATACAAAAATTCCTTATTGCATGAACTGCAGACAACTATCAGTTTTTCCACTTTTCGTTCACTGGCCCATGCAATATGTTCTCGTCTCCTCCTTTATTGTACAGAGCACCTGTGGCCAGAACCACACCAGGTTAAAGTCACGTGTTGCGATTAATCAGCGTTCATTTTTTATAAATATTTGAATGAACACAAACAACAATAATACTTCCTCATGGCAGTCCAGTATTAGTGGTTAGCACTGAATTCCGGGCTCAGTCAATACTTCTTTAAATTAGATCAGGTGTAGAAATTCCTGCAATCACTAGGGGCATAGAGGAGAAATCTGGAACAGAACAGGTGCTCCAATCAGCTCACAAAATATCAGAATCTTCATTCTGCTTTCTTATTTGTTTGCATTCATTCTAATTAAAACATATTTGTTGGCAGAAAGGCACCCACTGCTGAAAAAATGGGCTTTTTGCACAATACTGTATTTATCTATTCATCCATCCATCCATCCATCCATCCACACACAGAGAAATGCAGGCTCAACAGCAGATAAAAATCTAAATGATTACATAGAGCTAATTGGACTCTTTCTTTCTTTTCTTTTCTTTTCTTTTCTTTTCTTTCTTTTCTTCTTCCAATCACAAGGGCAACTTTGGTTCAGCAGTAACCAAATAAAATATCTCATACACAGAATAAATAATGCTTAATGTACATTTAACACATACACTATATGGCCAAAAGTATGTGGACAACTGACCTTCACATGTATATGAGGTTGCTGAATAGTCCATGGGCATTATTGATGCATGTCTACATATATAAACAACTGACAAAAAAACAAGGGTGGAAAAATAAACATTATCAGAAAACTTCTTTCTTTCTTCTCAGACGGCCCTTATAACCTGGAAGTGAACTCAGAACAGGGTCTGAGAATTGGAGAGGTGTTCACAGTAAATCAAGGAGAGCTGGTCTTTTTTGACTGCCTGGCTGATTCCAACCCTCCCAATACCTGTGTGTGGATCTCTAGAACCGACAACAGCACAGAAGTCCTCATGACGGGCCCCCGTTTTGAAGTGCCTTTACAGAAGTTAGCCCAGCCCACGAAGTTCTTGTGCCGGGCCTTCAACAACATGACCATGAAGCAGGACGAAAGACACTTCACACTGGTGGTGGCTAATCTTGGCAAAGGTATATAAACAAGGCTGTGGGTGACATATTGCTTTGGGGCAAGACTTTCTGCTTATGTTTGAACATGTAGACATTAGTACCCAGCTGACGTTGCTTGACTAAGCTAATTTGAATCGTTTTCTGATGAGAGTCTGATAAGCACACTGTATGCTTTACAGTAACTGCTGATCTGAAGCTGTTTTTAGTTGCTAAGCAGTTATCACTGGACCTTGGATGAAGGCTGGTGCTGCAGGACTGGAAAGTAAATAGGAGTCAGCAGCTGGTCAGCTGGTTCTTTAGGAACTCATGACATTCTACTCAGTTATAAGCCCTGGCTTTGAATCTCATAGTGCTTGGAAATCTTTGGACAGTTGATTCATTTGGGGATGCATAAGTTGTACTGGTTCAGTTTTTAACAGTGATACGTTGAAAGTACATTCATGCTTCGTTTGCACATCGCACACTGTTGACTTTATTCTAGCCGCGTGACGTGACTTAGAAACAAGAATAACCTCAAATGTTTCCTTAACCATTTTTACATTTACGGCATTTAGCAGACGCTTTTATCCAAAGCGACTTCCATTCCCTAACTACAGGGGACAATCTCCCTGGAGCAACTTGGGGTTAAGGGTCTTGCTCAGGAACCCAGTGGTGGTGTGCTGAAGGTAGGATTCGAACCCATGACCTCTTGGTCCAGAGGCAAGTATCCTACCCACTGAGCTACCACCACCAATCCACTGAACAGCAGAAGAGTAAATCTCGCACCTGACACTCCTAAAGATAAAGGTGTCAGAAGCAGTTAGTGGAAACCATTAAATAATTTCCTTCCAAAACTTCCTTTTTGGCACCTTTTTATTTTTAGGAGTGAAGGAACTGGTTCTAATACATTGTTGAATTACATTTCAACACAACTTTATGATAAATGATTATTTTGATGCAAATTATGTAAAAAAAAATAAACAGAATACACATATGGTACTGGAGCAAAGTAGTAGTTACATATAGAGAATAAAGCCAGTACACAAATGACACTTTCACACCTTTCTAGTTTGGTGTGGAACAACTCTACTTTTCCTTTGGTGAACGTTTTCTTGGGTTTTTCACTTTAGTCCATTTTGACAGGTGTGGACACTTCACCTGTACTTGGGCAAACCCTCAAAAAAATGAGCTGTTGTGTGACAAAAAGGCAGGTTTTGCTGCTTCTGAATCCTGCCTCCGTTTGTGGCTGGAGGGAACATGTTTTGATGACAGTCCACACCAAATGAGGGAATGTGACATCAGATCATGCTCCTCTAGCAGCACCTCAACACTCTAGTGTCCTGATTTAGTCAAAGTGACAAACCATTCAGTTGTAAAGAAGCAGAGAATAATGCGATTCACATATGTTAAGTCTCTCTATTTTAATAAAGTAGAGGAAAGATAATACATTTCTATCAAGAACATGTGTGAGATTTTATACAGTGATAGGCCAGTAAAAGTTAATGGCTTTTATGAGAAAGTAAGAGTGCTTGTTTCGCTGTGCTGTTTTATGACCAGTCAGCAGACAGCTCTGTGTGTAACATGCTGCGCTGTAGCAAAAACCCAAACTCTGATGCTCACTTTAGCAAACCAACTACCTGTGAAAACAGCTTAAGCCTTTTGGGGGGATTTCAAAGTGAACATTAGCCAAACAAAATAAGCACATAATTTATTGCATATTGCACATGCTGCTTTTTTTTTGGAACTGTACTGTTAGTTCTAGTTATGTATCTATTTATTTATCACTGCTAGGTCAGTCATTTATTTATTCTGTCTCCTCATACACTGGTCTGTTCTGGTACAGCTGATTCATTTTACATTTGACACCTCGTCTCCTTTAATACTGAATACACAATTTGTTATTTGCTTCATATATTTTATACTTAGTTACAAGAGCAGCATCTACAGAGCTGCAAATCTTATTTTGTTGCACTGTATATTCCTGGGTATTGCAATGACAGATATTCTGTTCTATTCTGTTCTACTCTATTGCTTATATTATTGCTGTGAACACATTGCTATTGATTTTAATCTTTATATGACACCCCTGTTAAACAGCATCCTTGCTAATATTACTGATATTCTGCTAAATGTAAATGGAAAAGCCTGTTTATTATACCTTTAAACCTGCAGACCAAATAGATCCTAATTAGTCATTACAACATTGCAATCTGTTTTCAGGTCGTGAAAAGCTGCAGGGTGAGAATGCAGTGTCTCCCTTAGCAGCCATTACCGTCGCCTCACTACTCATCATTCTGTGCATGCTGTTTGTGTTCTTCAGGAAGACGTGCCATCCTAAAAGAGGTGCGTGTGTGTGTGTGTGTGTGTGTGTGTGTGTGTGCGAAACTCATTGCTAGCTATGCAAAATAGTTTTCTTTATAAAAAAAGAAAGAAAACAGTTTAATGTAGTGCATCGAAACTGTTCAAGCTACAAAACAAACGTATATGCAAATTTTGCTGCGAAAAGGCTCATTTTGAATTTGCCGTTTCCTCGATGTCACATAAAAACCCTCACATTTACAAATATCCATCTTCTCAGTCTTCATCAGCGCCCATTCACAGTAAAATTATGAAGAGCATTTCAGTCTTTACTGGTTTTAAAACGGGACCCAATACAGTACAGCCAATTACAGAGATGCAGTAGCAATAACAGCCTGTTTAAGAGACAAAGAAAGATTTGAAATGGCCATGTAAAAACGGAATTATTAATATTTGGTGACGAAAACCATATACATTCCATAGGTAGAGATTATTTAATGTATTTGCTGCTTTTCATATGAAGCCCAGTACAGGGCATCTAATTACAAATGTGCAGTAGAAATAACAACTGGTTCAATTTTAAGAGAAAAAGAGGGATTTGAAATGGCTTTCTAAACATTTTGAAAACCACATAAATCTCATGGAAAGAGACTGTATAAAAAATAAAATGCAACAAAAACGTATGACTTGGGCCCTTTAAATGTTTTTTACTATTATGCTGGGTTAGATGTTGCTCTCACTGGAGTGGAGCCTGATACTACTTGGTACTAGTTATATTTAATGTATTCATTAATTTGACTATAGTTAAGAGCAGGTTCAGGAATACAGGTTTTATCCAAATCAGCTGGAGTTCTTGGGAAAAGTTCTCAGGCTTATCAGACTGTGATCAAAACTGCTGGAGATGTACAGTATCAGTTACACTTTCAGTATTACTGTTGTATCCTGGAGGGTCCATGATCATGTTTAATCACATGTATTTTTTGCTTTTACAGTGTTGATGAAAATCTACAGCAGGTAAGGGGAATACGGCTTGAATTTTTTTTTTCTGAAGACAAATATTTACTTCATGCCTGAGGTTAAATAACACCTGATTTGGTCCCACCCCTCCAGGCCTATGCCAGAACCAAAAGGACTGCATCGTTCAGGTAAGTACCCTACACGGTTTATACTCTAATGTGACTGGTGTGTGTTGTCAAGCAGTTCTGTGTACACAGACTCTGATCAAACACACTGCAGCCGTCCTATCAGCTCAAAACAATTACCATAATTATATCTGGCAGGTTTCAGTCACCAATTCCACAAACACATTTTCTTGAATAGACATCTGTCTCTTGTTCAAGCGTGTGCTCGGTTTGCAGAGTACAACTGTAACTTATTGTTATTGATTGTTAAGTGGTAGCACAAACTGTTTGGAGGGGCAGCAGCAGGTTTCTCTTCTGTGCTTAAAGGGCAAGTATTAGAAGACAAGTAACCAATAGTGTAAAGGCTGAATTTCCACTGTAGATTTATAGGTATAGGACCTTTTTATGCAAACACATGATACTATCCGAACAAAAGATAAAACTCTCAGAAACCTCTCTGAAAAAGTCATTTTATAGGTGAATGAAATATACTTACTGTATGATTTTATTTATATATATATATATATAAAAGCCATTTTATATCGTTTCTTTTGCTCCTTTCAGCATACAAGTTTGACGCACAGCTAAGATGTTTAAATGATGTCAAAAAAGGGAGGAGTTTTGTTCCAACAGCAACAGTGTGGTCTTACCAGTGAAACTTGTCTTATTTATATATTAACATGCAGTTCATTAATGCATAACAGGGAAAAAAAAAAAGAATATTCTCGGTAAAGTAAAAAGAGAGCAAGAATAATATATAAAGGTAGAGAAAACCTAGCGTAAAGTTACATGGTTGCGTCTACAATTGTGTTTTAACCTGAAACTGTATTTATTTAAGTACTTTTTTGTATTCTTGTATTCCTTTTTGCTGCTGCGACAAGTTATCCTGTAGGATCCTTTAGGTAGTTTAGTGACTGACTAATGTCTGATGCCTTGCAGTATTTCATACATGTGGGCCATTTAGTAATTATTGTCGTGTTCTGGTAGGCCATGAGGATGCGACTGAAGACTTTGGCATCTATGAGTTCATCTCCGTGCCTGGGAAAATGGAGTCTAACCATGTGAGTCAGCTGGTCTGATTAAAGCCTAGACGCTGTGTTTGTAGCAAGTTGTTTTTCACAAGATTAACTGTGATGTGTGTGTGTGTTTTTTTTTCATCAGGCTTCATGCAGATCTCTGGCACGACTCGACTCTGTCAAAGATTTGCATACCACCATCTATGATGTCATCAGACATGTTCCTGAAACTCCCACGCTCAGTCTACTGAAGTGAGCTGGTTGAATGCACTCAAGCTGGATTTGGTGAAGGACACAATAGTGTTCCTACAGAAACATGTAAAGACACAAGTCATTCTCTCAAGTGGGCATGCTGGTTAATGCCATCGCTTCTTTAATTTCTTCCTAGAGTCACTTGAATTTGATTATGCTTGTTAGCATTTTGATGAAGAACTTTAACAAAGACAGAATCTTAATCGCTATCCATTCAACCGGTACATAATTATGATATTTATTTATTTCATATGACTCCTTGCAGGTCGGTATATAGTGTGCATTTTTTTATAGTTATTCTCTTGTCACAGGCTTTACATACATGCAGCGGCACTGATGTTCTGTTTCAGTGGTAATAGTTACGACTGTTAAACATTACAGGAACATGTGATCATGTGATTTCCACTTACACTCGTATATATGTTTTACCAGCCACACTGACACCTGAGAGTATTCATACAGTTGTACCATATGTAGCCTAGCCCTTATTCCCTTGCTTTGTCTGAAATATGAATATAAATAGTATGCATTTTTGTATTCTAATGCTATATTTTTGCACACTGCAATGGCATGGTGTCCTGTAGTATTCTATGTCATAGATATTAGACTGTTCTTTATATTGCATTGTTGAAGCGTGAATGGGTTTCTATTGTAAAACTACCTTGTTAACTATTTACCGTTAATAAAAAAAAAAACTCACTATTTTGAAGAAAAAAAAAGATTTTCTTGGATCATTTATCCGTATACTAGATATGGGCGAAAGTGTTGTGTCAGCAGTCTGGACAAGGGAAGTGACAGAAGGCTTTCAACCCAGCACTTGTCTCCAGCTGGGCTCACTGTTCACTTGAGTCACGAAGTTTGTGTGTGCGTATGTGTGTGTGAACCGAGGCGTTTCAACTGAATGTGTGTGAATTTAACATTTCACCAAGCTAAATTAACACATTCTTGTCCCTGTATCAATGTACTATGATGAATAAAATGGCACAGGACTTGTTCTGACTGGTGTAAGCTAAAGTAATACAATTTTGAACAGTTATACCTTGCAAGAACATTGAAAAGTGCCCATTTGATTTTGAGTACATGTAGATTTCAGGCATTTATTCACCAATTTGAGGTTTGAGTTGTTTAATTAAACAATAGTAACAAATGGTGGTCAAAAGAACTGGTGATTAAAAACCACTATATAGATGGTTTTCGATATAAAGCATTTTTTTCAGGTTTGTGCGAGGGCAAGCTCAGACTAGCCGAAAAGAATGTTAAAGTGTCAGATACTGACATGAGTTAATAGTAAATGTGCTATAGCTGAGTCCTAGAAAAGCAGTTGTCCCTAAGGCTCAGTTAAGGTGCAAAACAACTGTGCTCATTACCCAAAAACTTGCATAATTATTCATTTGAATAACAATTTTGATCTCCTAAGTTCCTGGGGCAAGTGATCAACAGACAATTTCTATCACAAATCCAATCTGCTCTCATTTATTCTCACACAGAATATATGGTATATGGTGTAGCAGGTATATATAATTTGGCATACGTGAGTCATAACACTGGTACTGACTGGATGATGTTTTTATGAACAGGCTTTATGGCGGGAGACCATCTGTTCAGTGTGTGTTTTCCAGGAGGAGCAAAAGAATTACACCAGCAACTCCACTGTCTGGAGGCCTACTGCTCCCTCATTTGGCAGGGAAATAAGCTCGGATGTCACTGGCCTTTACTGACCCAGGAACGTTTCTATTTCTGTAGCATCTGCTCCAAGCAGCACTGAATTTTCTTTAGAAAGAGTCATTTCCAAACACATCCACCAGCATGGCACTGCTTCCGCAAGTGCGTTTGGTGTAAACACTTCCTGGAACCAGGAGCAAAGAAGCATTGTAAACAGGGTGGGGGTTATAATCCTTATCATTTTCACACTGATGTCCACAGATGCCTTTTTGTTAATCTCCTAAAAATCCAGACGCATAACAGCTGAGCAAGAACATTTGTCTCCTACCTGTAGATCTTTTACTGGTTTATCATCACCACCACCACCACCACCTCCACCTTCACCACCATTATAGATTTATATATGAAACTATGGTGGTGCTGAACATTTTCTGTAAGTCTTATAATATGTAAGAAGCCAACAAACAACATTAACAATTTTCATGACTGGTCAGGAAAGGGTGGATATCAAGAGAGTGTATTAAATCAGTACCAATTCCTGGCCAGTCAGCAGGGGCAGAATGGGACAAAAAAAAAACAGCCCTGGCATTTTGGGGTAGAACGGCCCACCACATACAATTATGCACACCACCCATCTTTGTGCTCCCATGAAGGTGCATACCAAAAAGTAGTATTCAACAAAAGTAGTATTTAATAAAAGTAGTATTCAACAATGTAGTATTTTATTAAAGTAGTACACAATAAATTGTGAACAAATATGATGTAGCTGAATCTTTATGAATATTTGGGAATAAAAGAGAGGGCATTCTGTATGTGAACAATGATAGAACTAAGTCCATCTAGAAGGTGCAGTTTAAGACAATGTACACACACGCATGGGTGTTCTGATGAATATATACACACGTATATATAATACTAAAATATTTCTAACATATATTTTCAAATAGTTGATGTTAGATGGGATCAGTGGGTTTTGCTGCTCCTTTATTGTACTGTATCTAGACAGAGAACTTAGGAGACAATTTAACTTATTTCTCAAAGAAGTCTTCAGGTTTTGCGTCAGATTATGGAGACTAGTATCAATAAGAGTACTGACGAGTATCAGTCTTGATAAGTATGATCAGTGTTGAGATCAGTTTCAGCGAAATCCTAACGACCCCCTCCCTATTTAATGATACAAACAATTGTTGATAATATTCTACTCTATGTTTGCCACAACCAGATGGCCACAAACTTTAGAAAAGGTTGTTAGTAATTCTCATGTAAGTCTTTTTTTTAATTGTTGAAAAGTTTTCGTTTTTTCATTTTATTTTTCACACCACTCACCACATGTAGACTTTTCACGTGTTGTGCCTTTTTGTTTTTAAGCAGTGATTTTTTTTTACATGGCTTTTTGTTCAGCAGTATAATGTCATGAGATTTCTACATCAAACTCACATGACACTACCAGTGTGCATGCATGAAACACGCTATAATGTTCAAGGCTTAACAGGTCATGTGTGATCACATTTTTCAGGTGAAATCATGTTTTCATATGGCACAAATGATCCCGTGTGAAATGCATGTAATGGGGTTATTTAATGTTTTGTCTGCTTACTCATGTGCTCTATAATCCGTTAAGAGGGAACTCTTATACAGTCTTGATGCAGAGTCATGTTCCATAACTTGCAGCTGAGCATTTTACAGACTCGTTTCCACACTTACAAAATGCTGACATCTGCTGGTGCTGCAGAGCAACAGATTTTCCCCTCTTTTTCAGAAACGCATCCAAAAATGAAATTGCTGTCCTTCTAAAAGTCAAAGCACGACAACAGTCTAAGAAAGAACATTATGTACTGATGTTAAACTGACAAAGCCAAGGTATGACTTTTTCATCTGATTTTTATTATTTATTCCCCTATTTGTATAAATGATTGATTATGGACCTTATGGATAACGTAAACCACCCACTCCACAGTGTGGTGAACGACCTGAGAAGTACCTTTAGCCACAGACTGACCAGCTTAAGGTGCTCCACTGAACGCCACAGGAAATTCTTCCTTCCCACTGCCATCAGACTCTACAACTCCTCCCTCAGTCACACACCCACACAATAATCTGTGCAATAGCCTGCTGCTCCTTTCTTATTGCGGGTTTAAAAAACTATCATTGTGTGGAAGACTACGTGCATTATTTTGCTGTGATGTGCAACAGTCTATGTGCAATACTATGCAATGTTCTTACCAGGTAGCAAATATTATGTGCAATATCGTATGCTATCCTCTAAATGGCGCTAATTCACTTAATTACTGCAATAGCTTCTGTGCTATATTACTACTTTTATTCATATTGTGGTTGTTTTCTTTCCACATATTTTTACTCAGATTTACTTTATTTTATTTTGATTTATATTAGACTCTATTTACTTATATGAGACTTATTTATTTTATTTTATTATTGTACGTTACTGATCCCGGAGGAAACTGCTTATGTTGTAACTGCAAAGACACACAGACACACAGAGACAAGAACAGTATAAAATATGAAGTCTAAATGAATCTAAATAAAAATCTGTAGAATTTTTTTAAAATATGAAATAAAATATGGCATATACACACATGCTGGGTATAAAAACTATAGATAAGTAACTTAATTAAGTGAATTTCTAGACACAGATGGTGTGTAGAACTCTTGTGTAGAATCACAGAACTGGTTTCTCTAACGTCAAAGCTTTTTGACAGGTCTCTCTTAAACTACATATCCCAGAACACACCACTGACCCTGCCTGGTCACATGAGCAGAAAGAAATATGGCAGCTGTCTCCCGTACTAGTAACTGATTCACTGGTGGAAAAAACATTAGTGTCTAAACATCGGTGCTGTGTCACATTCATATCGTCTTTGTTCTTCAAGATGCAGAAAATCAAATCTTTAATGTCCAGACAGGTGAGTGGCAGTGTTTATGGTCATGTCTGTTTGTAGTTCAGATGTTAAATGCACATTAAGTGCGGAAGTGCAGTTAGCTGGTAAACATATGAGGCTAATGACGGCTAGCTAAAATAAACCAAATAAAAATGAAAAAACAGAGACGACACAGTACGAATAAGTCATGGGGTGGATTAGATATCGGTTAAGTTAAATAAATGGTTAAAGCATATGTACATTCCTGAGATAGGTGAGGAGGCCAGAGCTGACTGACGAGCATCCTCATCTTCAAGCTAACTCTGTCTTTATCCAGAGGTGGCTTAATGATAAGGTAAAGAGACAACCTTAGCAAGTGTTATTGCAGAGCATGGTTTTTAAAAATGGGTTGGTTCTAATGTGTCTTCGGTGTTTTAGCTGTGGAGACTCACAGTGTTGTCATTTTGCTACTCTCCAGCATTGGCTTAGCACTCTATTTATGTACACCTGCTTTAGTTTAATTAAAAAAAAGGTAACGGGACAATATACAATTAATGCAAAGGACAGTTTCAGTAATAATAATAAGGTACAAGAGACAGTCTGAACAAGTATCAATGCAGAACCCTGCGTCAAATAATGAGTTGGTTCTAATGGGTCTTTGCTGTTTTAGGTGTGAAGACGTACGTAGTAATGCTGTTTGGCTACCCTGCAACATTGGCTTAGCACTGTATTTCTGTAGGCCTGCTGTAGTTTTATAATAATAAGGTAATGATAAAAGATTCAATCTTGTGTGCAAGTATTAATGCAGAGAGTGGATTTTAAAATAATAATAAGGTACAAGATTCAGCCTTAATTAGTGCAGGGCATGATTTCAAATAATGCATTGATTATAATGGATCTTTGCTGTTTTAGCTGTAGAGACTGTCATTTGGTTATCCTGCAGCATAGGCTTAACACTGTGTTTCTGTAGATCTACTGTAGTTTAATAATGATAAGGTAATTATACAATATACAACATTAAGAACTGTTAATGCAGAGCATAGTTTCAAATAATGCATTGATTCTAATGAGTCTTTGCTGTTTTAGGTGTGGAGACTCACTTAGTATTGTCAGTTCTCTACCCTGCAACATAGGCTTAGCACTCAGTACTTCAGTAGACCCTCTGTCATTTCAGATTTGTGCGCAAAGTGTGTAAAGTGAAGCAGCGGGCAGTTAGGAACCCAGGACCCAGGGAGCAGTTTATGAGGATGGTACCTTACTTAAGGGTACCTCAGTCTGGCAGTCTTGGGATTAAATCCCATGACCTTCAGATCGCAGAGGCAGCTCCCTTACCAGTGGGCCACCAGCTGCCCCCATCTGGATTTGAACTATCTACCATTACTGACATTGTCATTGTTGTGTTGCAAAACCGTTTTGGATTCTTCCCTGTTTTTCTTCAAACAGGGCTTAAAGAGCCCTCAAGAGAGCATGGGTGATATGAGCCCTGTGGAGAACTTCAGGATCCCCAGCAAGGTGAGTTGGCCTGTTTTGTACTGTCTGGCAATACTAAGATTATGGGAGGGAAATAAAATGGTCAGCATATTCAATTTTCTAACACATGCAGTCATGACTTTTGATGATGAAGTGACTGGACAGACTTCAAAAACAGCAAAATAAATAAAGATTTTGCATGATCATTTTCTAGCATTATATGATGCTTATGTAAATACACATTTTTGCATAAACTCAATTGATAGATTCTCTTGGTGTCAACCTTAGGTCTTCATAACACTGACTTTGATTACCTTTTTTTTTTAAAGTGTATATTCCTGGATGTGTTGAAGAATTTAGAGCCTGATATTTTTATTGTATTATGATATTATTGGAGGTAGTGTTTGAGACGAGCTGTGTGTTGCACTTTGTCACAATATCGGTATCAGTGTAGGATTGCAAAGGCCTGATCATACTAATCTGGAGCCATTTGGTGAAACACTGCAGTGCATTTTCCTTTTGATCATAATGTTGTCTGTACATCTTTGCTATTTTAGTCTGGGTTGCAGTTCTATTTCAGTATTTTCCTGTCTTGGTCCTGGGTTGTCTTGCTTTGCATTGTTTTTTTCCTGCTGTAACTCAGTCATTTTAACCCGATGAAGGGCTCGTCACTTAGCTAATGACTTAAGTTTAGTTTGTTCGTAGTAGTGAAAAAATGAGTTATGTGGGGTACCTGAGGGTCAGAATGGGGAGACATTTTTCTTCCAGTGTTAACACATTCTGGCTGTCAAAGAGTTCCTACTTTCACTCAGATTTGGCTGTACATGCTGATTGGTTGCATTCTTATTAATCCACTCACTGATGATTTTTAAAGATGGAAATTGGCTATGCATTATATGCTGCATGATTCATGTGATGGTGTGAATAAGTGCCTTGTGAAGCGCCTTTAAATAAATAAAATGAAATAAATGATTGCTGACATTGCTGGCATTGCCGTTGTCAGTTTAGCTTGCAATAAGTAGAACTATCTGTTAAATCTAAGGGAGATTGTTTGAAGTGATCTTCACCCATGTTCATATTTGGGGCTCTGGAGCAGTTGTTTCATATTGTAGATGACTTTTACACTAGTAACCTGTGTTAGATGAGTTTGTATTGCACCATGTCAGACACCAAGAGAGTGTGACTGTGCCTAGTCACAGTGGCACTTAGCTGTAGCTTCGCACTTTATCACCTTAATGCAGAATGACTGTTCATCCAAAAAAGAGGAACTTGCTGAAATTGCACCCAGTCTGTTCTTGAGTTCCATTTACCAGCTGCGTCAAGAAGAAACATGCTGGTTTTAAGTGACTGTTCAGAGTTGAACAAATTAAGGCCTTGTTTAGTCCAATGACTTTGTTATATCATGACCTTCAAGCATTCGGTCAAGTGTGACTTGTAGCTGGGCTTGCTATCTGATGCACATGATACAGTGAGGCATTTTTTAAAACTACATTTATTTCTATTGTCCCAAATGGCATTCTGTGTGTTTTCTGTGTTTTTTCAAGTCTTGTAGCCGTGCTCATTTTTCATTGCATGCTGATGTTGCCATAATGATTCAGAGAGCTGCCAATGTCCGTCTGGATGACATCCAGAATGTACTGTTTGTGTTCTCGTGTTTGTTTTAAGCTAAAATCTCTGTTTAAGGAGGTTTATGATGAAGCATATGGAATCTTCCTTGTTAGTGGAAAGTGCTTCTTTCATCATGCAATCCTTGTGTGGGAAAGAACAGATGTACTTTGAAACTTTTTCGGGACCACCTGGCCTGAATTTCCATCAGTTTTACTTTGTCACTTTCAGAGCTCTCCTGGAGTCTTGGACAGACTGAAGAAGTGCTTGATTGTCAGAATGAATCATTTATCCATTTGCATAGCGTGTTTAAGTGTTTGTGCTTCACCTTGGTAAACACAGTTAGTGCTTTACTGCATAATTTTAGTTTGTGTACCCCAGGAAAATGGCACAAGCAGTTTGTGCAACTAGAGGGCAGTCTAACCTTATAGAATGTGAAATGCAGGTTGCATTAAAAAGGGCGTTTGCCCTGTTTAACTGGATTTAGTACAGAGCAGTATGTGAATTATTAGCTCAGAATCATGGTATTCAGAGTATTTGTGGTTTTTACAACAGGGTATAATGGATGCAATGGAGTCCATCTGAAAAGCAGCAGGAGTCCTGCTCCTCAGAGCATTTGTGGTGGGATTGAGGTCAAACGAGTGCCAGTTAGCTTTGACAATTATGATCATTTGTCTGTTTGAACAGTACTATCTAATGAGGCACTGAGGGTTAACATTCTTCACATTCTAGACCTTCATTCCGTTCCCCTGTTACTTAATATACCACCTGCTTAGCAATGTGACTGGTTGAGAGCCAACTTTTTCAAAAACTGCATTCACCTGTGGCCTAGCAGTGGCTGGCACATTGTAGACCATTTTTTTTTCTTTCGGAATTAATCATTTTTGTGTTGTCATTGTCTCTAAAACTACTAAGAAATATCAGTAACAGTAACATGAATAAACTGTTGGTCTTGTTAACAGTTGGTGGGATTGGAGTGTTGTTTATTATCAGAAGGCCAAGGAAAGGCCCTCTTCTGTGTTATTGTGTAAATAGTAGTAATGGCACAGTATGAAACTTTAATACCATGATTATAATGACCAGAATTATCATGGTTATCAGCATTATCACCGTATAGTTAAAATGTGCTGAAAATATTCTAAAAGGACTAAGACACAAATGGGAATAAATTCACCAAGTTTTATACTGAAAACCACAACAAAATTATCAGCGCTGTGCACTTCTTGTTTGCATAAACAGTAATTCAGTCACCTGTTTTTTATACATGGTATTACTTCGTCAGGTGACAAAAAACACTCTAACTTGAAGAGTAGAGAGTGTTTAAATGCAGAAATTAAGCTACTTGTTAACATTCCCATGCAAGGCTCCAGTCTCTTACATTTTTGAGCGAGGATGCATTATTTATCACAAATCAAACACAAACGGAGGAGTTATGTTGGCTTGTTCCTGTTGTTCTCTAAAAGTCTTGCTATAACAGTGGGTAATTTGTTGGTCATTTCTGCATATCATGATAAAACTGAAGAAGGCAAATCAAATGTTGTTTTCCAGTCTTCAGTTTCCCCTGACAACAAAGTAGTCTAATTTACTTTTAAATTAACAAGAGTTCTACCATTTGCTGACAAATACAGATAATGCTGTCACATCTTAGTTAGGCTGAAAAATCCACATAGCAGAAGGAAATAAATGAAATACAGACATACATGGAAATTATTCTTAACATTAAATGGGCGTTCTGCCAGCTCCTCTACACCACTGACAGTGTAGCGTTTTAAGCTGAAGGTAAAGCTTCAATTTACATTACTGACAAGCTGGTAGCAAGTTAGACAGACAAAAAAGGTCCCCACATCATGGGCCGAGCTAAAAGTTAACTTGCTGTTCGCTTACTGTAAAGTAGTGGGTGGTGGATGACTCATGAGATTTAAAGTGTTAAACGCTTTTGCAGCAATTTCCTTTCTCCATGTTCCGAGGTACGACCAGATTTGGAAGGCTGAAAAATCTCCGGAGCACCGTCACTCCCTTCCCCCGTGTATTCACTGACACAAAACAAACCTATGCTGCATGGACTGTTGCTAGCTTTGCTTGATGCTGTACAGTAGTTAACCTGAGTTTTGTAGAATCAACCTCAGTTTTAATTAAAATTAAAAACGGTAATACTCACTGTGGTTTACCAGGAAACAGGAACAGTTTCATCTCCAGTAATCACTGTTACTTTGTGTTGTTTTCTACTGGTGGCAATCTCTAGGCACCTCTTTATTCTTACATTTTCTTTTCATCCAATAATTAGAAGTGCTCCCAAATTTGTGATTCCCCAGGCATGTGCTCTGCTTTATTTATATTTGAACATTTTACCATAACGTAACAATTACTGTCCTTGTTAAAGACATTTGCTGATGTGTAGTTTACATTACAAAATAAATACACTCATTACCAATGTAACATTTATTTATCTGTTTAGGTGAATAAAAATGATATATTATCTCTTTCGGACCATAGCATTTTGTGTATATAGAATAGTGTATTTAGAGTTTTTGTAGAGTGTTTTATATGACTTTACATTATATTTTATATTTTCACATCTTTGAGTCTCTACATATCTACAGTTGTAGCATAAGCAGTTTCCTCCAAGATTAATACATTTTCTGATTCTGACGCTTCACATTTTTCAGGCCAGTCCTGAAAAGTCATGAAGTTTTGTGAATTGAGAATAATCCGTTCACTATGCGAAGCAGCCGGCAGCCAGGGACACAGAAACTTTCGCTGAATTTATGTTAATAGTTTTGTTGCAAAATTATATTGTAAATTATATTTTTCTTGATTAATGCATAGTGCATACTTAATGCATAAAAATTATATATTATTACAGTAACCCCCTGCTTTTCATGGGTATAGTGAAAAAACGCGTTGTTGTAATGTGGTAAAAAAATGCCTATTTTTATAGTGTAAACGCTAAATATGTCCACAAATATGCTCTCAGAACACTTTAATTTAAAACTCATGTAAAGGAAATGTAAAGGTAAACACGGATCTGTACTGTACAGTTTACACTGAATTCCTGCAGTGCTAGAATGTAAATACCGATGTTACCCCAGTATAGACTGTACTGTAATTAATGCATGCACATTTTCTTTCGTATGCGCTGTCGTTTTCTTTTGTATAAGGCGGGTAAATACAGTAATATATGAATTTAATTTACAGTAATATATTTGCAGGGCTTTAAGAAGAACAAAATGAAAAACACGAGAACACTCGAGACGCTTCACAGGGGAAATTCTGGACTGCAGCGTCACAGGGCAGCAGGCAGTCAGCAGCAAGGAGAAATAAATAACGTTTTCGAATTGGCTGCTTTCAAATCTCCCGCCCCTGAGTACAGCTGACTGTGACATCCGGGCCTCATGCGCCAAGTCTCCTTGTCCTTGTGTTGCTTGTGTATGTTTGGGGCGCATTCTGTTCAGGTGTCTGGTTGCCTTGGTAACCGCCGCGTGGCTCACGGGGCCCGGACGTCACAGTCAGCTGTACTCAGAGATGGGAGGTTCCAAAATCAGGGTGTCCACGCGGTAGTAAAAGGTAGTAAATGAAATCAGCCCAAATTAAGGCCTTTGAAAGGTAGTAGAAGGTAGTAAGCGCAGTTTGACTTGGTAGTAAATTTTTTTATCACAACCTCAGTCAGTGGCGGCTGCAAGAGAAGCTCCGCTTCCTCTAAGATGACGGTTATTGGATAAATGCACCAAAATCTTCACTTCCTGGGAAGCTCATTTTCTCTGAGTGTGCTGCTTGGGGGGGCCCATGAGACCCCCTGAAAGCTTCAAAAGCAAAATTTTAAGGGGGGTCTCAAATTATCATAATGATCACTAAAATGTTTTCTAAGCTCACCATGTCCAACATTCAGAATTCAAAAACATTTCACAAATATTTCACAAATATTTTTGGCGAGCGGAGCCAGCCAATCCTGTGCCCTTATGCAAATTAGCCACGTGCGCGCCATACAGAAGAAAGACGAAACTTTGAGACTGAGAACAAAGTCATATTAAAAATGGCTAGCAAGCGGAAGCTACAGTGTGTGTCACTAACACACTTTGGGTTCCTCACGTACAGAGAGGTGGCACTTAGAGATGAAGATGTTGGTGCGGCCAGCACAGTGGGCCACTCGCCATTGGGGTGATTGTGTGTGTGTGTGTGTGTGTGTGTGTGTGTGTGTGTGTGTGTGTGTGTG
>JBBPCX010000147.1:15697456-15719526 GCA_037974365.1 Hydrocynus forskahlii | reverse complement strand
CTCTCTCTCTCTCTCTCTCACTTTCTCTCTCTCTCTCTCTCTCTCTCGCGCTTTCTCTCTCTTTCTCTCTCTCTCTCTCTCGCTTTCTCTCTCTCTCTCTCTCTCTCTCTCTCTCACTTTCTCTCTCTCTCTCTCTCTCTCTCTCTCTCTCACTTTCTCTCACTGTGTCTGTCTGCTCTCTCTCTCTCTCTCATGTTCTCTCTTGACTATTGCAACACTCTCCTCACTGGGATTTCCAAAAAGTCTATTAGACAGTTGTAGCTCATTCAAAATGCTGCTGCCAGAGTTCCATGAAAACCATGAAATGAGAGCACATCACTCCAATTCTCAGGCCCCTGCACTGGCTCCCAGTTCGTAACAGAATTGATTTCAAAGCTTTACACATTGTGTACAAGTCACTCAACCATTTGAGCTCTAAATACATCTCTGATATGTTTGAAGTATATATTCCTGGTAGGTCTCTTAGATCTGCAGTGAGCTGCTCAGCTAGCTGCTAAACAATTACATTTACATTTACGGCATTTCCCTGACGCTCTTATCCAGAGTGACATACATCAGTGCTCAAGTAGTCCACATCTGTTTCTTAAACCTGTAAAGCTATACTTAAATCAGCGTCCACTATTCAACCAAGTTATTGTACACTATGTACACCTACACAACACCTGTCAAAGAAAAGTCAGAAGTTAAGACAAAAGAAAGGAAGGGATGGGGTAAGAGTGAGTTGTGTTTTTTTTTTTTTTTCTTGAGCAATAAGCAAGCAGAGGCAGAGTTAGTCTCCAAGGTTCTCCTTGAGGAGGTAGGTCTTCAGATGACGCTTGAAGACAGCGAGGGACTCCGCAGATCTGATCAGAAGAGGGAGTTCGTTCCACTACAGGGGGGCCAAGACTGAGAGGAGTCTTGACGCATGTCTCCCTCTTCTTTTGAGCAGCGGAGGCTCAAGACAAGCAATGCTTGAAGCCCTGAGAGGACGAGAAGTGACACGTTGTTTGATTAATGCTGATATGTATGGGGGTGCAAGTCCATTCTTGTCCTTGAAAGCAAGTGTGAAGGACTTGAACTTAATGCGAGCAGCCACAGGGAGCCAGTGAAGGTTCCTTAGTAAAGATGGCGTGTATGAACTTTGCAACATTGAAGACTAACCTTGCGGCTGCATTCTGAATCAGCTGAAGTGGCTTTGTTACCTTCTGTGGAAGTCCAGTCAGTAGAGAGTTGCAGTAGTCCAGTTTGGGGATGACCAGAGACTGGAAGAGTATCTGCGTAGCTTTCGTGGTGAGAAAGGGTCGAATTATTCTGAAGTTGTAGAAAGGTCTCTGCATGTCCTGGAGATCTGGTCAATCTGCGACGAGAAGATCTTCATAACACCAAGATTTCTTACCTTCTTTGAAGGGACGATAACCGAGTTCCCAACAGTAACGATGAGGTCGTGGCTTGGGGATGGACTCCCTTTGATGAAGAGGAGCTTGGTCTTACTTGGGTTCAGCTTGAGGTGGTGGGCTGCCCTTCCAAGAGCAAATGTCGGCCAGACAGTCAGAGATGCGGATTGAGGCCTGGGTATCGCTGGAAGGGAAAGAGAGAATAAGTTGCGTATCAGCAGCATAAACATGCTGAAATGGTGGTTAGTCACTGTGCTTCCTGCTGCTGGAACAAACTGCCCATCAATATCACATCTGTACCAACTATAGCTTAAAAAGCTGCAAAAAACTGCACTATTCTTCTCCGAGTTCACTTAAATATGGGTGCTTTTATTGTGATTTTAATCTTCTTTAATTGATTTTATATGTATAATTTTACTTCTTTTATTTCTTCTGTTTTCATTTTATTTTGTTCTGTTTTATTTGTATTATATTCCAGTAAAGCACATTGAATTACCTTTGCGTATGATGATGTGCAGTATAAATACATTTGAAAATCTCTTTTTCTCTTATCTCTCTCAGGAGGAGTTGAGGGAGCTGAGGGAGCAGCCCATTGATCCTCAGGCGGAGCAGGAGATCATTGACAGTATAGAGGAGGTTTACTTCTCCACCGACTCTTTTGATATGGTGCAGTATGAGCTTGAGGTAAGTTTGTGTTAAGGCTATGTTTAACTCTGGATCTCTGCCATTAGTTTATTATTTTCCTTCAGTTCATCTGCTCAAAGCCTTAACCTTCTCATGTGAGCAGCACATTAAAGCGAGTAAAACAGGCCAGCTCTTTTATGTGGGCATGGGAGCCCACATCATTTAGCACCCGACCATATGTGTCTGTGTGTGTGTGTGCGGGTGTGCAGATTGTAGGCGAAGACCAGATTGATGGATTATCCTTGTATTGTGGGAATGAAATCTCATTAGATTTGGTGGTGCAGCGCAACAGCGATGAGAGTTGTAGGCAAGGGCAAAGTAATTACTCGTATTCAAACCAAATTTTCACTTCAGTTTTATTTTTTCCTTTTCTTTTTGTGTGAACGTAAAGTGTTATTTGCATAGTATCATTTACAAAAAAAACGGCACCAGACACGTTTCTGATTAAAATTTAAGGGTAAATTTTTTTAAATTTCCTGGGCTTGCCATTTCACTTTCTCCTTAAGAGAGCATGTGAATCCGTTCTTTCATGTTTGCCTTTTCATTCTAAATTTAGTATAATCCAGGTGCCATGTTTCTTTGTGTGTGTGCTTGCAGAAACTTCCCCCAGATCTGAACCTGCAGGAACTGGAAGAGTACAGAGATAAGTTGAAAAGACAGCAAGCAGCTGTAAGTATGGATTTTGTAGGGTTATATTCAATCCAGATCATACTACCATGATGGAAAATGTTCTTAAACTCTCTAAACCTTCCACCGCAGTTAAAGCAGATATAGATGGATGGATTGCTCAAACAGAAGTGTTAATGATCCTCAAGAATTAGAAGCTGAGGTGTTGGCTGAACACATTTGAAATGCACTTGGGGTGAAAATTTAAGAGTAAATATACCGTAAAAGGTTTTTGACATTACGCATTCTTTTGTGAGAACCATTTATTCTCATATCTTGTGCTGTCACAGCTCAAGAGCTTGCCTGTGGCTTTTGGAGACTCTTGAATAACGTTTATTACGTTACAAAAGTGAGGCATATTGTTAATGCATTTCTTATCATGTGGAACTTCTGGCTCTCCATTGAATGCAGACAAAACTCCCGGTTATTTCACTCTATTGAGGTTATCTGGCAGCCTGGCCTCTGTCACTTCAGATGAATTGCTCAGTCTGATGTGCATTTTGTTCTGCCACTGTGTGCACTGTGGTGTCAAAACAAATGTGTGATTCAAATACTGTGCAGTTCATTTGAATTTTTTTCAAAAATGACAGAATTCAGTGGTAAACATTTATAGTATTTATTCTATAACAAATACAGATTTAAAAATGTTTTTGAAGACAATAATGTAACTGCATAGGATTTGGAATACTAACTTAAATTTTAACAATGAATGCACCTATGAACAAAATAAGAAAAATAACGAAATAACATAGGAAATATACCCATTGGCCTTTTATCGTTTAAGTGTACTTTCTGGGTTTGTGCTGACTGGAGCCCTTCTGTTGCTGCATGTTGTTTCTCAGACCACCCTCTGCCTCATCCATCATTGGAAATGGAACACCCTAGGACCGCCACTAACCTGACATTAATTGGGTATACTATTTTAAGCACAGCAGTGACGCCAGCATGATAGTGGCATAGTAGTGGGTGGTGCTGGAGTGTATAAGGCTCAAATTGTTCATGAAGAAGTATAAGCTACAGTTTCTCACTGGACACCTACAGGCTGTACCAACAGGGTCAGTAAGTGTAGAGAAAAACCCCGGACCCTGGGCACATCAGTTGTCCACTTACATGCCACAAACACTTTGGTGTGCTGGGACAGGTCCACTTTTCAAATATCTGATCCTTTTGTCTGATGGGCAGGGTAGAGGGAGGCTGACAAATTGTAAATCAACAAAATGGAAGTGAGCAGTGTGATATATAATAAGTACTGTGATACACACTAAGCATTTCTGAGCACACTGTGGATATTATCAGTATCTGAAGATGATTGTCCTGTTTGACCAGATTTAATAAAGCACAGGTGTGTGATATGTGCAATAAAAATCAGTGTACACTTTTATGTCCACTTTTAAATTGTCTTTGCCATAAAGCTCTCATCTTCACTGTGGATATGTGCTCATTTGAATTATGCTGTTTGAAGTGCTTAAGGATGGATAGTGGTCCACCCATTCTCATGAACTACAGCTCATGGCGTAGCTGAGATCTAAACCCGTGTCACTGAAAGAGTGCGGAGAAGTAGTGTTTTTACTGTTCAGTCCACTTGGGGGCAGTATGAACACAGCTTCACTTTTGAACCTTTACCCACACCTTTTTTTCCTTTTACCTCAAGATCAAGCTCAGTGTTCTGTCATCATCACAATTTCTTAGTTATAGCTTGAGTCCTGAATCCGGGGCATGTGAGGTGGCCCTTCTGTACACCGTATTTTGAGGCACGCTGTATGTGTCATGCTGTATTACGTACTCCATATTTTTGCTGCATCTCAGTCTGTCACTCTAGGCTGTATGTGTGTGCATACAGCCTTGTGCATGTGTAGGACAAGCATGGCTTTATCCAGGGTGATCCTGAGTTCACTCACGGCTAGCGGTTAGAGGAGCGTGGATCAGAGACAAAGATGAGTTGTAAACTTTCATTTTGGGTTCATTATTTATTTTTTTTGAAGGGAAAATGTCAGTCTTCTTTCTGGCTTCTGCTCATCTGAGGCATTTCCTCACACAGTGCTGTCAGCACAGGGTCCAGTCAGCTCTGTGCAGAGTGACGAATAAAGACCCCAGAGCCTACAGGGGAGCGTGTGTGATTTTGTGTGTGTATTGTCAGCAGACTGCTCATGGGCTCAGAGCCATTGGAGTTGTCACTCCACCTTCACTCTACTTCCCTTCAAGCAGCCCTACTTTAAATTTTAATGAGGTATTATTATGCCTTCATGCTGCATTATATTATTTTTAGTCCTGTGACATTCAGGACTTTTTAACAGATAATTTGTTTCCATGTAAATAATTGCGATTATGAGTTGGCCTTTCTTTTTTGTTAATTTTTATAAGCATTTGAAATCTAAACTTAAACGTAAACTTGTGATTGTTAAAGCTCACAACTGTGAAAAATTATTGCATTCGGGTAATTTTGATCAGATGTAAAAATAGTAATTGTAACACGCTTAAATATATCAAAGCTTTTCCATTACTTTTCACAGTAGAAAAATCCCTCTGTGGCAAGAATTCTGCAAACATAGTTGCAAACATAGTTACTTTCAAAGCTGCAAGTAACAGTAATTGCCTCGGAGGAAAACTACATTTCCTTTTTTTACTTTGTATGTTCTTGTAGTAATCAGTGGCAATTTCTTAGTAATAATTGACTGATTAACATTACATTTCTGGGATTGTTTTTTTCCTTGCAAATTTCTCATTTCTGGCACTGTGAGGAAGCGTCAGAAGAAAGAAGGTTGTGTGTCATGTGTGAGCTGGAAGCCTTTCCCTTGGCAAAGCTACCAGACACTTCTGACACTTTTCTGGCAACAGCTCGTCAGTGAGCTAATTGTTTGTCTATCGTGTGACTGTCTCTCAGATTGAGTTAATCAGAAGCTTATCTTTAGGCAGAGAGTCCTTTCCATCGAAATGTTTCTCCTTCTGCATTCATTTCAGTTTATGGCTTTCTGTGCTATACATTACACACCGTGACTGTAATTTACATGAGAAATAAACATTTGCCCAAAGGCTCAACCAGGGCGTTCCTGATCACTTATAAGTGAAATGAACATCTGAGTGGGGTCTCTGCCTTGCAAGCTAAATCTTATCTGGATACAGAGTCCTCCTATTTCCTTTAGTGCACGTTTGTATAGATGATGCACAGAGATTAGAGTAGATGGTGTGCAGAAAATGGCTTGTGTGGGAGGGTGGTAAATAGTAATAGGAATGTTTGCACCATTCAGATTGGCCTTGCAGCACTCACAGGCTGTGCACTTAGCCTCTGTCAGAGCCTGTTATTGGGCTCTTTAATCACAAACACATACACACAGTTGGTGAAATTATGCCTTTTATTAATATGTTAGTAGTTCTAGACCAATGGTTCTTAATCCTGGTTTCACTGACTAGCATTTAAATGTCCTGTTCGCCAAACTAATGTACCGGTACATGCTCTTCCTGTGGGGGGTGTAAGAGCAGGGAAAAAGGCTGTGGTACTCCAGGACCAGGAAAGAGACATTCAGCATTATTAAAGTGCAATACATCAGACTGTAGAATGGCAAAGTAATGTTTGTCCAGATCTGTACTGACTGGTTTCTTTGCAGCACGGAGACACTAGATAAAAAGTGGTACAAAAGTGAATAAAAGGAAAAAGCCTTAAACTTCACTTTTGTACCATTTCCATTAGTCCGCATATCATGAAGTTTTGATATTACTGAAGTATTAGATGACATTTTGAAATTATGAAGTTACGAGATGCAACGAAGTTTTGTTTGCAGCAGGAGATTTGCTGTTGTAGTGCTAAAATGAATCATGTTCTCTTAGGTTTTCTTATGTAGTGAAACTTGTCTTGGGGAAAAAATATGAAAACACATACACCTACACCTTGTGCACAAACACTCATGCACAAATCCACACTTACCTACTTGAATCCAGCTTGCAATGAATGTGTATCGATCCACTCTAGTCAGCCAGTGCAGAAAAGCCTGTGATGCTCTCAGAGTGCTCGTAGTTATTGACCAGGTACTTACGGATGTCTTTTAGTGTGTTGTTGGGGTATGTTCAGGTATGTGTGTTTGTAATGTCAATATTTAGTTGTAATTAGTTTGCCTACAATTGCTAGTATATGGGGACTTGATGTGGACCACAGTCTGGCTGGGTAGAGCGGTGGTGCATGTCATGATTCATTTGTTTCTGATTAGTCATCTTTTCTAATGAGGAATCTCATTGTCAGATGCACAGGAGCTTAATGAGATGAGCCTGAACCTTGTTTGTTTGCTGCGCCTGCTGTAGTTTCAAAGATACGACATGTTGCAGTCTGTAAGCCATTCAGAGTTTTCTATAATAGTATCATTAACATGACTTTGATACTGATTCCTGAGTCAATACTTTTTTTAATGCAAATAATATTGTACATATAAAACATACATCATATCTGTAAGTGGGGAAAACATAGTAGATACATTTAGAACACGTAGTTTGTAAATTATAATTTTTAGTATGAATTGCATTTTAAGGTGCAAAAACTGCCATAATATGAGCCTTTGAAGTCTGTGCAGGGATGTTCAAACAACAATTTGCTTTTGTACTTTTTGCAAAACAGAATACTAATCTTATTAATAATAAAAATACAATGACTAATAGGAACATGTTATGATAACATGGTTACCATCCAATCACAGGTTTAGATTTTGGAACACTGATGCTGATTAGATCCACTGCTTCTGTATGTAAATTTGCACTGAATACATTTTTCAGTTCTCTGCAGTATTGTTTTTAAGTAGTTCAGTTAATACCAGTCTTTACCTTTGACATCCTGCCCTTTTCTCCATAGTTGTTTTGTATAATTATCTTCAGCCTCTTCTAGTTTTTGTATAGAGACCAGTGACCAATAGGTGGTGCAAAAAGCCAAATCAAAGGTGATGGCCTGCCTCCTGGTTTGAGGCCAGAGAGTTAAGTTTCTAGCCGCATGTACTCTGCTGTGTGGACTGTGTGTACTGTTATGTTTTCACCCTTTGTTTATCTTGTTAGGGATGAAGTAGCAAGTGACTGTAAAGAAGAGTTACATTCTCCTTTGGGTGGCTTTCCCTCTTTCTTGCTCTCATTCACGCTCTAGCTCTCGCTCTAGCTCTCTCTCTCTCTCTCTCTCTCTCTCTCTCTCTCTCGCTCTCTCTCTCTCTCTCTCTCTCTCTCTCTCTCTCTCTCTCTCTCTCTCTCTCGAAATTTTTTGCCCCTGGACCACACTGGTTTCTGTTTTGACATGCAGCTCAACTAAGTCTGCCATTTGAACAGCTTCGCACTCGCCTACGCTCCATGGTCCTGCTGGCCTGTAGTTCACTCTGTGTGTGAGATTGCTGCTGATTTGTGCTTCCACAGGAAGCCCTGTCCTGTGCTCAGGGCTTCCCTCATATTCACCAGCACACTGATCCCATGTTGAATCATCAGGTGAACTCAGAAAGCAAGATTTGACTGGCCTTGTCATAGTATATTTTCACTGGCACTATTTACATCTCTGTCTGTTGTGAAAGTATGACCTTAAGAAAAACCTGCTCTGAAGGTAGTGATGGAAATGGGCATTTCTTCCCAGTCTACATAATGTCCAGTAAAATCCTAATGTTGTAATGTTGCTGCTGAATGAACTGGTAATTATTCTACCAAATTCCATTTAACATTGCACTGGTGACTAACCTAAGAAAAGAATTTCCCTCTGTCTATCTGTAAAACAATTTGTACATGCAAGTAATTGTGGTAAGGAGATAGTGGAGTTTTCATAGAGCCTGAACAAGGCTTTAGATGCTTTGGATATATTTGACATAAATTTCCATCCTATTAGAACAGACATTTATCTTTGGCTTGTTTTCTTGTTATGCAGGTATCGAAGAAAGTTGCAGACCTCATTCTAGAGAAACAGCCGTCCTATGTTAAGGTAAAATTTCTTTTTTTTTTTAAATCTCTCTTCACCTTTAAGAAAAAGCTAATTTAAAAAAGAATTGCATCAATTTGTGAGTAGACCTTTAATGCTCCTACTGCTTCACACTCTTGGAATCCTCTGGATGTTTTCTTGATAATTAACCTGTGACTACTTACCTTGCTCCTTTTTACTTATGCTGTCATTAGGAAGGTGGCCTACTCTTAAACTCTTGTAGATTGCATGCCTTCTGCTGATTTAGACCTGTCAATCATAGCAAAAATAATTGAGTTGTTTTCTGTCCCTCTTAATATACAGTTACTGTGGTAGTAAGTACTCTTAGCTGTGCATTGGCTTGAAAACCAATGTTCTAAAATGTTTGTTCTCTACGGCGCAATCCCACTCATTGTGATTTGCAGATGGCGTAACTGCGAGACCTGTTTGTGAGATAGGGTGTGTTTATCTCAAGAGATCATTTCTGTGTGTTTTGGGGATCAAAGCTGAGCGAGAAGAAAGAATTGAGAAGTGGTAGCCACTTGCTTCTGGCTTTTTCTTCCCCCGCATCCCTAACAGGATCACTGAGATTTCTCTCACAAGTTATTTATGGCCACACTAGCCAGCCTTTGATCAGGAAATGGTAGGATTTTTGCTTGCTGGATTGACCAATTTGTGGATTTTGCCCTGTTGGAGAGAGGAAATTTATTTTTCCTAGTTCCTACTTTTTGCTACTAGTGCTGTAAATGTGGACCCATTAATAATGTGTTGTTACTGCATTCAGTTATTAACACCCTAGTTAGGCCAACTAAACCATCCATGGAGTGCAGGCTGAAGACTGACCATGTTTTGTGGCTATGGCTCTGTTACAGTAGCACTTGTACAGCTTTCAAATGGCAAGTTTCTTTGATGGCTGTCTTGCTGTTTTGCCAATTTTGGCTTCTGTACTACTTAATGTATTTATCATCAGTGTCCATTAAGTTTAAAGTATAATTTACAAGCAAAAAAACAAGAAAACAACAGCAGCAGTGATTTAGCTGGCTGTGCTGCACATTGCACTGAGGAAACCCATAGATAAATCTAACAAAATAGCAAAATGAAAAGCTCCAGTTCCCATTGAGAACTTCTGTTCAATGAGAAGGTTACAATTGCTTAAGAATGAACTGGCATAATGTGTAAGGATCTGAGCATCTTAAATTGTGATGACCAGGTGTCTTTGTAAGAGCGTTTCTGAACTGGCAGGTCTTGTGTGGTGTTGCCAGTATTTAGTGCTCTGTACCTACCAAAAGTGGTCCAAGGTATGATAGCCATTGAACCTGTGGTAGGGTTGTGGGTACACAAGGCTCAAGTGCCACCACATACAGTGCATCACAGCTTGCTGTGTATCAAGCTACTTAGCTGCAGACTGGTCAGAGTACCCAGGTTGATCCCTCGAAACCACTGAAAGCTCCTCCAGTGGGTACATGAACATCAGAACTGGACTATGGAGCAATGAGAGAAGGTGGCTTGGTCTAATGAATCACATTTTCTTTTACAACATTCGTTGTGAAACTGGGTGCATTTTACAACCTTTGGTCCAGGCATTCACGTGGTTGTTACTTTGATACATACCACCTACCTAAACATTGCCAAACAAGTACACCCACTCATGGTGCCGGTATTCCCTAATGACAGTGCTCTCTTTCAGCAGGAAAATGTGCAATGCTACATGGCAAAATAACTCAGGAATGGTTTGAGGAACATGACAAAGAGCTTAAAGTGTTGATTTGGCCTCCAAATTCCTCACATGTCAATCCAAGCAAGCATCTGTGGCATGTGCTGGACAAATGAGTGAAATTCATGGAGGTCCCACCTTACAACTTACAGGACTTTTGTCTTAGTACTAGAGTCTACAGCACACCTTCAGAGTTCTTGTGGGGTCCATGATTCAGTGTGTTAGAGTTCTTTTGGCAGTATGAGGGAACCTACACAATATTACGTTTGTGGTTTTAATGCTATGGCTGATACGCACTGTGCACACAAAGTTAAACACAATGAAGAGATTGTCTCTACTAATGTGTGTTCCAGCTTCCTGAAGCTCATTTATCTAGGTCATTAATGCAAGCTATATATTATTTTACTATCAGGGCCTCATTATAGAAAAAGGCATTAACTCTAATAGATGTTATAGTCAGTGGAGTAGTTAAATTTAATTTTCCATGTTTAAAAAAGAATAAGGTACTCAATAAAATTTTGAATAACTTTAATGATAATGGTGTGAAATGTAGAGCGTTATGTGTCAGAAATTATATGTGATGAAAACTCTTATTCTTAAAGGGGATAAATTATGCAAAACTCACCTTTACTGCTCTACTCTACTGCTCCTATAAACACGAAAAAAACACCCATCTGTTTTCTGTGAATCAATGGTTCAAATCAAAGATTTTGATGTCAGGAATTATATGCTTCTAGGAGCCGTTTGGATGGCTCCCTTATCCTGACCACCCCTCATCTGTCGAGCCCCCACCCACTAGATTAGTTGAAGATCCGCCATTTTTGTCTGCTGGTTTTACGAGCAAGCATAAGACGCCGACCGCTATGGCTACAGGCAAAGGCAAGTCACTCATGAAGTGTGTTCATCTTGCTCTGGGTCCGACTCGGGGTCGAACATATAGGGCTGGATAGCGCCTCTGTTTTCTGCCATTTTCACATGTGGTAAACGTACAATGTTAGCATGGGATGGATGGGGCATGGCCAGCAACAGCTTAGTTGCATAAAAGTGACAGAGCCCTTAAACGGCTCATTTTGAAAGGGACTGAAACTGTCAAGAATAAAGCTGGTGAGTTCTCTTTATGTGAGAGTGATTTTGTGCAAAGAACTTCATGAACATGTTTTGTATAGCCCATAGACCCATTATAATAAAGTGAGTTTTGCATAATATGTCCCCTTTAAACCATACAATTTACATGGGTAGTAGTGGGATTGGATTTGGGTGTCCTGTGGGCTCATATACTGTAGGTGTGATGGTCAAGTGTTCACATACTTTTGACTGTATAAGGTATGCAATATATATGGCATCATAATTTGTGCAATACATTTTGGGGACAAGAATGAACAAGACGCATTGCAGGTCAGGTTGGGTTCTGGTCATTATCGAATATTTTTAACTGTTTGAGCGGATCATTAAAAAAAAACCTTGACCTGCCCATCACTACCAATTATTCTTTCTTATACAAGATATTTTGTCAAAATGTTTCACTTATTTTAAAAATCCATGACCTTAACGGAGGCACCTCTGTTCTAATGACCATACTGAAATCATGTTTATCCATTATTTCTTACAGTTCCTATGACACAGGATTTTAATATTCTTTGGAGATTCTGAGGCAAAAAAGTACCATAGAAATGGCTCTTTTCTTCTGCCATATGGAAAATAGCGCTCAAAAATCTTTGTGTTTGAAAGAAGAATGGATGGACATTGGTGCTTGGAAGCCTTAATAACCATACATGCAGCATTTTTCATGTGCATTTTTATGTTCCTTCTAGCTACCTGACAGAGGGACTAAAATATGCTACGACACATTTTTTATTCATAATATCTTCATGCTCCGTGGTGATCAATCATCAGATATTGGCGAAACATGAATAAAATACTGTATTTGAAGAAAAATAATGATCGTCATTTTGGTGCAGAAATGTGGGTTTGTAGTATTTGTAATATTACTTGTTTTTGAAGAGCCTCAAAAAATAAGAAAAGGAAGGAAATAATATCAAGGGCTGGAAAAATGTGCAACCATAGGACTTGAACAGAGCCTTGGTTTTAGGACATATTCCTGTTATTGACAGTGCTACGACTGCCTTGTCTGACTTGATGTGGAATGACCCAGTAAAATTAATCTTGATTGATTAATAGTTTGACAGTCCTTAGCAGTACCTCATTAAAATTTGAATTAAAAAACCTTTTAATATTTATTTCCTTCGACAGTTTAGGACGGGGATGCCCAGATTTGTTCCTATCTCTGATTTCTTTGCCTAAATACTCTTACTAAGCCTAGAAATGAACTGTTTAGTTGAATGAGATACGTTTTTAAGCAGAGAAATAAAAATGGTCCTGCTTTTGACCATTTAACCTTCTCCTGGGGTACTACATTTAAGCCTTGCTCTTATGGGCGTTGTATTCTACAAAATTAAAGATTTAGTTTACATGGCAAAAAAGGCATAAAAGTGATTTTTTTTTAAACAATTTGTTCTGCTGCTAAGCGACCGTCTTTGTAAGACCTTTTGACTCTTATGCTCAACCTTTTTAAGGATTCAGTGAATTTGTGCACCATGTTATTTGTCTACCTACTGATCTCCTTTTGACCTGTGGTCCTCAAAAATGACCCAACTGTGGGCAGGTACTGCTGATTTTCTTACAAGAAAAAAGCCAGCAGAGCAACGAGCCACAAAAAGAGATAAGTTGTTCTTGCTATTGTATTTTACTGTCTGATAAATAAGTACTATTACCTTTTGAGCCCTATGTTTGTCTTCTGTATTGCTGTAAGTTAAATATAGCTTTCATTTATTTGGGTGCCAGAGAGCTGTGTACTGGACTTTAGCACCATGTAGTGTTAACCCTGTTCTCTGTCTTTCCCCTTTGGAATTCTGCATGGTTTTTGTGTACTGGACAGTAACGCGGCAGGGAAGGCTGCTCTGACGTGCTCTCCCTGCTGACAGGCCGCCTGGGGCTTGACCCTGTGCTTGGTGACAGCCAGTGTTCAGCTGATGGAAAGAGAAAAAGAGAGATTTGTACCCAAAGCTCTTTGGGAACACTGTGTATTGTCTCTAGAAATAGATTTCAGTTGGTTAAAGGCAATAAACCTGGACTTGGTTTACAAGACTCACTACAGAAAGCCGGTTCCATCTGTTGTGGAAGTGTTGCGTGAGAAACTAAAGTGAAGCTTTAAATAAAAAACAAAAACATAATCCATTTTTTTGTGCAGGAGCATACAGTGCTTAATTTATGTAGACTGGTAATAAACATGCTTGTTTGTCTCTTAGAGAGTGTTTGATTGTTCTGAAGAATTAAGTAGTGCTTGCAACTTGCTTATGGCTTATTTAGAGATGACAGTATCTATCAGGCTGGATCACAGGCTCTTTTTAATCGGTAATGACTAACTGATGTACCTTGCTGGCGTCTCTTACCCTTTAAGCCATGGGACTTCAGTGATGTAACACAATAATGACACGGCCGCTGAGACCCCAAACCCACACTGACCAAAGTTAAACTCGCTCTTAATGCTGCATAGTGGTGGCAAGATCTTAGAGCTCACATTCTCAAATCAGATAATAACCTCAACCTCACCTTGGATCGCAGGACAGAAAGCTCTGTTTTTGCCTGATACTTCTGTCGCCATACACAGTGGTTGACTTTTGTGAACAAGTACGCTAAAAACATGACCCAACGCAGAGCATTGAAACATCACAAATTTCTTCACACAATTAATGTCGAATACAGCAGTAGAACTCTAAAATTCCCAGCGGACTTATCTCTCAGTCCTAAGAAGACAACATCGTTTCAGTTTGACGTATATTGTGACTATTCCATCACAGGCTAATGAGTTCTGTCCCGTAACTGCTTCTCAAGCCATCTTCTGAAGCCCAAGGGGAATATATGTTTTCTTTTATTTTGTTCTCCTTAAATTCTAACTTGCCACTCTGGATCACTAATTCTGCACCCGAAGCTATTCAGAGAAGGAATATAGATCAGTATAAAACCGTCAGTGTTCAAAAGTTGTGAGATGGAACTGTTGGATGAGTTTTTGAGACCAAACTGCAGAGCTAAAAGTAAAAAGATTTCAAAAATATTAAAGCAATGCGATAAAATAATGGCGCTAGCACACATAATTTTAATACTCACGTATTCTGTTATGTTGGAATATGTTTCCTTATTTAGTGTTTGGAAGCTTCATCTTTTGCTAATCCTTCCGAAGACAAATTTTTCTGAATTCTATATAAGGAAGCACTGCACACATTTTATTTGAATTAACATTTGATCATAAACCCATAAATTGTCTTAAAATAAAACAAACTAATTTTTTTTTTTAATCAAATAAAGACGACAAATAATAATAAGATAATTTGCCTACGAAAAGTCGGCCACAAAAACTGATCTCCCGTAATGTTAACTAAAGGCTGAACACAGCCTCCCTCCTCTTGCAATTTCAAGTCACCCTTGTTCTTGGGAAATCTGAAGAAAGTTAAATTAAGGAAGGATATTAAAATGACAAAGTTTAAACATTTGGTTCAAGTTTAGGCAGCGGAGGAACATACAGGTGAGGAATCTGAACATCCCTTACTGAGAGGAGGACACATAATCAGTTTAGCTAAGCCGTACATATGATATAAATGGCTAAAAATCTATATGAATTTGGTATAAAATGGTCTAACTCACTATAGTGTCAGCTCTAAATGAGGGGTAAGTTTGTCCAGTTTAGTTATTTCACTCGTGATTGATTTTTAACTAAGACCAACTAGTTAGAAAAGGAACCTGAACTTTCAGTAAAGCAACTACTCTCACTTTAAAAACACATCATTAAACACAGATTTTTGGACTTACTCCTTAAACGTATTTTAGAATCCTCTTTTATCTTGGGAATCCTGTCAGACTCAGATGTTAGTGTCTTGATTAAAAAAAAAGAATATACTATTTGTGAAATCTAAATAAATATTGTACTGAGATTGCATATTAAAATACTGGAAACATCAGTATTTAAATATGCCTGTAAACTGCTGTTTGGCCATCTACTTCACAGTGGAGATTTTCTTGACTCTAAACACATTTTGTTTCTTGGAATAATTTTGCCTCAATTAAATTTATCTCATCAAATATGTTTTGGGTTTTTTTTAGCCATTTTTGCTCATCTTTATCAAGGACGCCAAGCATTCATGAGGGACCTGTGATACTTTTAACCAATGGGTGGTGGTTGGCTTTCCTAGATTTTATTCTACAATTACAATTACAAGGATTGTCTGTAAAAGGCAGAATCACATCAGACTTATACAGAGCCAAGACTTGAATATTGAGGAGCAGACCAGGAACACATCCACCCTTTAGGCTTCGTAAGGCTTCTGTAGTAAAATGTAGTAATCCCTTTACTACAGATATCACTGTTGCACATTGATCTGGATCATTAGACTGCAGTTGATACAATAACGTAGGAGTTATGAATGTATGCTCAGCTCATTAATGCTGAAGAACGTAAATGTGATACTTATAGTGTGAGTGTGAGATTAATAGTGAGTCATCACAAATCTGCTTTTTTCTCTAATGTCGTCCCTCTGACCTATTCCACATCAGGCTTCTGTTCTCAAAAAATGCAAAGACTCTTGATTTATGTAGTGTTCAAGCTATTCCGAGATATTTTTCTGCATGTTTAGTGTCCAGATTTGTTACTTGTCTTAGATAACAGCTTTGGGTGTCATTTTCTTTCCTGTATGAGGTTGGTCATAAGTGTTAGATTACAGAGTCTGCCTTAGAGTGTCTGCCTAATGGGTCATTATACAGACATTTCCACTCGTACATTGGTGATAGCCATAGGTCAGGAGAAAGGGAAAAGCCATGAATACTGAGTACTTTTATATAAACACTTTTACAGCTTGTTTTAGTCCAGTTTAGTTCTCTTCTCAGCAGCTGAGTGTAGGCAGTCTGGCCTGTAAGTGATTTTAGAAACGTTAAAATAACTTTCACTCTGTGCAAACAGCTCCGCCGCTGAGCTAAGGCATCTCTTCTTGCCTCAGGCATCTGTCTGTAATGCTGAGCTCTTCTATCTGATCTAGTGAGGCCATGGCTTTGGTCAGTGTGTGTGTGTGGGTGTGTGTGTGTGTGTTCCAGATTACATCCCACCACAGCCTGTCTAGCTGCGCTCGGGGTGGTGGAACAGCTGGGGTCGTGTATTTAGACTGGATTCTTACAGCTTGAAGGTAACTGTGAGAGCCCAGGTGCCTGAGTGAACAGCGGCCTCTGTGGCCATCCCTGGCAGTCAGACGGGCTTGGCTTTGACTTAATGACCCTAACGAGCCAAGAGTGAGTAGTGAGTACAGAATTTAAGTAGATGACGCTCCAGGCCATGGCCGGATCTGTTTTATCTGTTAGTTGGTGCACAGGGGCAGGGTTTTAGGACTGTATGAGTGGTTTGGCTTTTGCTATTGATGTGGGCCAAATAAGCCTATGCATGAATGAGGCTGTAAATCTCTCATTTTGGCAGACGTTGTGTCGAAAAACCCATCAGCTTCTATAAGAGCCCAGTGAGTCACAGAGGCCACAGTTGGGCCAGACTCCTTCATTGGCGAGGACACTTCAGGAGACTACTAATCAAATCATACACGCAGAGGAAATATACCAGTCTAAATCAATGACTCCCCAGTCAGACTTTGCTAGTTATTACTCTTCATTTGAGCTCTGTAAAAAAAAAAGTAACTACTTGTAATAATAATAATTAGACAAACATTAAAAAGACTGAGTAAATGTTTGTGCTTATTGTTCTTTAGAATAAATTCGATGTTTGTGTATTTCCCAATATGCTTGATTTTGATTTTAAATTAGGCACTTTTAATTTGTATTATTTTGGTAAGTTTAGTTTTAGCTTTTTAAATGTAATTTATTGTTGCTGTTTTCCAAATGCTGTCTGAGTGCTTAATGCAGTATTTAATGCAGTATTTTAATGTATTGTTAATGTAATTTTTCTTACATCTATCTGTTCACTTAATGTACATTTTTTTGGCTCCTTTTAATCTTAGACTATAAACTTAAAATGAATGGAAATTTAAAATATTATCTTCATGTCAGTTGTTGACCTCATTGTCTCTCTATAAAAGTTTTTGCGAAGATGTGCTTCTCCTGATTATCTCGGCCGATATTTATAATTTGTATGATTCAGTGCTTATTTTCAATTTGTACAAAAATCTGATTGCTAGTACAGTAAATCAAGTTCAACTTACACATTGAATCCCTGAAGCAGCTGACTACTTGTGTGTTTTATGTTTTAGTTTTTACTTGTTAACATCATGTCCTTTAAGTAATTGCTTTTTTCTTCTTTTTAAAACTGAAAAATGTCAGGAAGAATGTTAACTCTGCTTTCCAACCACTTTTACCAAACCATGATTTTGCCCTATATAAATAACAGATAGGCAGGGTTAGTCATCAGCCTATGAGTGAGTTTACATAGAACTTTATTGTTTCACAGTGGGTTTGAGAACAGATTTTCCTAAATGTAGTTTTAGAGATGAAGATGTAAACCATTGTAAATATCCATAAAATGGGTTTGCCACTCTATTACCCTTATTATAATTACATTGAAATGTTTTAAAATGCTGTTTTTATTTTTAGACATCTGGTCTTATGGTTAGACATTATAAAGCAAAGTTTCTCTATAACTCAGTCATTCTGAATTACTTTGTTTTATTTTGAAAAACTGCTGGAATTCTCCCTTGAAACCATTTGGAAATCCGTTTTTTGAACCTCATAGCTACTAAGCCCAGTGAGTAATTAAATGTTTGCTGATGATAAGTCAGCCTCTAATTAACCTCTTAATCTCTCATGTTTAATTGTAGACTGTGAGCATAATAGGCTTCAAATATGTTTTTCCCCACCATATCTTTTTGGATTGTGTTATTGAAACCTGTTGTATATTCCCTAGATTGCCCTGTACTCGGAGTTTGATGTTGAATACACGCTTTCATCAAAAGCCTTCTAGGGATTTTGCAAATACCAGCGATAACTGGTGCTATCTCTGTGACTCAATGCTTTTCCTTGTGATTTCGGGCATAAAGAGGTTTGATTGTATTCCCTCTGTGCAATCGATTTTTCCACCTCGTATTCTCTTGCCAAATAATTATCTTTAATGTGACAGTTGGATGGTTTTCTCCCACCGAAGGCGGCCTCTGTGCTAAAGGCTCTGGACAGTGTGCTTTGTCTTAACACTGAGTCACTCAGTGTGTGTTTACCTCAGGCTGTGACAGCTGCACTCTTCAAACACCAGCATGTGGAGAGAAGAGGAGGGGGGAAAACCCCAAATTCCACGCCATTAATTCAGGAGATGCAATGTGGTCTCAGGGGTAGATTTCTGCAGTGCCTCGTCCTTCTCTCTGTCTTTCTCAGCAGCATTGCCCATGTCCATGATCAAAGCCTTTTGTTGATCCTCTTTCCGTCACTCTCGTGGGGTCATGGAGAGAAATTTGCGCTGTATCTATTTATCAGATAATGGATAATGCATAGGTGTGTTTGTTTTTTGTGTTAGGCTCATAGCAGAGTTGTACAATGGAGTGGAGTGTTCTCCCCATGAGAGCTTGAACTTATTAGTGACAGTTTACTGACCCAGCCGTCCATGTGAAAGCCTTTTCATAAAACACTCAGCCTGCTAGTGCTGAGGAAATTGTCACATTAGTTGTTCTGTTATATAAGAGTAATGTTTATGTTGGCGTAGATCTTGACTGAGCTGTTTGTGGTGCTATGTTTCAGGAGCTGGAGAGAGTAACATCCCTACAGACCAACCTGCAGCTGGCCGCTGTCATCTGTACCAACGCTCGGAGGTTCAAGACCTTTTCATCCTCTGTGTTAATGTACCAGAACAGAACTATTTAGAACTGTGCTTAAACTCAGAAGTTTTTATATCATGGCAAATTAAAATTTCTGAAAATTCTCCTGATTTGATCCACTGACGGTAATCAAAAATAGCATCGCTAATTCAAAATCAGTCCATCCAAATCAGTTGTGTTCATGTTCCAGGCAGCTGAGCTTTGCTAAAGAGGGCTTCACTGAAGCCAGCCTAGGGCTCTTGGCCAACCAAAGACGGAGGCAGCTGTTGACAGGATTGCTAAAGTCTTTGAGGACCATAAAGACCCTGGTAATCACTGAAATAATGACCGAATGTGGCCAACTTGTGACTCCATGTGTCCCATTATCCAGTCTAAAATCAGCTCTCATTCTTTCCCAAATACAGCAAAGAACAGATGTTAGACTGAGTGAGATGCTAGAGGTAAGTTTTGATGCAAGCCTCTCACTTTTAGAAGGAGGTATGTCCCATGCTCCCTCATAACAGATATTATTTTTATTTAAACATGATTGCATTATTCTGTAATACGTGTGGGGGCTTAACACTGAAATGCCCATTTCCAGCCATTAGCAAAAGTTTGAAATCTTATGAGCGTTCTGATTTGTTTGCATCCTGCAGTAGTTTAGCTGGGTGTGTCTTTACTCCCACAGTTCGCCATACTTTACTGTAATTCTGCATATGAACTTTTAGAGGTAGTCCTTCTTTATGCTGTATTATATTGTGTAGGTAAGTGTCACTCATTTAACTGTGTTAAATGTGGATGGTCTGAGATCTTATTTGGTTTTGACAGGAAGAGGACTATAGGTGCGATCCAGTTGTGTTTGGAATGCCAGAAGGCTGCCAGCACTTTTAAGCACTACAGCTGCATAAGGTATGTGAAGCACTGCTTGGCTTGTAGACTGCTTAGAAGCCCTTGGAGTTACATTTCATCTGCACAGGCACTTAAATAGCATGTTTCCTTTTCAGCTGAAAAAAAAGTAAACCTTTTTTGTTAAAATGTGCCACCGTAATGCACAGAAAACGTTATAAAAGAACTTATGTTGCTTTATGTAGTCACATGCTTTATTTTAGCACACTTTCATAGACACACTCAGTGGGGTGCTCAGTTTCAGGGTTCTGAGTTAAAAACATTTGAATAGTAGACCTTGAAGTTGGCTCAGTTTATATATTCTGTTTTTCAAACCCTGATGTAATACACTCTGCCTGGTTAATGAATCTTACTGTATAACACAAATTCTGGCTTATCATTTACTTTATATAAGGTGTAATTTGAATGTATTGCTGTTGTGAAGAGTACATTTAATAGCTTTTGTCCTTTTGCCTTGACGGTGAGTGTATACCTGCGTGATTGAAATTCTTAAAAAGCAGAATGGGAGGCTGCTGGAAGAAACCCAGTTGCCCTTCAGAGTCAAATATTGTCCTCTCTTCTCCAAAAAGAGTGCTCATGAGGGAGCAGAAACTCTCTGGCATTTTAAAATGTCAGGCTCTGTTTTAGTTGGCTTTGCACATATACCCATTGTGCTACTTGTTATTGGCATTAGCAGATGTTAATAAGAGTCTGTGGTTATTAAAACAAAAACAAACAAAAAAAAGACTGTTCTTTAATGAGCTGCGAAATGTTGTCAGTGAGGGTGGGCTATGCGTCCTTTTGCTGCTTACTGATCAATAAGCCAGTGCCTGGACTAATTGGTTGTCATTATTTCATTAGGACATCCTATTTGGGAGAGGTCTACTCAGAGGCCAACTCACAGAGAAACATACACGCACATATCTGCATATAGACACTTTCTCATTACCTCTGTTTGTTTTTGTTATTTTTCTATTTCTTATTTTTCTCCCATTCTCTTTTTCCTTTACGTCCTCTCTGTATCGCTCGGTACATCTTTCCCATGACATGCATTTGGCATCCCCTTTTCACGCTGGCACACATCTGTCTTATCAAGCTCCAGCATGGTCTCTCTGTGTGGGGAGATACACGTGTTTGAGTAAAACTTGTGGCCAGCTTGTGGAGACCTGCCCAGATGCTGTTTCATCTTGTTTTTGGTCCTCATTGTTTGAGCAATCTGTCCTTAAGAGAACACGCACTCTAGGATCTAGAATTTGTGTTTTTTTTGGTGTGGGGGATGTCCTGGGTCCATTCCATTTCTCTTTGGTGAATTTACAAAAATGTAATTTTTTTTAAGTGAACGATAGACTTTCTTTAGCCAGCAGGATCACACACTGTATAAGAAAATGCTTAGAGGAATTGGTATTTTTGATTTTCTTCCTCTGTGCTGTAGTGCCAATTACTGCTGACTAGCAGAACTGCTCTGCAGCAGGCACTGTCGCAGTCACTGCAGAAATAATAAGGTCCCCTGCAAGAACATTTAGGCAAGCAGGCTTCCGCGATAGAAATGGTTCAGTGGGAGTGGGAGACAATACGGACCTGATTGGCGCTCATCCATAATTACAGCTCGTTCTCATTTACTGTCCATGGAAGGATACATAATGCGTTTTCGTATGTTCATTTCAGTTGTGCTGATGGCCAGCAATTGTCTGAGGCATTTTAGACTTGGCACATAACAGTGTTTTAGTTTCTGCATTGATGCCGTTGCCAAGCTCTTATGAGGACGGCCTTATGGCAGTGAATGTGCGTGTTTGTTTTTTCAAATCTGTCCTCAGTTCAGAACGAGTTTCCTCCATTTTCTGTATTTTCTCCTTTTTTGAATAATCAGTGTCAATCAAGCAGCATGCTGGGTTGCAGGTTTGCCTTCTGTCTATCACCGTGGATTTGCTGTCGTTCTTGACTTCACCTACTTGCTTTACACTGCGTTCCAAATTATTATGCAAATCATATTTTTCTTAGATTTTCCAAATTACCTATATGAATTGCAGTCA
>JBBPCX010000147.1:15660598-15691110 GCA_037974365.1 Hydrocynus forskahlii | reverse complement strand
TGTCTGCAATTGCTTTCAGTGATATAAAGAGCCCCGACACACATCACCATCCATGAGTTCAACTGACGAACAAAAAATTCTTACCTTATCACTCCTAAACACTTTTTGCATAATAATTTGGAACACAGTGTATTCTGGACTTTGAAATTCTGGCACACATAAATGTGAGGCTGGACACCAAGCCCCTTAATCATATTGTAGTATTTCCCTGTGTCATTTAATTAAGTGATATGTATCTACTTATGTTCAGTTGTAGACCTGAATTGACTTAGGCCAGAACGGAAGTAGAAAAAGAAGTGTTCTGATGTAATATGCAACGTTATGGATAGAATATCTTTCTGATAATCTTATCTGAGATCTTTCTAAAACCAAAGCAATTTCACACCACAAAGAATATGTTGCATATTTTTCCACAGTTTTCTCGTTTTTCTTTTTTGCAAAAAAAAGATTTAAACTTTGAAAGTGTCTGGCTGGTTAAAATTCCTGACTATGATGCTGGTTGGTGCTGTTATGAATGAATGATGACTTCTTCCTTTCTCTTCTGTCTCGTAAGTTATAGGCAAATATTACTACAGTTCAGTAGGAGTGTAACAGTGCATTAAAATATCATATCACAATGCAACAAATGTGACAGTATGCATTGCCAGCAGATAACAATGCATCATAGAGATTAAGGATTCTATTAATTGTGATATTTGATGTAACTACATTGTTTATAGTGTAAACCAACACCAGTCAACAACCCAGTCCATGACATTTACATCATACACCATTTACATCACACACCGCCCTCTCCCCCCACCCTGCAGCTCTAGTTTCACTAATAATTTATGCCACAACTAAATATACATTTAAATTTAATTCTAACTATTGTGTGAATACACTCCTAGAGAGTGCTTTTTATGTAAGTGTACATGCAAAAGGAGAAATCAATAAGAAATATGAGATCTTAGTTTGTTTTTAGTTTTTATTGAATATTGTATTTTGGACCATGAGTCCTGAGTTGGCTGTTGGACCACATGGTGTGTCGACTGTATCGTTGCACCCCAACAGTTACCTTTTTTTGCTGCTAAGGCTAAATTGAGGAAGAGAGTGACAATCATTTATCATAAAATACCTCAAGCATGCATTATTGTGGGTATAGAAAAAAAATACCTTTGATATAATTTTAACTCCTAGATTTAAGGTGAAATAGATGTTTTAGTCTGTTTTGAACAGCTCCTAAACAGCCATTGTGCTCAGAGTGATGCATGAAAAAGCGTTTTGTGTGGGATCCAAGCTTCTGAACGTTTCAGAGGATCTGCAGTCCCGGTGCAGGGGGACTGATCCTACCTTTCTGTCTTTCATCCGCTTGTCGGGTATCCTCATGTGATGCTTGTTAATAAATCCAAATGCCACCGGCTTGGGTTGCTGCCATCCAACATTTTTTGTGTCTTCCTGCTGTCCTTGCCTTACAATTCACAGCTGAGCTTCTGGGGAACACCCATAGCTCCATTTAATAAAATCCCTTTGCTCTAAATTGTGGTTAAATAGTGTCAAGAGTCCTGCAATTTACATTTTTGTTTCCACGTAAGGGGAAAGTGATCGAATGTGTAACCATTTGCAGTAAAGCACCCATCAGTGAGATACTGATGGAGGTGATGCTGAGGTGATTTGCATAGAGGGTTTGCCATGGTGTACATATATTTTAGGGATTGAGTAAACCTACTCTTGGACTTTCCAGTTCATACTTTTCTCAAACAGAAAAGCATTGTATTATTTGCCTTTAAGCAGTATTTTGGTCAAAAGTGAAATTGTATTCATTCACTCAGCCAGCACATTTGGCATTTAAAATGTGCTTGTTTAGCTTCACCGTCATGCATTTCTCATCAGGTCTATACTTAGCAAAGTTCTCAGGGTAATATTTAGCCCAGCTGCTGTTTTCAAGATTGCCCAGGACCTGATATTAAATATAAAGCATCCACTGTATTTTCCTCAGATGCCCCATCCTCCATCTCTAGCCTTGGCACACACACCTGAAGAATCATCTCCAATTCTCATGCTGGCTTAGACTGGAGGCTCCTTCTTCACTTCTTGTTCCATTTGCAAAGGTCTGGGTTCTGAGATAAACCTGTTTTGAGTATGTGGGCTTTTGTCCTTTTTTGTAATTGCTTCCTTTTCAACTTTTAAGTGAGTGGCTTTATCTTCCAACTCTAATCTTTTGCAGTAATGGAGACTCGGGTTATCTGTGCATTCAGGTGCAGGGCAGAGGAGTTAATTACTGAGTGACCTAGATGAGGAGTATGGCCAGTTCTGCAACTTTGCTGCCCAATACCCTACAAAGATACAGATATTAATCACCAATGTAATGCCTTTCATTCAGTCATGAGACCCTTTCACTGAATTTATACAGCAGATTAAAGTGGGTAAGAATAACATAATTTTTGTATCCATTGGACAAAAAAAAGCAGAGGCTCATGGCCTTTTCGATTTGGGCTTGTTCCTTTATTCTGCTTTCATGGCTCTTGGCACAGGAATAATGAAACTGGTTTAGTGTAGTGTTGGAGGGTCCTGTTGTGAAAACTCATTAAAATGTGATTTACATGTCGCCTCCCAGAAGGCTTAGGTGGAGCCTCAAGCACTCACGATGGAAGTCAAACTAAAGCAACCATTCAGCTCAGTGTCATGGTGGGCTTTCACCCAGTGTGATGTTTCTTATTTTCTGGGGGGAGGAGATGAACTTCAATGACTTAGATTGAATTGTGCAGTGAGTGAACCAGGCATCAGGGAGTGGCGTAATAAAAGCTGTTTGAAGAAATAAAATTTTCTTTAATGTGCTTTTTGCATAGCTTCAGACTTCAGGCAAAAATAAGTTAAATTGTTATTCCTAAACCTCTTCAGAGATTTCTTAATTTCTTTCTAACCTATTCTCCTAAGATCAATTCCAAGTGCTTTTCTTCCAGTAACCTCACACTTGCCTTCAGGGGAACAAAGGAAGCAAGAGAAGCTTCTACAGTTTTTAATGATGCACTAAATGTTTTCTTTTTGTGGGCAGTGGGTGGAGGTGGGGTGGCCAGTCAACTGAGGGATTGGGGTGGAACAAGCTTTGCCTGTCAAAATATACTGCAAACAGAACTAGTGCCACAAAAAGTGTGTAGAATGTAGATGCTCATAAGATCTGGTCATTTGTAGTGGAGTAGAGTAGATAATCACAAATCAGTTAAGATGGCAAAATTAAGGCTTTATAAGAACATCTAAGAATGTTTTTTCCCAACATTTTAAAAACATTTTTTCCTCATTCATCCTTTTCAGCTTTTTATTTGGAAGGCTTCTCTAAATCTAGGCCCAGGACTCCCTCAAAGAACACTGACATTCTATTGCCTGTCCGTAAACATTATCAATATAAAGGTAATTGCTTACTGCTCCTGGTGCTTCATGGGTTGTGGGTGTTTTGAAGGTCTTCTACAGCTTTTTTACAGATTCGTCCCTCCTTATCTCATCTGACTCGTGGTTCATATTTGTGCCAATCTCATATCAGAGCTGGCCCACAAGATTGCAGATTAAGAGGAGAAGCCTCGTATTAACTGAGCTTCTTTGTGAGGCTGACCGTCTTCATTTCTCTCTCAAAAATGAGGCTGAGGAAGATTTTTTTCGCTCCTCTCGCGGGACTCTGAAGAAGGTCCTCTATTGCCTCACTCTCATGGCTGAAGAAGCTTCCCTCTCAGAAGAGTGGCTGAGGAGTGTGGCTCTTTTATAGAAATTGTATGAATTTGGTCATCTCCTGCTCATGGTGTGGAATATTTCTCCTCTTGTCAGAATGAGTTTGTTTGCAAAATGGAACACTTGTTCAAAATTGCTGCTTTCACAATGACACTTGGCCATGACCAAAATATTTACTGGAGCTCAGTGCTTTATTATGGCACACAGCAGGGATGTTTGTCACCCAAACGGTGCCTGTGGACTCTTTTAAGTGAGTAGGAGTTATTGTTGGATGTTTGAATGGCAGCTCTAAGTGGGCTTACGTACATTTAGTCGAACGCAACGGACGGATGCTACAAATCTAACAAGTCAAAAAGCTCCTAGGAGCTGAGCAGTGCTTCTGAACTCTACAAATGTCACCATGATTTTTGTTTTCCACAGATATAAATATCACTCTCTTACGGGCCAGTGTGCACAGCTCAGGGTGCTCTCAGTGTGGTGACAATTCATGTGAGCAGGAAAGCTTTTCATCCTCCAACATGTTGCTGCCACACGCTTATTTAGATGCCCTGAGAGCAACAACACGTGTCCTGCCTCTCAATGTAGCAAACTGCACTGTTACATATCTCTCTGGTGCACAATAGCATGCTACTCAAGACATTTTTGGTCTCTGACAGGCTTTGAGGCAGGGTTTGTTACAGTAATCACAGCTAAACTGACTTTGAAATGTCTTCTTTCCCCCCAGTGAATTGAACTCAAAACTGCAAGACACCCTGGAACAAATAGAGGTATGTAGCAAGCTTTTGTTTTTTTGGCTTTCGGGGACAAGCCGAAACACCAAGCATTGTTAAAACATCCTTTCACAATTGCACCTTCCAGGCGGCGCTTGGATGTAAACCATTGTAATTGCTTTAGCTACCAGGGCTTTCTCAGGATTTTCTTAGCCAACTGAAAGGTTGGATTTTTTTTTTTCTGACTTTAATTTGACGCATAAACATGCACATACACACACACACATGCACACTTACTCTTATCCATGGTTATATGGCACACATACAGTGCCACCAGAAAGGATTCACACCCATTCACTTATTCCACATTTTTCTATGGACAGCTAGGTTGGACTGAAGTCTAGTAATCGACTTGAACATTACAGAACATTCCACTTGGTCTTGGTTTACCTTTCTGGTAGACTTCAGGTCATTCTCCCTCTGCACTGTGAAGCACAACCAGTAAGTTTAGAAACATTTATCTGAATCTGAACAGATAATATAACTCCATACTCCCACACCCCATTGTTCTGGTGCAAGTCAATCATTGTCTCATCTGTCCAATCCTTTTTTTTTGTTTGTTTCATTAAAATTGAGGGGCTACATTCATTCAAAAGTCTGCAGTCATTCATTAGTTAAATTGAACTCCAATATGCTGTGGTGAAATTACAATAACTTAACGACAAACTTTACTCTGTCTGTATCTGTGTGAATGCTGGTTAGGAAGTGATTTTTTTTTCTTTTCCAGTGTGAATGTTAACGTAGTGTCATGAAGGCGTAGTTTTTGTTGTTATTTATAAGTAAAGCACTATCTGTATGTAAATCTGAAGTGGAGGCTAATTGGTTAATTAAAGACCTTTTGTTTTCAAATTCCTCATATATGAATCAGAATAAATGAAGTCTTTCAGAGTGATCTGATGTGAAATGATTAATTGAACAGAAATGCACAAACCTGGATTTCTTTATCTAAAATGACCAGTGAACCACTGAATTATTTATGTGTAATGCTGATTATGATACATACAATTTTTGATACATGTAAAACAATAACTTCTCTTTTTTATTGCCCTACATCAGCTTCTCTGCCATGAAGAGACAGTAATGTGTTTTAGGCCAAAGTCTGGTTTCAAAACTATCTTGAGACAGTGCCCTCTTTGATATAGCTTTTAGACGCATTAAACTCTTCAGATGTCTTCACCACTGCATTTCACATCAGACCGCTCTAAATGACTTTGCAGCTTAATGATTGATTTTAAAATCTCTCTCTAAAAACTCTTAAACAAGGGACTTAGAATAGCTATTACAGGTCAGAAAAGCAACGCCTTTCACACTTACATTTTTAAAGTGGTGTCATATTTGATATTGTTCAGTACTAAATAGAAGACCACTTGCAGAGTTTACATTTGCTTAGTAAATGTAATGCGGACAATAGTAAAGGATTGTCGTTAACATTATTTATATCAACAAAATGAGAATAAGGCAGTGATTGGAAACTACATATTAAACATGCATTATCATCTTCGGAACGGCCTGTGCCAGCGTTCTATCCTTGCAGCTCGGAGGCAGATGGGCTGTTTTTTTCCCCTGAATAAACTGCTGTCTCTGAGGAGTGGAAGCATATGAGAGCTTGCTCTTCACAACATGTACACACACATCCAAACATTTCCCCAGCAGTACCGTCCATCCGTCTATGACGTGTGTGAGTTTGTAAGGAGGGTCCTGGGAGAAATTAAATTAAAAGAAGCCCAGCCGTGTGTGTGTGTGTGTGTGTGTGTGTGTGTGTGTGTGTGTGTGTGTGTGTGTGTGTGTGTGTGTGTGTGTGTGTGAGTCTTGCTCCACCTTATATATAATCAAGCATTCTTATATATAATCAAGCATTCTGTGACAAGCTTGTCGTCTGACAGGAAAAAACAGCCTAAGACTTCCACAAAACTAGGGATGCAAAGGTAACACTCCTTGATACCTGTACTAGTACCTTGTTCAAGATACCAGTTCATGAATAATTCTTTCATAAAATCCATTGTAGCAAAAAGAAAATAACATCATACATTATGGTGCAAATTGTCATTTTTATTTTTCTGCTCCTTGTCATATTAAATCCACTACTTTGAGGCAGGTGGGTGTTGCCCCTATGCTCAGAAAGTTGTAGGATCTAATCCCAGGACTGCTGTTAGCACCTCTGAGGTACCCTGAGCAAGGTACCATCCCCACACTGCTCCCCGGGTGCTGTTTTCCTGGCTGCCCACTGCTTCACTTGGTGAATGGATTAAACGCAGAGAAAGAATTTGGTGCTGTTCACACTGAGTGCTGTGGTGTGTTCACGTAAAGCAAATGGTCACTTTACACTGTACACCTTTCAAAGTAATTACATAAGTAAGCATGCTGTGAAAAATAGGTTTATATTTTTTAACTTAAGTTGTCTGTATCAACTCTTTAGTTTTATGTTTCAGCACCAGCAGTTTAGGTCATCCGCACTGCATCAATTACAGATACATTAAATTCATTTTTGATGCTTGCTGTATTTACCTGCTAAATTCCCATTCATAGTGCCCTAATCCAGGGGTGGAGATTTTGAAAGGGGTTCTGTAACGTCAGGTGGACTTAAACAATGAGATGACTGTGGTCCGTTCTTCTTGCCGTCAGACACAGAGCAACTTTCTCTTCTTAAATTTATTCCATACACGTTTATGTGTTTCATCGAATTTGTTATGAGGTTGATCTTGGCAGCAATGTGTATTCTACCTATACAGCATTGTGCTCGATTGGCATCAAGCCTGATACAAATGGAGCCACTCTTTTGATGTTATAGGCATTTTACACCTACTATTCAACGCGTACGGTAGTCAAGAATCTCAAAATACAGCGCGCACACACACACACACACACACACACACACACACACACACACAAGCCCCATCGCTAGGTGTAATATAATGTTTTTCCTCAGTATGCCTCTACTACATGTTTGTGTAATGTTGCATTAAACAGCCAGTCACCAGCATTATTAGATCTACAAGCATGCTGCATGCTTATTGACTTACTTATTTAGTCAGTGAATTAATGCCTCGAGGTTCAGTTCCCAGCCCTATACAGAATGGACACACACAGTTAGGCCTACTGTTTTACTCATACAGGGACCTTAATTTATAGATCTTAGTCAAAGAATTCCTTTAACTCGATTCAGCTGTTTACATTCCACAATTTTATCTGCATCATTACTCATCCCTAATTAAACAAGGTCAGATCTGCTTTGAAATTCTGTGAATTTTTCCACCATATTGACATTAAAATGCAGCGTACCTGCTTCAACATTATTCAGCTTCCATTTGATTTCATTATTAGTTTAAGTAAGTGGGATCTGAGGGAAATGAATTATTTTGTTGTTGGTACCACTGTGGGAGAGCTAAAAATTTCATCTTAGTTTTCGCATGTCAGTTTGCAGTTGTCTTTTTTTTATTAGCAGGAACTCGCCTTGTATTTTTATAGACATTCATTTTGAGCACTAAATGGCTGTTTTGTTATTTTAATGATTATCTTCTGCCTACAAAATGTGCAGTAATGCGTGGTTTTCTAGTAAAGGCAACAGTATCCACTTCCTCACCACCCACCCTTTTGTTTTGTTTTTACCACTGCGCAGGAGCAGCTGGATGTGGCTCTGTCCAAAACCTGCAAGCACTTTGATGTCTCGCACTACACCAAAGTTCAGCTGGCATACACACTTCTGGGCAAGACGCAGGTGAGTCCGTCATCCAGTGATTATTCCATCCCCGCACCCCTACCTCTCAAACAGCCATAATCCCCGTCTCTGTCAGTCTATTAAGATGAGTCATTTCTGGCATAACATTATCAGACGTCAGGGAAGTGCCTCTTTTCACCTCTGTCCACAGAGTCACACAAAACCAGGATTAGAGTCAGAATTCCAAGCTAAAGCTCATTCATCAGTGGCCCCTTTCAGCAGCAGCGGTTCAGCAGTGTGTAAAGCTAGCCAGAGCTGTGTGCAGGAAGCTTGCCTCCCCTCTGTAGCTGCCCTGCTATTGATCCTAAGGATTAAACATCAGCACGTTTCAGGAATCGATCTGCGACATGCTTGTATGATCATAAAGCCTTCTCATTAAAAGAAAGGAGAATGGTGGGAAAGGACATTTAAGACTTTTCCACTGATGTTTGAGGTTTTTATTCTTTACACAGCTGTTACTTTTTTTTGTTTGAACAATTTTAGGCTGTATATATGCAGGGAGATTGTGTGTGTGTCTGTGTGTGTGTCTGTGTGTGTGTCTGTGTGTGTGTCTGTGTGTGTGTCTGTGTGTGTGTCTGTGTCTGTGTGTGTGTCTGTGTGTGTCTGTGTCTGTGTCTGTCTGTGTGTGTCTGTGTCTGTGTGTCTGTGTCTGCATCTAGCGCTCATTCATACGTCGCATGTTTGTGTATTCTATTGCATTCTACAAACAGAAGCAAATGTAGGCCATCCAGTGTCCTAGGACAGCCATGCCTCAGGCTAGTGCTGTTCATCCTGACCTGCTCATGAGTCCCTGGAGAATTAGTTACGGCGATTTAGATTTGAGCCGTTGATGGAGTGTAATAGTTTTTCTGTGTATGAAAGGGATATCGATTGTTACTGATCCTGATATCAGTACTGACACTGCTAATTGATACTAATACTTATCAATACTCTTCTTGATAATTGTCTAAATAAGTTGGTGCGATTAGTATAGACATCACATGTCTTGGTTAGAATGCATTAATAATGAATGAATACTGGTAGCAGCACCATTTGTTCAGGAGCTTATCTATATTTCTGCATTGACCAGACTGTAACCAGTATCAGTTTAGTGCCGGTTCTCTATTCCCCTCCCTAACTCATTGATTTGAAGGTGTTGATATTGATGTTTATTATGGGATGCCAGAATCAACTAAATAATTTTTAACAGTATTCAAATAAGCATGCATTCTGGGTAACATTTCTTGGGGTGTTTTGTAATGTGGATAAAAAGTGTATTCCACTACTGTGGAGTCAGTGGTTTACGAACCAGTTCTCTGGGCCCCCAGATGGTCCGTGTTTTTAATGTAACCCAGCTCCCAAAGCCTCTGTGCCAGGTATTCAGTCTCAGTATGAAGACTGGAGCCAAGATAGGAGCACCTGTATACAAAGTCTCCTCTTCAGTGCACATTCATGCACATTCAATCTGAGACATTTTAACCTTGATTACAAGTTCTGGTGCCACAGCATACCGTCACTCAAAGCCATTTCTGTGCTTTTACAAATGGTTTTGCATGGTGTGTGATAGAGTTTGGGTGACTGAAGGTGTCAAAGGATACAAAAGTTAAATCCTTCAGATTCTCAGAAATGAAGGATGCATTTCTCAGCATTATATGAAGGATGTTTTGATCGGAAATGCAAACTTCCTTGGCTTTGAGACATGAGTTGTCCTCATCAGTAAAAGACATTGGGCTGGACAAGACATGGGTGTGTGCACAAGAACCTGTGCACCCCAAGCCCTGTTTGTACTTTCATGCTTTCTGGACAAGTGCCTGTGTGTTTTACAGAATGCTCCTTTCCCTTCTGCTGTCAGAGCTAAAAGCTCATCAGACATAAACCCTGAACCAGAGCACATAATTCATTAAAAGTTCCTTTTTTCCTTTGACAGAAAACTTTGAGTTGCATGTATTGTGCAATTAACTTAATGAGTGAGCAGCCTTTCTGTACCCCTAATTTTTTATTACTGGTTTTGTTATTTTTACATTTTTAATACATCTAATGGATTGTTCCTATTGCCTTGGTGAATTAATAAGCACCTGTCAATTTCCATTTTGTATCTCGGTGCAGGTGTCATTATTAGTCAGGTTTTGAAGATCTTTGCCCTTAATGAATGACGTAAAAACTCTAATTCTATCCAGAAAGCCAGCTCTTCTCCCTCAACTAATCAGAATTCTCTTCTGCTTTGCTGAAGCGGCTGCCCTAATCTACAAGAAAAGGCAAAGCTTTTTGATTAAATCTGGCAGGAAGTTCTGGGGGAGGGAGTTGTATTTCCAGGGCTGTGTTGGGAGAGAGGAGTATAATTAAATTGTAAGAAAGTGCTGTCTCTTCTCGGTGGGCCAGCAGCACACTAGTCACTGTTGCTCTTTAATGACTCATCTCCTTGGAGCATGTCGGCTGAACCAGGCCCTACCCACAGTGGCACCCTGCGAATGGACCAGCGGGATGCCCAGCGTGGGTCAGCTTCCCTCCAGAGAACATGGAGAGCCATCACTTCCACTTCTTCAACCTCTGTTACACTGGAAACTATTTGAACTGTGTGAAGCCTGACTCTTTTTCATATTTAGAAAAATCATTTGGTGCTGATTGAGGAGCTTTGAAGAAATTCTTGCATTGCATGAGAGGCATGGTATCTCTGAGAGTGAGTGTGTGTGAAAGGGAGGAGTTCAGGTGAAGAAGAGACTATGAAAGACATTCTTGCTTTTTTTTGCTCAAACAGCTAATAATATTAACTACTCAAAGAAAGAGCTAATTGATATCTTGTTTATTATACAGAAACCTTGGGGAGTTTTTCAGTGCGGTTTTCTAGTACGTCTTTTTCAGATGAACAGGGACCAATTTGATGTTTTGTTTAAAGCTATGTGAGTTGTCCTGCAACTGATTGTAACAGATTTCTCTTTCTATCTCTGTGTCTCTCTATTTCTTTTTCCCTGTCCTCCCCAGACTGCTATGGATCAGCTTCACATGCACTTCACTCAGGCCATTCACAACACCGTGTTCCAGGTTGTCCTGGGCTATGTGGAGCTGTGTGCTGGCAATGCTGACACTAAGTTCCAGAAGATGCAATATAAGGATCTCTGTACGGTAAGCCTACCTCACACCCTTTTCCATCTGTCCCGTGACTTTACTGAACATGATCATATCAGCCACCACAGTCTTGTCTGTAGCAGAATGTTCAGTTAAAGGTAACCTCACTAAAAGTCTTTAGCTAAGATGTTCTTAAGATTTGTTTGCTTTGTATAGAAATGAAAGAGAATGAGTTTGAAGTTATCTTTTGAAATACATGCCAGATTCGTTTGAAAGAGATTGAACTCATTTGATACTGGTTCTTATTTTCCTATTGGTTTGTTCTTAGATTTTTGTATTTGATACATTTGATATTTTTTTGAATACATTTTTGTGGTTGTGGTTTGCCAGACAGACATCTGTTCAAGAATGAGTTCTGATTACACAGCCATGGCTCTGTGAACCCAAGCAATATTACCTCAGTGCAAATATATGTTAAATGAAAACTTCTAATGTCCTCAAGAGCCTTGGACTTTAGTTAAACATTAAGATCATGCTTAACGTCTCCATCTTTTGTGCTTCTGACAAGCGGAAAATGTGCTATTTTCCCTCTCAAGGGATGGCACATTTGTCTAGTTATAGTGAGAAGCCCACTCAGAGAAAAAAGCAATGACACATTGCTCTGTGGAAGAAGAAGGCAATCTCATTTATGAGCAAGTCACACAGCAATTAATTTGAGTTAATATGCAGGACTGGAGTCCTTGCGAATCACCTCAGTGGCTCTTTCTCCTCTGAAGGCAGTCGCAGCAACCCGATCTCTGAAAGGCTCATTTGCATTAGCCAGAAAGGAAGCTATGCATCACAAAGTAGCAGTTGTCCCCATCAGACCACTTTATTACCTTCTGAAATGGAGCGAGCAGGTTTATCAGTGTGATGTCTGTGGGTAAGGTCAGCCAGTAGGTGGAGCAACACTGATTGCCATTAACATGCCAGTCTCTTGCAAAAAGTCAAGCACTGTTTGGGTCAGCCTACAGTGACCAGGGCATGCTAAAGAGTCCAAGCGTACGAATTGAGCTTCAAAGCTTTAATGCACAAAATAAAATGTAAGGAGATGCATTTAAGCTGTAAAAGAATGACGGTTTTAATAAGTAGTAAGTGTTTAAAGTCTATTGCCATTTAGAGCTGAAGAGCAATCTGTGACTGCTGATTAAGAAGTCTTGATACATGCTGTACTTGGCATAGTAAACTTGAACGTCTAGCAGGAGTGTTTTCCACATCCTGGTACTGGCAGAAGAGCTCAGATACTTGGCATGGTCATGCGTCTACACCTGGTTCTACTATATTACAGTGCCAAAAGGGATTTCAGTGAACTGGACTAATCTGAGTTGAAGAAATTTTTTTGGCTGTTTCCAAAAGTTAAAATGTTTGAGCAGTCTTGTTCTACTCATTCCGCTAGTGTAAATAGGTCATGATGCATTAAATTGATTCCTGTAGAAATGTAATCAAACTGTCGTGAGAGCAGAGATTTATACCTCTAGAAACCAGCAGTCTTTGGCAAGGATGCTTGTGTTTGCTCCTTTCTGTGCTGTCCAATTGTTGGCCAAATTATTGCTATATCAGTGTTTACCATATGCTGATTAAGGTGCTGTTGAGTCATCACTGCTCAGTTGAATACCTAGACACCCAGATGGTCCCACCTCCACTCTGAACTGATACAAGGTATCATTTTCACGTCAACTACATGACTGCGCCATGATGTGGCTGCCTGAGGGAGCTGTATTCGCTCAGAATTGAAGCAGCTTGCCTTGTTCATCCAACAACGCCTTTCCACTAAAATTTGCACAGCTTGACATGTCAGCTTGCTCCCTGAAATCTCATTATTCTTTTCCACTGGCAGACTGTTTTGAGATCCAAAGATTTAAAAAAGGAGAAAGGGGCCTTTGTTTCCCTAGCGGAGGAAGCCCCATTGCTCATTTTAGTTTTCTTTTCAAATATGAGACCTTTTGATCTGGAGCGAGGGGGGGAAAGGAATTCTTTTCTCATTTGAGCGGTGCCTTAAAGTCAGCTTTGGGTGAGTCTGTGGTCTCTGGTCTCAGCTCAGAGGAACTCGGGTCATCTCGGATGGCCTAAGCAAGAACTGGGTGTCAGGCTCCCAAGTCTCAATCAGCCTGTCCCTCAGCAGCGGCCGTCATAAAATAAACACGACTAGAGCTATGCTAATAGCAATCACTTTGGTGCTGACCTCTGAACCCCGTTGCGAGAATTAAAATTTTACGTAAGTGCAATGCTCCAAAGGTCACATCATAATGTGGATCGGCGCATGAATTTTGCATGAATGCGTCATTACCCTACTTTTGACCCTCTCAGTGCAGACCTCTTTTACCCCCTTCTGTCTGGTGTTCAGCTTGAGCAGTGCATGACTGACGGAAACTGAAGAGGCAGAACAGTGCTAATGCCTCTGTAGACCTTGCCATAGACCTTGCTGACTCATTGAAACACACGTCCGTTTATACCCTCAAAATAACAAACATCAGAGACCTCGTTGTGGCACTTCAGCTTGATTGTCATTGCTGTGCCATTCATCTTTACATTGTCTGAATGGGTCGCTATAATACTAATTTGGATAGGCCTGCTGTGTGAAGCTGTGTTGATATGGGCTGTATTATATGGGGACACTGATACCTGTGTGACTCAGCCTCAACACCATGCTGTGTTTTCCTCACTCAAACTGAGCAGTTGTTATTTTATAGCTCGAGTCGGGCCTCCTGATGACATTGCTTATTTTATTTTTGCCCTAAGGGACACTAGCAAAAAATGGGTCATTTATATAATTAAAAAGGGGCTCCGAGAGACACCACTGAGAATTGGATGACAAAGAAGAATGTAGAAATACACAACTCGACTCCAAAGGAACAACAAACCCATGCATTCAGAGAATTCAAGACTGCTTCAAAAGTGGAAGATGTGAGAGTAATGAGTAGTTTGTAGATTCATTCTGTGTAGGTCTTTTTGCATGTGTCTTTTTGTTACCTTCTTTTACTTTTTGCAACCTATTGTGCAGATGTTCATACTAACCCTCGGGGCATTAAAAGGGCGAAGTTCAAAGATCAGTTGTAGTCACACCAATTAAAAGAAGATCACGCTCAGTATCACTGATGTGAACGACCACAGACTTCTCTGGAGGTCTTCTCTCCTTTCTCTCCAACGTTCTGGAACGTGCTGTATACAACCAGCTCAGCCTATTTCTATCGCATGACAGACTTCATGACCCAAACCAATCTGGATTCAAAGCAGCACATTCAGCAGAAACAGCACTTTTGCTGATACTGAGGAGTTGCATACAGCCAAAACAGCTGAACCCTCACTCACCAAACACAGAATCACTGGTTCTGCATGGCAGTGGATTGCATCCTACCTTGAGGGACACGATTATCAAGTGTCATGAAGAGGGTTGGTGTTTGCCCCAAGAAGACTTTAGTGGGGCCCAGGTCATGAGGTTTTGTGAGGGAAGCATCAGCCGCCAGCCACAGGAATCAACACACAGCTATGAAAGTTTTATTTGATAATACCAGATTAATTTGCGATTCAGTGCCACGTTTGATGCTTGCTTTCATTTACCAAGATCATGACTTGATCTGACTATGAGCTTCCAAACACTGGCACTTTTTCACTATAAAGCATGCTTCCACATCGGTAAAACTTTATTTTAACACGAAGACGCTTGACTTTTCACTGCCATCTTCAGCTCAAGGAAATATAAATGTCTTTGTTTAATTAATTTCCCTTTTCTGTGGCCAGGTTTAAATCGGCAACTGATTGCATAACAGAGATTTTGCACTTGTGGGATGACACATCTTGAAAAAATCTGGTGGTCTGGCTGTCTGAAAGTCAAAATATAAGCCAGCTGTTTTCAGGCATTATTGCTGAACACTTTATTTTGAAGTACCTAGATTTAGAGCTATTATACTTTGCAAGTAAAGTGTTATTTTGGGAGATTTGTTCTTTACTCAAGTGTTGCTGAAACTGAATCCTTGTACATTTCCTCAGTTGTATATCTAAGGAGAAAAAACATACTTACATTTTCTTTAAGACCTTCAAAGTACATTGCTTGAAATTTCATAGTTTGTTAACTTTTTTGTCCCCCCAGCTTTATTCGTTTGTTTATTTATTTATTTGTTTATTTATTTTTGCTATAAAATGCTGTAATGTAGTCCTGTAAATGATTCAAAAGTACCACCTTTTAGCAGTCACAATCAGCTTGTTCAAAAACATGACCCGGTCTAGTGAAATGACATGCCACACAGAACTTTAGCCACAAAGCTAAAAGAACGAAACAGCCTGGAAAATTAAAATACCTACTGCAAAAACACCAGACTAGTAAATGCGAACAACGTGATGTGAAAATATGTAAATATAATTATAAAGACCTTTTTGTTTAGGGATGCACGTATTTGGCAGACCCTCAGGACACTCGCTGTTCTAGCCTCTATCTGTGCTTTCCATATGCTTTTTCAGAGATTCTCTGGGCCCAGTATGTGGTCGCAATTAGAGGTAGTTTGTAAAGGAACTGATGTTGTTTTTCCTGTATAGCGCTCCACAGCAGGAACGCCAGGCCTCCGAGCTTGTGGAAAGAAAACTGGCATTTTTAAGCACTGACAGAACTTGAGTACAATGTTTACAGATTTGAGCCTGTTTGTTTCATCACTTCTTGGACAACATGTTTTGGATGCTGCTGGCTGACCCTGGATTTGAACACTACCCATGAGCTGGGCGAGTTGAACGGAGGAAGGGAAGGGAACATTTGATTATTCTCTCCATTAGCTCACCATGGGGCTGCATTGACGTCGGCTGATAAGTGCGGATATGCGAACAGCATCATTAAGATGCAGCGTCAATGAGGCCCAGCTCGTGGGAGAGACACACTGTCTCATCAGATGTGTAGTCGCAGCACACTCAAGGCAATAACCCTTCCTGTCTGGATATGATTAGATGTTCATAACTTAAAAGAACTGCTCTAGGGACTCTGAACATCATGTGTGTGTTGACCACATGCCTACCTCCATTTTGAGCCAGAGGTCACAGGATTTGAATTAGAACACAAGATCAGGGCACTTTTAAGAAATGCCATCCGTTGCATCATCACGTTGTGAAGGATTAGATGAGGTAGATCATGGTAATGTGTTGATTAGTGCTACTTTCTTCTGTGGTGAATGGCATAGGACACAGCTGAAGGTTAAAGGGGCTCATCAGTTACTCTTAGCCGACTTTAAACTAAGCAGTGAGGTCAGGCTGATAATTGTACCTCTGTCTAGAGAACTGATTTAAAAGCACACACACTACTCGACTTGTGATTGTCTTGCTTCATACATGTTCATTTTTGCATTAACCTTGTAGAATAGGAATGCTATAGAATATCTGTCACATTTTTCTAAGGTGTGATGCATTACAGGGACAAAGGGAATAGATTAATAACTAGCATAAATACCTGAACTTTCACAGGTCCAGTCTGATTAGGATTTTTGCAGAATGATTCAATGCGTTCTGAAAGTTTCAATTACTTTTTCATTACCTTTTCCTATTCCCATCATTCCAACCCTGACAGCAGTGCCAGCTACAGCTAAATGCATCCTCTATGGCAGGGGTGTCAAACTCATTTACACAACGGGCCGAAATTTACCACACAGACTAAGTCGTGGGCCAGCCAGGATTATTGAACAGTCTAGTACTGACATATTATGGAGGGTTAGGACCGGACTTGATAAGAGATATTTTAGAAATTGCAAACAATAATGAAGCAGGTGATGCTGACTCTGAATATGTGACGGGTAAAGCGGAGGAATTTCTTGAGGCTGTCAGAGTTATTTTGGCTCTTTCAGAAGAAGATTTTGACCCTTGAGTGTTTGCAAACTTTGAGAAGGTATTTAGGCTCTTCTACGACGCTTAAGTTGGCCACTTATTTGCAGCTTCCTATTCGTTTGGCTTCTTATTCGGCAGCATGTGAATCTAAGGCTGAAGTTTAGCTCCTTATTTGCCACGTCATTTTGAGGAGTGTTCACGGGGGCAAAAGCTGCACGGTATACAGTCCTCATGTCTTGTAACTGTAATAAAACCTTTTAACAATGAAGTACTGCGTGTGGTGGTCTATTTTTCTTTGTTTACCTCATTCTTATAAAATGTTGCTTAAGATTGAACGCATTAATGAAATGCATAATTCCCAGTACACAGCAGGTATTCCACTGCATTGTACACATTCATTCGAATAAGAAGCCAGGAAGTCCAGATCATTTGAGGTTTAAACCGCTTTGGGCCAGGCAAATAGCAACTTCCCACTATACAGCAGACACCCCATTATGAGGAAAAAGTGGAATTGTTCTGCCCCAAACTGATTGAATACTTGTAATACAGAGGCGTGACCACGGCGAGGCTGGGGTGGTTACCCCCCACCCCCACAGAGACAAGTCGGGCCCACCCATGCTCTGTCTGACCAATGAAAACTCGGGAGGAAACTGAGCTGCTTTCTAATTGGTCCTTTTGAGTAAGAGGCGTGACCCTCAGTGCCTCCACCACTAGACAGCACTGTGCTGCTGCTCATACCGTTCGCTTCGCCAGGCATTTTGCAGCACATTCTGAACCTGTTAATCGCATTCTTTAGTTAAAACGGCGCATAAGTTTCATTCTTCTTTTATTTTCTGGTTGGTAACACCAAAAGCAATGCATAAGTGGCTTTTTAAAAAGCAGACATCTTCAAACTCCCTCGCTCCGCAAGCTGCTGACCCACGGTTGAGCCCAGCTCAGCTGCAACCAACACGGAGCACAGCGCAGTGGGCGGAGCCACTAGGACAGTTTCTCTATGATAATAAGGCACATCTCCATGCTCCGTACCCGTCTCCTGTAAACAGCTGGAACCAATGAAAACCCTAAATGGAATAAGAGCGCTCGTTTTCTGTTTTTTTTCCATTTTAGATTTGAGCGCGAAATGGGAAAACGGCTCGCTGGCCACATTAAATTACCTGGCGGGCCAGATTTGGGGACTCTGCAGGACTCTCTCCTGTATTTTACTTGGACTTTATTTTTCTCCTTGGGATTCATTTTTGACTAAAACAGTCACAATTCAATTTTACATAACAATTGTCCAACCTCTCAACTGGTGTATATGTAAACAAGTCCCGTTCTGGTATTTATAAAAAGAAGGAAATGTAATTTTCCAGAAAATGTACTCTTTAAATATAGAATTTTTCCTGTGCTTCTGTTTATTTACTAAATTAAACAGTAATTGTGCATTAAATATACAGAACTGTGCTCTCTTGTTTTCAAATCAGCGTATAACTTAACTTTTGTGTAAGACTGTATACCACGACCTTAAACTGTTGAACCATTTATAAGCTCCACTTTTGGGGGGGATTTTTTTATATTTGAACATAGACCAAAATTTTACTTTGGTCAAAAAATGAAAACATACTTTATTGGATTGACTGATTTGAATGGAGCCTGCTAAGCTGTTGCATTTTCCACTAGAAAAGTGTTAAACAGTCTTTCCTGAAAGTTCTTGTGTACAGATAACATTCACAGACTCTTAATCATTAAGCCAGAGTGTGCAGAGCATTGAGAGCCCTGCTTCTCCCATAGTGAGTGCCTGGCCCTGTGGCTGCAATGGGTCTACATTAAGAATGCTTTTGAGGGTTCTGATGCAGAAGGCGCCACACTGAAATGCTGGCAATGCACTTCTCTGGACCGCTGACGGCAGCAAAATTATTTTGTTTTCCTTTTTTTCCTCCCTCCATCACTTTCAGCAAAACACTATAGTCATGTTTTAAAATGGATATGAATCCACTATATGTAGGACCCACTTCCACTATCTACCCTCCAGCCGCTAACCCTCCACTTGAGCAGTTAGTGCTAGAGATTGTAGGCAGAAGCTCCGCAGGAGGCTTATCACTGCAGATGTAAATGAGTGTCTTTAGCAAATCGCAGTAGGGTGGGATTTCCTAGACCTTTTCTTGCGTCATCTTTGAATTAGTGTGGTCCAGGTGATCTTCGAGCAGGTGGCTTAGATTACTGGGTGAACAATCATTCTGGTCTTACTACCTGTGATGTTTTCTCTGATTCCTGCCAGAAATTAAATGAAAATCATCATCATCAGACCCATGCCACCCATCTATACCCCTTTGCCCCCAAATCTCAGTTGCCTAGCAACAGTGATCTGAACCTCACATCATTGCCTCGCTCCTGACTGTGCTGTCGGCATGAGTAGTTTCTCCTTCTCACCTCTGTTGGGTGTCTAGAGCTAAACTCCACTTTCTTTCTGCTAATCATAGGATCAATATCGGTGTGACTGAACCGCTTTGCTACCTTGTAGGCTCCTTGAGAGTCTCTCTGGCAACCGGACATCTAAAAAATACCTGACACAGAAAATCCTGCCTCCCCACTGCTATCAGACTCTATAACTCCTCCCTCTGTCACACACCCACACAATAATCAGTGCAATAACCTGCTGCTTCCCAGATGTACAATTTCTTAGTTTAAATCTTTGTAATTATATGCTACATTTTATGTGTAATAGTCGACCATGTGTAATATTGTACAATTTCTTATTGGATGCTAAATCATTATTATATGCAATATCTTATTAAGTGCAATCATTTTACCATGTGCAGTGTCACTGTGTGTCATTACTAATGAGCTCTATATCATACATTAACAGACTTGGTATAGAGAACAACTTAGCAGCAAGTTATTCATCTGTAGTATTTATACCTCAGCATTTTGTGTATATAGCACAGTTTGTTTTGAACAGAGTATTTTTCGGGTTTGGCTTTTATTTTAGACTTTATATTTTATACCGTCTTTGTCTCTGTGTGTCTGTGTAGTCATAACATAGCGATTTCCTTCCGGAGCTGAGAGTAGTTCAGAAGTAAAGAAATATGCTGGAGTCTAACAAAACCAGTGGACATCAAATAACTTGTGGCTCCTAAGATGCAATTTTGTCATTATCAGTTTTGTGATTTTGATATGCATTCCTCTCATTTTCTGTCAGATTCCAGTTCATGCCGTTAGTCAAAGCATCTCCAGTGTAACAACACATGTTGGGTGGATTCATGTGAGCTTGTTTACGTGCAGCTGCAGAATTCCTCCAGGTGATGAATCACCTCTGAATATAATCTCTGTGCACAGTTCGGCCCTAATTCGATTTATTTTAGCCGCTCAAACTCAGGCTGTACAGTAGTCATGCACATAAATGATCTCAAACTATTTAATATTTTCATTCTCTCTTTTGTTTTCTTAAATTCTCCATTGAGTACGCTGATGGAGTGAGTTTTGGTGTGTGCCTGCTGTGACACATGTCATGTGAGGAAAAACTAGAAGATGTTTTACCAAAGATAACGTGCTCATTAATGTCTCTGGCAATTTTTTATAGCATTTTTCATGCCGATTGTAAGTTTGCTTGATATACTTTCCTTAGTGGCGTATTTGTTTTTTAAATTGATGTCTTTCGTGTATATTTGTCTACGCTTCTCAGTTGATTGGAGCGTGTACATTTTTGGCAGCGGGGAGTGAAATGCTGGTGAGTCTCTGTAGATGTCTAATTTATAGAGCCCAAGCACACACAAGAATGCATGAGGTTGGACCCAAAAGGCAAGGAGTGAGTCCCTCTACATCAATTGTTCGTTAAGTGCCATGAGTGTTAGCTTTTCCACAGCAGGGGAACGTGTTACTACATGCTGTTTCTTTCCCTAAAATACAGTCCCAGTCTCTAATCGGCTGTAATTCACCCAGCCGCAGCCTTGCGGAGCAGGCCGACTTTCCATACACACTTCCTCACTTCAAACAAAGGCTGGACCTGGAAGTCTTGCATGTTGTTCTCAGTGGCGCTAATGAATGCTTGAGTATGAATGAGTCGAGTGTACTGTGGTTTGAGACATAGCAAAGTGAGTGTATAGCATCCCAGGCCACAGATTGGCCTTGCTAAAAGGGAGTATGTCAGTCTTTTCTCAGAATTCTAATGTCACTGAGGTCGTAGTGGACCAAACTGTATTTTACTCTGAATGCACACTCCTCTTTGATGTGAAATACAGTTTCTTATTTCAACAGCTGCCCCTGATAGGAGCTACTTTCGGTCTCTATGGTATTAATTCTGATTATCTTGCTCCAAGGAATGTGTTGGGGCCTGGTGTGGTTTTGATAGATTGAATGCATGGCAACTCCTCCCATTATCTCTGGTGTATTCGCATTCCCTCACCGTCAGATTTACTGATGTTCAAATATCAGCAGTGTGATTTAGGGCAGCATGTAAATCAAAAAGAAAATCAGATACTTCTGTCTGCAGTGTTTCACCAAAAAGTCCTGTGGTTCTTGGGCCCAAAAAGCCCTGTAGCTCACACTCGGTAGGCATTCTTAGTATGTATTTTCTCTTTCCTAATTTTTGACATCTAATGAAGTCTTAAGTCTCATATCTGAGATGCTGTCTGTGATTTTTTTAAACGTTGTTTACATGGAAATGTGGGTGTTTTTTACCTTCTCATCAAAGCCCCAGTGTCTGCTGCTAGACTATACCATTGTTAGACTTGCACAACATGAACAGCCCTTGAGTTTTTAGCTTTGTCCATGCAGCAGACAGGCATCTCAGGATAATTGCCTCAGTTTCCCTGACACCGCTTTTTTAAGTCACAAACTACCTCTGCACACTCTCAGTTATGCTTCTCTGCTCTCCTTCTTGGTCTTGTCCATGAAGGGAGGCAGAGGGAAGTGTGCTGGAAGATTTGAAGTAACTGAACTGACTTTCTGCTCTTATCTCTCTCCCACCAGCACATCACTCCAGACAGCTACATCCCCTGCCTGACGGACCTCTGCAAGGCATTGTGGGAGGTAATGCTCAGCTACTATCGGACCATGCAGTGGCACGAGGAGCATGACAAAGAGGAGGAAGCTGACCCTGACACAGGTAACTCACTCACACTTCATTATGCAACCCCTCTGTATTGCCTGTTCACATCAGTCAGGTCTATAAAGTGAGTAGTTGCATTAGAAATCCTGTACAGTTTTCTCCTTAAGCCAAGATGTTTGTTGTCTGAACTGTGTTTTGTTAGTTCTGCAGCTAATGCAGACAAGAAGTAACAAAAAAATGGGCAAAAGCAGGTAAAGACAATTTCAGGACTGAAAAATGCTCAAAACGGGGTCCCATGGACATACACATGACAGTAACATTTGATAATATGACTTGGTTGTGGTCACTTGAACTGTTATTTGTGAGAGAAATGTTGCCTGTAACTCTATTACAGCGATGTTCAAGATAGGCAGTCAGAACTACATGACATAATGACAACAATGGTCATGTTTTCTTCATTTTTGCTGCTCTTAACTTTGCACTGTCCATGGCTAAGCAAATGACAAAGCAAATTTCCCACTTGAGGGACTAAAAGATTAATCTTATCTTATCTTTTATCTTATTTCTGGTCTGAACAGACAAAAAAAGACTAGTGTCTTTTCATTACTATGCAGTATGTTTCAGGTATTAATGACACATTTAGGATATAAATTACTCTTTAAAACAGTTTGATGCTTCTGTTTGTTACCGTACAATGTACTGCCACATGATCAAGTCTCTTTGAAATTATTTAACGTATATTATTTATTTTTGTATTTTTAAACCCAGTATCTTAAAACCCAGCATGTTTTAAAATGTTATTTTTAACTGAAGCACTTCACCTTAAAATAGGCCATCATGCTGAAACTGCTCAAACACTCTGATACCCCACAGGAAGAAATACGCAGCCAACAACAAGACATTATACAATATGAACCAGTATGTTCTGTTGATATCAGCATTTTAAAATACACCATTCACTGAGCCATTTCAACGTGTTAGCTACATTAACCTTTTAACCTCAACCAAGCATTTCTGTTTATCTACAGAAACTGCAAATGGTTGTGCTTGGAGGCAATATATGCAGTATTTTTTGATGACGTCTTGATCACAGAACAAACATCCTTCTTACTGTGATAATTTTTATACCTATACATCCATCTGTTTATAGTTCACCAATTATTCAAAAGTCAGTTGCCACAGGAGCCTGATTTGTGATCATTCATATTTGCATCTTTATTGAACCTTGCCTTTGAGTGTAGGAGCTGCTAAATGTCACAGGGAAAGTTCAACAGTATGCCCAATTTGTCTCAAGAAGTGTTTTACATCACACGACACACATTTGTGTGTGAGCACAGGGTGTGAGAGGTTTCATATATACAGGAAAACCAAAGCTTTACTAAAAATGAAATCTTTGTAAGAATCAAAATAAATTTGTCTCGTCATTTGGCAATAAAGGCTGAGTGAAATAATGTAAAAGTCTAGCTGTCTGACAGTAGCTATGCCAAAGACACAGTAGATTTTCACAACACTGGTGTGAGAACAGAAGACCGATACCATGTGTATTGCTTATTTAGTTTTTTGTCCGCCCTCACTCGCTCATTCTGCTGACACAGCTGCCATTGTCATTTAAGCCCACTTTTGATGCGGATGCGTAGAGATCTGCACTCCAGCCACTAGCTCCTTTTTATTTATTGGTGAATCTAAATTAAAGTATAAAGAAGGAGATGACGTTTTATCAGAATGTCCACTACTCCTGCTGCTTATGGATTCAGATGCCTGGCTTTTGCTCTTTATAGCAGGACGCATTTCTCTCTATATAAAGGAAGCGACTTTTCTTGGTGTCCCGTGTTTGCGCTGCCTGGGCCAGGGAGCTGAGGCATGTAATTGAGGGGTCTGTAAGTGTTCACATTCGAGTGCAGTGAGTTTTGTTGCGTTTGCCTCAGTGCCTCTCCTTGGCTTCGATCTTCGAGGTCATTGAACAGGCCAGAAATAGATTGGTGCTTATAGTTTGTTGAGTCTGACATTGGAAATTCATTGAATCATTCTAAAGTACGCTTGTAACTACTGAATAGCGTGAAATTAGAGAGGAAGAAAATGTTTCACTAAAATGTTATTGACTCGGTTCAATTCATCAACATATTGAACCTGCCCCATATGATCTGTATCACCGTCTGTTCTTTCAGTGCTATTACATGCAGTGCTGTTAGAGGACAAGTACTTTGCATAAATGGTCCAGAACACATTTTTTGCATAATTGTAACCTTTGTGTGTTTTAAAGGCATATTAAAGTAACTGAGGATGCATGCTAAAATAATCAGACTTCTTTTCTACCATGGTCATTAGTTAGATGTAGTCTTATTTTAGTCAGAATAATCCACAACAATTATTTTCGTCTAGTTTTAGTCAATGAAAGTTGTATTTTAGTCTCTTTTTTAGTAACAAACAAGGTTATCTTATCAAGGTTATCTTATTATTATATTATTTTTACTTTATAGACTCAAGAATACTGTACATCCATTCCAGACACGGAAGACACTGATTTGAATTTACAACATTTATTTTGCCAACCAGACACGTTAGAACTTAGAACTACACACACACAAATAAAAAAAACAAACAAATAAAATAACATCACATTACTAAAAAGTGCAAATAAAATGAAAATGTGTGTCTTTTGCCATAAAACCCACATTTGTAATCCTGGTAAAAGTCTTCACCTTCAGCGTTTTGTCATGTGATGTATGTTCGTTGACGACGATATTTAGTCATAATTTTCATTGACGAAAGCAACACTAGTTAGATTCCTGTTGAGCTGTATTAAGCAGTTGATAAACTAAGCTGTCTAGCCCCGACTCTTTTCTCCCTGACTCTTTTCTCCCCTACTCTATAACGTTAACAAAGCAACAGTTGTATCTCCAGTATGTACTGGTTCATTCTAAGCTGCAGACAGAGAGCGGTCTGAGGTGTCAGAGTCTGGCGTATTCCAGATAAGCGCTGGGATTCTCCCTTGTGTCATCAATTAGACAAACTTGCCGAGATATGAGTAATATGTTTCTGAAATAGTTTTCAGGCTCTGCTTTCACCAGCTTCTGCTTTCACTAGATTGTCCTCACCAAGGAAATTGCAGCTAGCTTTACTGCTCTCATAAAGCTATTATACTCCTGTCTGCCTGGCTGTAAAGCTTCCTTTGTCTGCCTTTGCCTCGGTTGCTGAAGGTTTGGTGTCCTGGTTATTGTCTGAAACAACGGTTTCTTTATTGCTTAAAAAAAAAATTGATCACAGTCTACAAAAGCTCTTTGTTAATAGGAAAGAAAAGTTGCATTAAGTGTTTCTCTTGGTTCAAAAATCATTTATTTTCATAGTGATAGTATTTTGGCCTTTTTTATAATTTTATTTTATTATTATTGCTTTCGGCCAAGAGGACAAGATCCATTTTTTCTCCTAAATTTGCTGGTGTTCATGCCAGGGTTTAGTTTTATCTACCATTTTCTTTGGGCTATCCTTGGCTGACCGCTCTCCCTCGCCCGCTGTCTTATGAGCCTTCAGAGGAGTGATTTACAGGCTAGCTAATCCCATGGCCGAGCTTCGTCCCACAGAGCCTTTTCACCTCCTGTCATTGGTAAAATGAGCAAGCAAATGGCCTCAGACCTCAGTTCTGTGTGGAAGCTGATATATTAAACCTGTCAGGTTAATGTGGTGGTCATTAATGTTACTGCTTAACACAGTTGTTTCAGTAATGAATATAGCCACACATTTCTTTCACCCATCTTGCCAGATTACATTTGCACCTGATTGTTGCTGATGAGAGGAGCCCCATTATTTCGAGATGATAAATGACCAAAGAAAGAGCCAGAGGGTAGTGATTGGCTGCATCTGCGCTCTGCTTCCCTTGAACCTTCTGACTGATCCCCTGAACAAACTAAAGAGAAGTGAAGGTGTATGGTTCAGTATATAATTAAGGTTTTATGGAGCACTGTGCAGGTTAATCCAAAAAGTTCTGGCTATAAATGCAAACTTTCTTTTTTCAATCCTTGGAACCAATTTCTGAACTACCTGTCATGCGGTTCATGGCATGACGCATATACCCAACTGGCATCAACTTTCATCACAGCTGCTCCACTGCTCTTTTTGAGAAAGTTGAAATTTGAGACCGGAACACGCTTGGGTACTCGTGTATGTGGACCATTGAATAATGCCCCGGTCCCATGTCAAATTGACAATTAAACCTCTCGCTGCCTGCCGTTGCCTACAGAGTTCATCTCTGTCCTTGTTAAAGCTGCTTTGCCTGCCGCCTCTCATTTGGCAGTGCTGTCAACAGGTAAATTGCCTTCGTTGGCCTGTGACTTGCTTTGCTGTTTAATTTAGCACAGCATATAATCACTGACAAATGTTCACTCGAAAATATCTCTGCCTGGTCAGAAGTGATGTCTATTAAAAACTTTTTTCAAGGCTTTGATTGATGGTGTATCTTACCTTTTTAAATTTTTTTTATTTTTGGCAAAAGCCCAGCTGGTTGCATTTTGTTCTGTGGAGAAAGGGAGGACAAGTGGGAGATGACTGATGGCGGACTGCATGAGCTGTCTTCATAAGGAAGTTGTGCTTCAGTGCTCAGGCTTACTCAACTGAAGTGATTACCCTTGAGCCTGTTTGGAGACCTTGGGAGAGAAACTCTTCCACTAACTCAAACCTCTTCTCTCTTCTCCTGAAGAGCTTTGAACAGAGTGCATAGCCCAGATAATAATGAGTCATTATTTGTCATCTGTACATAACCATGAAACAGTGATCAAGGGGAATTTGTGGGCTTCGGTAGCACAGTTAATTGCTGTTATTTGTGACAAAGTGTGAACTTGCACCTCCTGGGGTGCTGCTGTGACTTTTCAAATGTTAATGCAGTAGGGAAGCAGGTGGGCTGGAAAGCAAATAGAGCCCTCAGAGAAGCATCAACGAGCTGGAGCTTATTGTAAATTCTTAATTTTTTAGAATACATTTTCTTTACCTATAAAAGATGACGCATGGAAAGCAATGGTTCATGCATTGACACGGGGTGATAAATCTTTAGCGCTTGTTAGTTGGTCTCGGTTGTCAAATAATTGAATTATACAAGGTTGTAATGAAGACCCAGTGGGAGGTAGTGGCCCAGTGGGTAAAACACTGTGAACCTGATGACCACAAAGTTGCAGGTTCAAACCCCCACTTTCTACCATTGTGTCCTTGAGCAAGACACTTAAACCTAAGCTACTCCAGAGGGACTGTCCCTGTAACTAGTGATTGTAAATCACTCTGGAGAAGGGCCTCTGTCAAATGTTGTAAATGTAAATGTAAAACCTGCAGCCACACTTTTGTGGTTAAGATTGTGACCTCTACATTCATACCACAAAAAAAACAATCAATACAAAAAACAATCAATACAAAAAAAAATCCATGATGACCAACTACAGTTGATTGCATTCATGCTGTTTTCAAATAGTGTAGAGAGGTTTTACCTATGTTTAAAATGTATTTCACCTGAACATTCAACAAAATTCAAACAACTATTGTGGAATCACCCCAAATCTTTCAAAATCAGATCACAATTTCTATAAAAAGGTTTCCACACCTTCTGTAAAAGTTTTCCAAACCATCAAACTATGCTGTATATATCCTGTCCGATGGTCTGATCAGCAGGAATATAAGGGCACAGCCGACATAAAACAGCTGGCCCTAAGTGGTCTCTTAGAGGCTCAGTTGTCTCAAGTGTTGGTCATATAATCTGGAGATCACAAGTTCGATTCCTGGCATAGCTACAGCCATCCGTCGTTGGGAGTCCAAAGGATTGGCCTTGCTTTTCTGGGTGGGATTAATGACCCTTCCTCTCTTAGGCAACATTGTAGTGATGTTCAGGTCTTTTTATGACCTGCACTGCCCAGCCTGTTATGAAACCCAGATAAAAGAAGATACTGTAACTGTCACAATGGCTTCAAGTGTTTCAGAAAAAGCTCGTCTTCACCCTCTTGCTAGAGGATGCACTTGGGTATGACTAAATACGGGAGGAAATTTGGGCATAATACAAATGCTGGTAACTGACCATATATTGTTGAGTTTGTTCTCGTGTTTTTTTCCTGATTTGTCATGCATTGTATGCCCAAGGCTATTCAATCAAGATCATTTGATAAGGGTCTGCTAAGATTCATTCAGGTCACAGACTAAAAAAGATGGGTAGAGCTGTATAATATAATCAGCCATTTGATTAGCTGATGAGTCATAGGAGGCATGGAGAGCAGAGTGGCTTCTCCACTTGGATAAGCACCTTAGATCAGACCTGTTTTAAAGCAGTTAACCCCCGAACCTCAGTCACAACTCTGAACCCAGATCAGAGGAGACCGGACGGCTCTCTTCTCAAGAGACGAGGTTAGAAAATGTAAAAACGTTGTGTCAATTATAGATGAAAGAAACCAGGGGCTGCTGAAAAAAGGACATTTTCCAAATGAATGATAGAAAGACAGACTAGTAAGTAAGCACATACTGATTTGATTAAATTAAATGCCAGTTTGTTCTTGAGCAGTTACAGGCGACCAAAAAAGCAGAGTTCATCTTGAAATGGAATGGCATGTAAAACTACCTAACAAAGTTACCTTCTTCACCCTCTATGTAAACACCTTCTCATGTAGTATTTCGTCTGAAATAGAGTGTAAATGGGCAGCTTGCCTCCCTCTTATACCCCTCTAGTCAATGCTTGGCACAGACACAGTAAAAAGGATGTTATGTCCTCATCATCAGAGGCCAACAGCTCTTTATGAATTATGTTCAGAATTTCTCTCTCAGAAACCAGAGAATAATTTGTGATTTTGCACGTTAGCCATTGTATTTTTCTGTAGGGTTTATAGCTCTGCAGCAGAATAGTTTTATTCTGTTTATTTTGTCTCCAACAAAAATGCCTTGATGCCTTCAAGGCAATGCTGAATGAAAAGCTTAGCCAAATCAATCTAAACCAAATCACAGAAGTTTTCACCTATGCATGAGAAAGCAATTGTACCACTCCACTTCAGTGTCACCCAACCACAGTTGTAGAAAAATACTTTCCTGAAAAACAATTTCCACTAAAAACCCATTTACATATCCTTTTAAATGCAAGAATAGAAATAATACTTAATTTATGCTGATCTGGAGAAAAGGGCTCATAGAACTTTTGCCACAAACGTGTCCTAAATGTTTACTGCAAGAAATGGCCCTAACTGTGGGATAGTGTTTTACTTGTATTAAAGAAAAAAATGCTTTAATATCAGATAAAACTCAAGGTTATATGAATGTTATTGGAAAAGTAAAACTAGCATTGTGCCATCTCAGTACGCTTCTAGCCTACAATAAGCACTCTGTGAACAACATGTCAGTACTTAAGTCAATATTACCAGTGGTAGCAGAAAAGAAAAAGTGACATTGTACCACCTCTAGTGTCAATGCAGCTAACTTAAAAACAAAAAAAGGATTGAAATATTTAATTATTTGCCATCTTTGTAGTACTGAAAAAACCTCTGAACTTTTAGTACACTACTCTCACCCTGTCTTTGGTCGTTTCGGTCTTGCTTGCTCTCTCCTCTACAAGGCTGAATCATAGCATCTGTCAGTTTTTTGGTCTTCTGTTACATGGCATAGTCAATCTAATACTGAGCACGAAAAACACTCTGAACTTCTATTCTTATCCCAGAAGAGTCCTGTGTGTTCTTCTGGGCTCTGTGATGTGAAGCATACAAATATTACCAACGTCATTCCATGAGCAGCACTCTTCTGTTGTCATGGTCAAGTAGTGTGTCCTGAATTGACATTGACATTTTCTTAATTTAACTCAAGATTCGCTGTCAAATTTCCTTTTTTAAGCTGATGTCCCTGTGCCTTGGTCTAATTCTTAGTCTGGTTCTCACATTCTTGTTTGAAGTGAGTTCGCGTCGCACTCTGATGGTGTGTTTTAACATTATCTTTTCAGAGCAGAAAGGAATTCTCATTGTAAAAATGTATCTCAAACCCCCCTCCCCAAAAAAACAAGAATGCCCAGGCTATTTGCAAACTCAGCCATGCAGCAAATGTGGTTAACACTTCATTCTAACGTAGTGATGAAGCAGAGTAGAGTTGAGCTCCCACACACACACACACACACACACACACACACACACACACACACGCTCTCACACACACGCTCTCACACACACGCACATACACAACTACTGCTGTCCAAAGAAAGATACAATGAGCCTGATCTGTTGCACATTTTGTTTCTCATTCTCTTCTTCAACCCTTCTACTCTCCATGAACTCTTTGTCCTGTTGGGCTGACCTCTCCACTAGCCAAGGATGCAGACAACCCAAGCTGCGCTGTTTGGCTCTGCTTACACTTTGTGTGTGTGTGTGTGTGTGTGTGTGTGTGTGTGTGTGTGTGTGTGTGTGCGCGCTTGTGTATGTGTGTATGCTGCCAG
>JBBPCX010000147.1:15621381-15657371 GCA_037974365.1 Hydrocynus forskahlii | reverse complement strand
GTGTGTGTGTGTGTGTGTGTGTGTGTGTGTGTGTGTGTGTGTGTGTGTGTGTGTGTGTGTGTGTGTGTGTACGCGCCTGTGTCTGTGTGGATGCTGCCAGGACGGTGATATTTTTCTTGCCTCTTCCAGCAGTTGGCTAGCAGAGATTTTCCCCTAGGGCTTTGCATAGCTGCACTCTTCCAGACCTAAAACGAGCGAAGGAAAATCCTCCTCTATTGTCTGCAGCCAGCAGCTCTTTGATTGGGCTCCAGTAACCCACCACCATCAGGTTTAGTGGTGATGTAGAGAACATTTTAGTCATTTTCAACCTCAGCACTGGAGAGCGCTTATAAACGCATAGGGTTTCAGCTTGAAACTGAGAAGCGTGTTCATGCAGTTAATACAATTACTTAACTGCCTTTGAGGAATTTCTCTAAAAACATATATACACAGATAGTGTGTAACTAACTTCTTTACTCCAGTTAATAAATGGGATGTTTTTTTTGCTTGATAAAAATCTGACGTCCTACAAGCAGCTGCAGGGAAATAAGGGTAGATACGAGCAGTTTAACTAAATTGTTTTTTACCTTTGTTTTACCCAAAGGCATGACAGCTTTTCTTCACTTAACCTGGCTTTTGTGTTCTACTGCATTCTTTGTAGTGGGGTCACACATAGTCCAGCGGTGCCAAGATTATAAAATGCTGTTCGTTTTTTTTATAATAACAGATTGTACATGCTCACCTTTTCATAATCCCCTTATTATAATCACATCAGCATTCCTTACCAGCCTTTTGCGCTCCCTGGGAAAGACAAACAGATGCTTTTGTACTCCATCATTATTGCATGTGCTTGGTCTCTGGGTATAGTGTGTTCATCTTGCTCTTGTATTTTTTTTTTTAATGTGAACATGCTAAAGCAATTTAGACAGAAACAGTTGTTTGGATGCAGCACCATATTGTTGAACTATGCTTGGCGCATGCATGAAGAAGCTCTGTCTCTACCCAATTTGTTTTCCTGTGTGTGGTTTGGATACGTTTTTCCACCTCTGTGGCTAACTGATGAAATTGCCCATGAGCGATGGAAGAGTTCATAAAACATGCAAGCTGTGTTCAAGTAAAAGGGCAGGAAAGGCCTGCAGCTCTGTCAGACTGGACTGTTGGCATCTTGGAGATTTTTATTTGAGCTGAGGCTTTGGTGCACACATGACATGGGCCTGTATGTAATATTTAAGGACCTGGCTTAGTTTTCAGAAACCTAATCAACAGAGAAAACAGTTTGTAGCTTAAATGGGAAATGTGAGAGAAAAACTGACCCATTACCCCCTCTCTCCCAAATGCCAGATTTCTCAAAGTGAATATAAGAGATGGCTGGAATTCTGTCAGTGGTGTTATATAAAAAGGAATTCTCAGGTTTTGTTTGGAGAATGCTGAGTGACAGTCTGCTGGCTTCGGCCTGCATGTGCAGAAACACCTCATCAGTTTGTGCCGCAATCGTTCTCCCGTTTCCTTATGGCCTGCGACTGATATTGTTTGCCTCATTACATCTACTCGCAGACAAAGCCAACAAGTGGAAACTTTCTACAGGACATTTGCTTTTATCACCACCCTAAGCCAGTCTCAGTAATGTCATAAGCTTTTATTTCATTTCCTGTTTGCTCAGTGTTACTTGTAATACTTTGCTTTATAAGGCCTAGGTGGGGAAGAATCAGCATTTTAGACTCGAATCTCAATGCAAGTGCATATTAAGATTTATTATGGTTGTGCTGTTGTGTTGGCAGAGATGCAACGGTTGACATTCACTTTTGCATACACATACTTATGTATGCATACAAGCAAATTCTTCAAGTTACAGCACCGTCCTGTCTCTTTACCTTAACCCTTGGAAGTCTACAACCTAAATACGGTTCTTTAGTGGTCCTTTTAAGCAATGGTTTTATATAGAACCATGAGTACTCACAGGATCATTTAACTACATTCATGGTTCATTATGGAAAACTTACCGTACAGTGTCTTGTGAAAGTATTTAAATTTCTTGAAAGATGTTGAAGGTGTGGGAGATGGTTTTATGGTCAAAATGAGACCAAAATAGACATCTGTGGCCAGACTTCAAAGCGGTACGTTTGATGTAAAACTAACAACAATCCCCATGCCTCAAGAAACACTATACCTACAGTGAAACATGGTGATGGCAGCATCATGCTCTGTGGATGGTTTTCATCTGCAGGGCCTTGGAATCTTGTCAGAGTTTAAATTAAATTGAATGGACACAAATACCTCCCAGTATTGTAAGTTCCAGTTTACTATCAACCTACAGCTCGGGAGAATAATGACTTTCAGTATAAGGCCAAAGCAACACTGGAATAGCTCAAAAACAGAAAGCTGAATGTTTTGGAATGGCGAAGTTAATGTCCTTATCTTAACCATGTTGAGAATAAGGGGCACTATTTGAAAACTGCTGTCCAGAGGCACTGTTCACCAACTTAGAGTATCTCTTTTAAAGCTGCAGAACTATTTTGAGTTAGACTGGGTAAAGGTTATGATGACCTTTTACATGCTGTAAAGTGAACATCATTCAAATAAACATGTTGACATGTTTGTGAATACTCAATTTTTATATTACGTATAATTTTATAGGTTTAGTGGTGATGGGCATTTTACAGGAGGATTATTCATCTTGTCTCAGAGCAAGGAGTCTAAAAGAAAGGCCTATCAAGTCAATGACCATTGCCAAGCACCAGTAAACCTTTAGTCTGTCAACAGAATGAGAAAAATGTCCAACTTTTCAATGCACATCTGTCCAATGTCATGGCTGCCATTTCCCTGGTCTTCTATCTGACATGTAGCCCAAGAATATAAATAAATAATTTTGCTTGTTTTCTTCAGGTCATTATCTGGATATGTTTCATAAGAATTGTTCCAGATAACAGCTCCAGCTTAATTTCCTCATTTAATGCAGGCTCGAGATGTAACAGTCCGCATATCTGTCTGATTTATGGTAGATTTCTTTTAATAGTCCATAGTAAGGCTCTGTCCTGAAAGAGAAAGTTAGGACTACCTTGAGACAGAATATTTTTCAGTAGTGAAGAATTCTGGCCTGAGGAGAAGCTATAAAGTACTAATTGACTTGAGTACTAATAATGTACTATTATGTTATGATTCTGTCATTTTTTCCTCTGTACTTTATCTGGAAAAATTCCATTAATTAAAATATTTCAGTTTCAATTGTTTCAGGTATGTTTTACAAAGCCAGAATGACTGTTTTGTTGTTTGTATTGCTCGCATGTGTCTGTAAAACAAATCATGTATGAGTAGCACGTTGGTTATGTCATGAATTACATTTACATTTCATTTACGTTCTGCATTGACAGCTTTTTGTAGTGTATTTGATGTGTGTAAAGCATAGTACATTTTTATAAAAACCATCTTTTTTTTAATCCTGTCTGCATCAAGGTGTTGTATTATGTTGACTGAAAATAGTTACAAATGTGCCCCTTTCTTCTGTGAATTGAACATAGTTTACCTTCTCTTTGCACAAGAAGCACAGCTGGCCCCTTTTGTGCCTATGAGGATGCACTGACATTACATGCTTTTTCTCACAGTGCCTCAAAGATTTTGACATTACATAAGCCCCTCTTGTGAATTTTATTTGGGTTTGTCCCACACAGGCCAAGAAACTGATGTAAATGTGAAGTGGTGACTCTGACGTGTGTTCTGTTCAGTTAAGCTCCCAGCAGAGCATCAGGATGATCTTCCCTAATAATGAGTGACAGCTGTGCTTCAGTACTTGTAATCAAACTGCATGCTATTAGGGAGCATCATTGTTAGGCTCCTACATTAGCTAACTGCCACGGTCATGCTTTTCAGCTTCAAGGTTATCATACGCCTGCCTGTTACTGTAGCAGCATGACAGTTGCTGTGTGCGGTAATACATGACATTGGAAGATGTCGGTTCTTATTTGGGGCAATGAGTTTAACTAATCTTATTTCATACATATGGGCCTAACTGACTTCAGTGATAATTGCAGCAACAGGTGAATCTTGTTTTTAATTGGAGGGAAGAAGGCAGTAGATTCATTTTAGATAGCCATCAGTAATTTCCATATTTTAGTTTTTTTTTCCCGCATTAAGGAACTGCTTGGCAGTGCAGAAAGAAGTCCTTGTACTTTATAAAATATAATTCCATGCCCCATACATAAAAACTGAATCTATGTCTCAAAAGGGAAGGATGACATTTGTCGTGACATTTTCTGACCTGCTGATGTATGCTGTCCATCAAATGATTTAGGACACCTGGCTTATTATAAAATAAATAGGCATCACTTCTTGTTTCTGACTGTATTTTTATGAATTAGATTAACCAGGGTTTTTTTTATGTGATCCATCCCTTTTTACCAAGGACTCCTCAGAGACGCTCTGCTATGCCTTTTGCTGGACGAGTCATGGGTTGTATAATACTGTTTAACCCGACTCCTCTCTACTTGATTGGGTTAAGTTCAGGTGACCTTTTTCTGAATGACGTCCAGCTTTTTTGACATTCCATTTTTGTAAGTTCTCTTTTTTCCTCTTATCGTTGTTACTTAAATTCACCCTTTCTTGTTCTTGAAGTGTAGTGAGTTAGAGGACCAAAGAGGAAAGTTGTGATGTTAGAGAAGAGCCTTCCTTTGACTGAATTAAAGTAGTTTATCAGGGGAACATCCGCAATACAGCTTTTATTTTAATTTATTTTCAATTTATTTTCAGTGCACCAGATCAGCCAAGTGCACAACCTGGAGTTCATTGTTAGTCTCGGGTTTTGAACAAACAGCCTTCTGGTCACTGTGTCAACCCCTTAGCAGAATCAGAATCAGTAAACTTTATTGATCCTGGAGGAAATTGCTTAAAGGCACAGGCTACTGGTCACCCTATAAACTTGTACTGAGTTTTCTCTTGGAAATTAGAGAACTACAAGATGGATGTCCTTAGCACACACCTAATTCAGATCTCTTATCCAAGCTTCTTTGAAATTGGTGTTCAAAGGTAATGTGAAGCTGGAGACAAAATGGGAAACTAAAGATCCTTTCACACATGCACCTTTAGAAATGTAATGGAAACTAGAATGCATTTCTGCAAATTGCAATGCAACATGTGATTGCTATGAAAGTCAGTGTTTGGAAACACCCAAAGATTGGTTTTATGGACAAAAACACTACTCGCAGTAAGGTATTGAAGCGGCACTTCTCTCTTCAGTGTCATGTTTCACCCTCCACCCACGGAGGGGAGCATTAACTTGCTGTCTATTACCAAAGCTGTTTATGGATAAGGGTGGCTGAAAATGTTTGGGGGAAAAAGCAAGAGTAGCTGCATTCACAAGCTGATATTTTAATTAAACCAGAACAAACAGTGACACATCTTTTATTTATAACTGACATTAGCTATACTTTCTAAAAGGCTGTTAATGAAAGGCTGTTAGTGTCTTAAGCTCCACAGGACCGACTTGTTGCACCTCGTTTGTGGAGGCAACTTGATCACAAGAATCTAATTTTTACGTGATCATTGCTCCTGATCAACCGATCAAAAATCTGAATGCAATACTTAATGAATGTTTTAGTTTTAGAATTTTGCCAAAACTTTGTACAGGCTCAGACGTCCCAGATTTTGAGTGGGGATTAAATGGGGGGAGACATATTGTGTAAATATCAGTTTTGTTATGATGTCCCCAAACTTCCGGCATTCACTTTATTTATTCTGTCCTGTTTACACAGATGGCACTAGTAGTGAAAGCCCTGGTGATTCTACAGTAGGCCGCAGCTATGTGAAGAAGAAGCTCGAGCATGGCCTTAGCCGGATTTGGCAGGTTGGTTGCACATCCATTTTCTCCTTTACATCTGAAATTCTGCTTGGTTAATCAGATCTCTGATCACTCCTTTGCACCCTCCCATCTCTCACTCTCTACGCTCTCAGGACGTCCAGCTGAAAGTGAAAGCCTATTTACTTGGGACAGACATGTCCAATTTCAAATACGACGACTTCATTGTGGTGCTGGATGTTATCAGCAGGTAGGGAGCCACATCCTCATTAGTGTTAATTGGATTGGCTGGAGGCCTACCCTGCTGCCAAGGGTCTGTGTGAAAACCCATTTAACCCAGCAGAGGGGGAAGGGGCAGAGGGCATTAATGAAGCTGTTTGTTCCACAGTGAGAGAGGAACTCTAGGCAGCCCCTTACAAGCCTCCCAATTAAAAGGCCATTGAGTGTGTAGAGATGTGGCCATGTTTGGCTGACCTCTGCTCATGGGTCAGCAGGGAGGGTGAATACAGCCTTCCATGCCTGTCTCACATGCAAAACAACACCATGGAGTTAATAAGCACTTGAAGCATTAATAATACCGTTATTTACATTTCCCCTTTCATACTTCACATGCATGTTTCACATTGCATATAAATTAAAAAGAGTAATACAGAGTACAACAACAAAAATATAATAAATGTTTGTTTAGTAAAAGGAATTATATAACAGGTAGAACAGTAAAGTCTGGTTATCATGTTCTACCCATGATATGATCATTTTTTGTTTCGTTTTTTTTTTCCCTACAGTAATATATTCATCACCATACCCATTGTCTTTCTGTTGAACTCTTTGATATTTTTAACATATTAAATGCAATGTTTAGAGCGTCTTTGGTTTAGCTAGTTTTTGTTGCAAAAATTTAAATACAGGACTAAACCAAAGGATATCATTTAAAAAGAACATCAAATGCTAATGTTTTCAGCAGCTTGTTTGATGAATTATTAATAGGCAGAGAAATCTTTGATGCATAATAACAAGCTTCATTCACCAGTTTTTTTTTTTTTGGTTTTTTTTTTTTGCTAAACTAAGTCTGCTTTCACTCCTTCTAGATGTTCCTGCACACTCCCATGCCTTTACTCCTCCTTCTCACCTTTTTGTTGCTTTCTATGTCCCCAGGCTAATGCAGGTGGGAGAGGAGTTCTGTGGCAGTAAGTCTGAAGTGCTGCAGGAGTCCATTAAGAGACAGAGTGTGAACTACTTTAAGAACTATCACAGGTGAGATGGCCACCTGTGGCTGTAAGATCTGCTCTTTAGATCTGAGTTTTTCTCTTAATGCACCAAAATGAGAATTCTTGACCAAACAGGAATAAAAATTTAGAATTTCACGACACACTGTTCAAAAAATAAAATCAGTTCACATTAAATCAAATATATCAAAATGTTTACAGAATGTAGGGCACGAAAAACAACATCCTCAACTAATGAGAACAATTCATCGTTAAAGGCAATGAATTCCAGTTTATTAAATTTATTTTTTGAATGTCACTTGTCTGATGTCCCTCTTAAAACCATGACATACTTTCATGCAACATTTTCACTGTTGACTTGCTGATACTCAAACCATTTGGATGCATCTGAAGAAATCAAACTGAAAAACCATTTCCTCAATTTAATTCAAATTATGCAAGTCTTTTTAGCATGTTTTCTTTTTTTTTTCTTGTTTAAACATTTTCTGCGTAACATTTTCAGTGGCCAAAATTCCAGTGCGTCTTTTTCTCATGAGTGTCTACAAATGCTCAGTATTTATCTTCTATTATGTTCAAGAGTGCATCCTTGTCATGGGACATGGCTGGTCCGCACATGCACAAATAAATGTGTGTTTCATGATAAGCACAAATGGGTTCTCATGCATGCAGTTTGTTATGCTGGCTGTAAAATTGCCGTTCATAAATGTGCTGTAACCAGAGGAATATTACAGCAGAGCAGTCTCCCGAGTGCCTGTTAACTGTCAGTAATATTTAGTTCCCCACGGCTGTGTGTGGGGAAAAAGGCACAAGCTGCATTGGGGGGTCACTGTCTCTTTCTCCATTTTCCCCCGCTGACACCAACGGCACTGCAGAGACACTTTCACTCGAGGGATGGGAATGGGATCTGTCTCTCTTGCATAATTTCACAATTATTGTGCAGTTTTCTGTGCTCAGGCAGCATCCATAAAAAGTGATTATCTGTCAGCCTCCTGAATGCATGCTGTCTCTGCTGTCACATATTCTGCATTAAAACATTTCAGAGCTGGAATATATATTGCACCTTCTGGCACGGAGGGTCAGAAATGACACTGTGCCTCCCTATTTTTCTTCAAGCAAGTAATAATTGCAAAAGGGATGCATTGTTTAAAAAAATATCACAGAGCACATGCATGCAGAGTTTTCTACTTACTGCATCAAATACACAGCCCATCTTACTATAACATTTATCCATTTAAATGCTATAAATGAATCACATAACATTCGTTTACCCTTCTTTACCTGGGCATTATTCAACAGCTTTTTTTTTTCTAACCCGGTCAAGATTAGTGTGAGCTTAAAGCTCTCCTACCTTGTTTACGCTTGAAATTGTAATGGTTGATGTTAATACTGACATTTCAAGCTGAGCTGTTATTGGCCCAGACAAACTGTGGACTGCTTGTGTGCAGTGATCTGAGCTAGAGAGGCAGCAAACACTTTTCCATCTGCTGACCCTGACCTTTCTTTGTCCATTATGTTATACATGGATCTTTTTCTGTTTCTGCCACATTGTGGATGTAAATGTTGACCTCTTTTTTTTTTCTCGGTGGCCGTAGAACCCGCCTGGAGGAGTTGAGGATGTTTCTGGAAAATGAAACATGGGAGCTGTGCCCTGTGAAGTCCAACTTCAGTATCGCCCAGCTCCATGTAAGTTTCGGAGCGACAAGAGGAGTATGCTTACATGCCACATGTGGTAAATGTGATCATTAACACATAACTGTTAATCCAGACCAGTTGAGGTTGCTGTCAGTCATTTAAGGCTTGTATTGCATGTATGGAAATGAATCATGTCTGTGTTTGCTTGGGGCCCTTTTCTTGTGGTACTCACTGCACTGAGATTCATACACCAGGGGGTTAACGACCTACTTGACGACGGCGCAGCATGTTGCTATAATCTACTTTCCTATAACTACAATGACATTTTTTTGTTTTTTTATGCCTCTTCAGTATGTGAGTGCAAGAAAGCGTAGACTGAGTACAAACTGGATAAAGCCTATATTATCCAAACACCAAAAAGAAATGGTAGAACAAAGATGATATGAGACAGCCAAACTTTCAAAATGCATCTCTTCAACTTTTAATTTATTAATTTTAAATTAATTTTTAGCTTTGGCAGCATGTTCTGTATTTATCATTTTAATTGTTTTTGTCTGTTGTTAATTATAACTTTTATTTATTCTGCCATACCTTTTTATTCATTTGCTAAACTAAGTTCGAGTGAAAATTATTCTGCAAATGGTTTGTTTATCATAATCATTCATTTTATCATTCATACAACATGCACATGAATCATAACTACAATTTTTCCTACATTTCATTTTTGCAAAGTTATACCTATTTTCTAACATTGTTACCATAGGTTTCCAACTAAGCTGATGACTTGATTATAGTAGCTTCTCCTGCCACCCAGCCTCTGTATCAGTTCTGTAAAAATTGTGAGTTTTTTGGTTAGTAGTATCTCATCTCTGTCCTCTGTAAAGTTAAGCGCTATCCAGCCATAGCCTCTTTTCTCTTTATCAGATTATGATTGTGTGTCAGTCACATTCTGGGTGGTGCTTGAAAATACAGCACCGTGCGTCTGTTGAAGCTCTACTGTAGGGTACGACATGAAAAAATACTGCGTCCAGTAGATGAGAGCTGTCTCTAGATCAGCACTTTCCTCTGGTTTTCTGTTGTCATGAAGGAGTGCTCTTGTTTTTCAAATTTAGCCTCAGGAAGAGGAATGACAAGTTAAAGAATGAGGCTGGGTGCCATTGTCAAGATTGTTCAAACATGAGCCATTAGCTCTACAGCAGTCACAGGTTTAGAGATGTCACTCTCCAAAAATTAATTTATTTTGAGGTAATGTTCCTGCCACACATGCCCAAAGACCCAAATTCACCTGGGAGACTTATTAATAAATATGCAAGAGTTTTGTTTAGTTAGCGTAGACAAACAAGGGTCTTTCATTTTTTATCTTCACAGAAGGAAAGATGTTTTGTTTTTGTTTTTTTGGTTAAAAAATATATGGATTCATGGAAGCAGATGGTGTAGTGTCAGAATCTCATCATTGGATGACACTGACGCTGGAGCTCTTTAAAGTGCTCCATCAGTATGGTCACATTCTGTTAGTGGCATGATGAACAGTGTTTAAGGTTATCTTGTTTTGTTTTTTTGGGTTTTTTTTTTCATCAATAGTAGGTGCCATTTTATTACCACTTCAGGAGATAGCATAAGCAATTTCTTCTGGGATCAATAAAGTGTTCAGATTCTGATTTATATACTGGTTTTGCATTGAGGCTTTGTATTTCAGGCCATAATAATTTGTCATTCAAATACACCTATTTTCAAAAGATGAATTATCTGGATCCTTTGATCAGGGCACTATTATACTTCATGTTGTATCATTTTAAACTATGGTGGGGATAAGTTGAATGTCGACAGGATGTCATGCTGCCGTAAACCAAATAAGAGTTGTCCTTACTAAGGATCAAAATGATATGCTCAATACTAAAAACCCTTTGACGGGCAAATGACGAGAAACAGTGTGAAGACATTCAAAACCTTCAAAGAGAAAAGTCATTTTGGAATGTATTTAAAACTTAATCATCGACAACACTACAAACTCTAAGCAGCCCTGTGAACTTGTGCTGTTTATGCATGATTTAGGTGCCCCAAAATCATAATTTGTGGAGCATCTAAATGAATGTATAAACAATTTATAAACAATAAAAGCCAGTTATTTGTGTAGATGGATTTTATGGTACAATTTTTGATTGGATTATTAAATGCTTTTGTGTTTGTGTTTTCACTTGTAGGAGTTTAAGTTCATGGGGCAGTGCCGGTCTCCCTCAGTTTCTCCCAGCAGGCAGCCAGCCTCCAGCGAGCCTGTGGAGCTTTCTCTGTTTGAACAGTATATACAGGGAGGAAACCCTTTTGAGATGCAGATAGACAATAAAGAGGAGGAGACTGAAGATGTATTGGCCTCCAATGGGGTGGGCTTTCTACTCTCATTTCACAGTTATTCCATTTGCACTACATTTTGCATAAAAGGCAACTTAACAATTAAATAATGACATGGTGACTATATATATATCCCTTTATTGGATTTATAGTGCTGTAAGTTGAAGTGATTAAGCCCAGGGCTATTTAACTCATCTCTATAGCAATACCTCATTGTGCAGTATTGCACCCTGTATTGTTCACAGCAGCTGTTTGTGGTTGTGTGTTCCAGCAGGCTTGAGTGAGCTTTCGTTCCATCTTCAGTAACATTATTGATGCCACCGTGAGTTATTACTGAAACGGGAGAATAAATAGAGGCTGTAATTAAGCTAGACGTAATTAATTTAGGACTGTAAGTGCTTTATAGTCTCTCAAACTGCCGCGCAGCGGTCGTATCAGCTTTATGGAGGCCACAGCAGCTGTATAGAGTGTACTCACTGTTATTAGTGCTCAGATGTGCTTGACATTTCTGAACAGATATTGAGACAATAAAAGTAAGTAGAGTAGTGATACTGGCAATATTGTCCCCCTGAAAAAGAAGTGGTTTTGCCTTGAGACAACATGCTGTGAAACAATGCGAGAAACAGATAGTTTCAATTACTTCGGGCCGTTAATTGATCAGCCAGAATAATGTGATGTTTAATTATTACATAAGAGCTTATCGTCCGTCCCGCAGGACTCGCTAACAGCCTTTGTAAGGTGCACATCGTCTGCAATGCTTAACGGAGTGCTATGTCAACGCCTGCTTCAAAAATTGAAACTGAGGATTATTATTGCAGCGGTTTCTATGGAACACATCTTGAATTCTTCAATTGCATTCATTCTTATACATCTGTTCAATTCATCATTCTGTATACTGCTTACAAATTGTATTCCCACAATACTGCCACTGATTTAGATTCAGAGGAGTTCGGGGCTTTTTTTTTACCTTGTGCATTTATGTGTTTACTCCAGGCCTTAACAATTTGCTGCACTGTTTTGAGCTATAATAAATGATTGCTGGACATAAGAGACCATCACTCTTGCTTATACCCCCACCTCTGTTCCTCTCTCCCTCACCAGTATGAGTCAGATGAGCTGGAGAAAAGTGTATATCAGGACTATGACAGTGACAGTGATGTGGCAGAGGAGCTGAAGCAAGACTATGTGGATGAGCAGACTGGAGACATCCCTGCTAAAAGGTCAGTATTAGATGCACCATCCAGCTAAAATCTGACATGTCTCAATATAGTGTATATGACTTCAGTGCTGAAAGCACACACAAGTTTGATCTCATGCTTATAAAAGTGACTGTGCCATTTAATATGCTCTTCAGTCTAAATAATAATTTTTCTCGTATTTACTTTATGTAAAAACCATGATCTTTTATACATAATAGTAGCATAGTAGTAATAGTAGGCAATAGTAGGCAAACAGAAAGCTCCAATTCCATTAAAATTTATGTTTTTACTAGGCCGAGCATAGGTATGCACACTACTCTAGTGCATATTAACAGTGACAAAGTTAAAGACTCTGAATAGATCACTGTCAAGATTAGTGAAAGGATTAAGAAAACAAATGGACACGTTTGTTTATTTGTTTTTTTTGTTTTAGTTTTTTTAAGAATTTCACGGAAGGAATGAAATGACCGGTTATCACTTGTCATTGCTGAAAATAAATTCATGTTTACTGTGCGTGTTGTAGACCCTGAAATGATCAGTCAGCATAATTTCTCTCCATTTTCCCATGGATTTTTAATAAGTAGTCACATTTCTAATTTATGAGAACCAGATTCTGTCCTATAGCAAGCTGCTACTGCAATTGAATATCACACTGTGTACAATGTGCAAACAGGCTATCATTAGCGTCTTATCAGAGAAAAGAGGATTAATTATTCTATGAAGAATTAGCCTTTTAAACCCGTGCAGCTCCCTTTTACAACCAATTCCACTTCATCTTCATTAAGCCGTTAAATAAAAACACTCTTAAGTCATTAAAAAGGACCCCTTTAGTGAATGGCTTGTAGTTTAGCAGAATATGGAGGATATTAATACAGTAAAGTTTCTTAATATGTTTCCACTGTATATCTAAATTTAAAATGTGCACACTTTTGACCTTGTATTTGTAAACATGAACAACAAATGTGTGTATTAAAATGAACAATTAATTACTTTGGAGCTTAAATAATAATAAATATTAAATAATAATAAAGTCTCATATAGGATGTTCAAATACATCGCTCCATTCATTTTTCCTTTAATTACATGAAATGCTCCAGTGCTGTTTGCAGAGAAGCAGCTTCATATCTTGAATCTCTCACCTTCGCACTTTCACTGTGTGTAAGCTGTTTTTGGGATCATAGGTGAAACCCTTTTTTCCTAACATAAATTATTGAAAACTGAATTACACCCAGAGTTCTGTTTATACATTGAGTACATTGTTTCAAAAAAAGTTCAAATTTATGAACACAGTTATGCAAACTTTGCAGAAAATTTGAGACATCTGTAGAAAAAGTCACTCTAGCATTAGCACAAAAACAAACTAATAAACAGTGCATTTAGTTGTTTGTGTCCATGTTTGGTTGACTGTGTTATACAACAGGTTTACTCTCACGTGATGCCAAGATAAAAAATTGTTAACATTGTGCATGGCTGCTTTGTGCTGTGTTTTTTATATGACTTAAGAGTGTTTGTTTTGTTTTGTTTTTAGGTACAAAAACATACTTTGAACTAAAAGCCTTTAGTAAATGCAACAAAACTTGAAGGATGAATGTTCATCTCATCAGTCTTATTTCTTTTGTGCTGCAGGCATTGCTGTTTGAGACTGTAAAAGAGGAATTTAAAATTTGGGTTTTTACTCTTAGCCCCCCTACCTGAATGTGTAATCATACGCTGGTTTTATCCTCTGCATAAGGCCACTTTACATGTTCAGCTATTACTTTTCACACTCACACTTATAAGACTGCAACCATGTGCAAGAAAATACATGCATTAAATGCACACAGTGAGATGCATTTAGAGCTCCATAATATCCACTGAGGATCTAAAAGTATGTGATGAAAAATGTTCTTGTTTTGCTTTTGTAATTATTTTAGAGTACCAAAAGTCGTGTATATGTCACAAAGATCAGTAGTATTATTAGAGGACTCATTAAGTTATAAACACTAATGAATTTTTTATGCACGTTCTTTCATCTGTTCCAGCCCCAAAGCAATGACTGGCACTTCTTCCTACAGTAAACTAGCACACTTACACTGGCTGCCAGATGTTGAGGGATTAAGAATGTTATGCTTACCTTGCCTGCTAATGATTTCTTTTCTGAGTAACATATATCAAGAAAGTGATGGCATGTCAGGATTATTTCCACTGTAATCCCGTAAAATGTTTGTGGTTGAGACTGTTGTAGTACTAATGTGCTCAGGGCTGTTTCTTTGATTGTGAAGTGTATTTTGAAATGACATTCTAACAGTTAATTAATCATGCACTTCACGGCTAGCATGAGAAGATAAGTCACAGTTGAGAGATTTTGTGTCAGAGTGCTGTTCTCCCTAAGGGTGGGGTCTATGAGAGCACGCCAAGCTTAAGCAATTAACATTGGCCTTGTAGTGATGATGATTCATTCTGCATGAATTCTTTAAACGTTGGAGAAAATGTGGAAAAATGCAAGTGGTTGTTGAATGCGAGCAAATGTGTCTTCATCCCTGATTTCAGCAAAAATGGCAGAAAAATAAGTAAAAGTAGTGGTTTAAAGAGATTTTGAAAATGCTGCACCATTTACACAAAGCTGACTCATAAAGTTACGAGAGGAAGAAAAACCATGATACCTTGTACACTGTGTACCTGGACTTACATTTATCTGTAAAAAACACAGCTAACACCGGAGCTGTATGTTCTGTCTTCAATTAGCGTGTCCAGGGAGACACTGCGCAGCAGAAAGAGGTCCGACTACAACCTGAGCAAAACCAATGCCCCCATTCTGACCAACACCACACTCAACGTGATCCGCCTGGTCGGTGAGTAATTGACCCTGACCTTACATCTACTTAAGTAGTGACGCAGTTGACCCAGTGCAAGGGACCTCAATTTGCCCATCAATTAATAATCTAATGACGGAGGTGCACTCATAGCTTTGCCTGTGTGTTTCTTTGGCTTCCGGCCATTAGCTCTATTTTGCATTAGATGGATCATCTCATTTGGATCAATTGAAGGTATGGTAATTTGTCTGATGTACTGGAAGGTGTCGGTTTGAACTCCACTCTGTTTTTATCTCTTGTGCAGAAGTGAATGGATTAAATCTTCAGTTTTTTCCTACTTTCCACATAATTTTATCGTTTTGACTTATTCCTTAACAGCTTTTTTCATTTACACTTTAGCATTAATTGTTCCAGATCAGAAAAACAGTTTTCCCACTTTGATAATGGATTTTTGTTAACATATGTTTGATGTGAAAGGTTGTATGTGAGTTTAGAGAGATCCTGTGATTTAAAAGTAACTTTGAGAAACTGAACTGTAGATAAAGAAACATGACTCGATTTTGCATCAGTAGAAAAATTTTATTACACCAAACACTTGCCTCTGGCATTTCCTTCACGCATATTAAAAAAATGGCACAACAAAGGGTTCTTTGAGCATGGGCACAGAAAACCCATTTAAGTACCTTGAACGATTTTAGTAAATTAGGTGTGTGAATGTGAACAACTTTTGAAAGGCGTAATCTTCATTTTCACATAATAAATATTCTTTGCGAATTTAAGTGTTCTTTATAGAACCATGACATTATGTGGAGCTTCTCTAAACTTTTAAAAAGTTTACCGAACAAAATTGCTCGCCAACTCGTTCATCCACCACCACACCAAACCTCTTGGTCTTCAGGAAACACTGGAACCATCCATCGAAAGGTTGTTTAGACGGCCAAAAAGGAGTTCTTCCATGGAAACCTTTATAGAACCCTTTCTGACACTTTGTTGTAAGTGTGCATGTGGGGTAGTGTTATACAGTGATCTTGTTTGTTGTCTGGGGAAAAAATGATTGAAGTCAGTTGTGGAATTACATGTAAAAAGAGGCTTCCTCAGCTTAAAAGTTAACTGAATTTTCTTATCATCCATTGTCCCTTATTCAATCCTAACATTATTACTACCTTGTATTTGGTATGTGTTCTTTATTACAGTTTTTCTCTAAATTAAATTTCTGAGCCAGAGGGTGCCTAGAAATGCACAGGTCAATGTCCATACAGTAAAGACGAATACACCTGGGGTATTACATTCTATTATTATTGACTAGGGAACATTTCTTGAATTCTAGAGAGTTGCGCTAGACGCGTTATCGACTGCACTGAAGGATAGGTTTCAAACCTAATTGTCACAGTGGGAACAATTACTAATGCACCTGGTTGTCAAATAAAAGAAGCTTTTGTGCAATATTTACTGTACTATACTATTAACAATATGTGGTGGTCTGCATGACTATATTTCTTTTGTAGCATCTGATCACACCATTACCTGATCACAGCCAGAATCATTTTGCTTGGGCTGAGTGTTCCAATCTGTGAAACCCTCTCTTGGACTAAGCTTTGGGATGGAATCTATGTAAATATTTGTTTAATTAAATCTACTCCTGTATGTCCCCGGTATTGACTTTTGTGGTGTATTCTTTTATAGGCAAATATATGCAGATGATGAACATTTTAAAACCCATTGCCTTTGACGTCATCCACTGTGTATCACAGCTCTTCGACTACTACCTGTATGCAGTCTACACCTTCTTTGGCCGGAATGACATGGTACGGCTCTGGTATAGATCCAGAACTTTTCTTCAATTAAGCATCATTTTTTTGCATCGGCTTACTCAAAGTTCTTGGCTCCCTGCCAATAAACTATTCAGTATTCGTGTAGCACATATAAGTATATAACGACATGTTTATGTTGCAGTCACACCACTCGTTTTCCCAATCATGCTCTCAGGACATGTAGGCGTACACTGTTCCATAACTACTGCTATTATTACCTGAATAATCTTAGCAAGTGTCTGACATTCTATGAGTGCGTCCTATTATTGTCAACACCGAAGTGGGTGTTGGATGTCGGAACAGAAGTCGTTCTTACCATTCTTTCTTCCCAGAGATTCCTGAATATTTGCTGATGATAGTAAGATTAAAAAGCTCACACCCTACAGTAACTCTCCTGTAAAATGCATGAGTCTGCTATAGCTATGTCTTTACCAGGCAGCAGGGTGCGAAAAGTTAAGCTGGTCCTTATGTGCATGGCAGAAATAGCTGTTCAGGGGGATCAGCTTATATGCTGCGTTAGTGATGGAGCTTTAAATTAGGGTGCGCTTTTGTTTGCCTGTCTCTGTCTCTTCTTCAAACTCTTTCGCTCTTTTCCTCTCTCACTGTCATGTGTTTGATTTATTTTAGCCATCAGTCTCATTTGAACCGTCTGGGGCAACACCGTAAATCCTAATAGTTTTGTGAATATTTACCAAACACCTGAAATCAATTTGAACACGTGCAGCATCCATGACATATGACTGACTCTAAAGACATAAAGCCTTCAGCTACCGTGTGTTGAGCGTTATTTCTTTGAGTAATGAACTACATTAATATTCGTAAGAGGAAATGTGCCTTTGTATGCCTCCCACAGTATTGATGGTGCCATGCACAGTTGCATTGGTCCCATCTTCAAAGATGAGTGAGTTTAAATTTAATAACTTGTCTTTCTTTATGGTAGTGAGTGGAAAGAATGGGTGAATAGAGAGATGTGGAGATACAGCGACCCCCTGGAAAAATGAATCACCTCCTGGGTGATAAACAGCCACTGAGCTGGGAGAGCGCCAAGCAGAGCGTAGCGATGCTAGCCGTGTCTTGGTAACAAATGGCCCTTTTTAGAAAGTTAATTTGTACATTAGCAGAAAACGGTGCTTTTATTGACCGCCAGACAACCATTCGTCTGGACTGACTTGCATGACCTCCATTTGCAAGCTGCGTTGGTGTGCTTCTGCCACAAGGTGTTCTCGCACAAGTATAGGTCAAGTTTTTGTTTGACTTCACACGTTTGACAATTCATTTTAGAATGTCAAATCATCTTCTGATCCTTTTTGGAACGCCTCTTTTTGTATTGTTTTGCTTTGTTTAACATTGCTGTCATGTGTCTGGTTCTGTTTTTCTCCACGTTTTGCTTTCATAAGCATGCATCTTGTCCATCCACGCCTGTCCCAGGTGGCCAGCCGTGCGGCTCTAGACAGGTGCCCCCTGGCTGCTGGGTAAGACCACAGAATGACACTTTTGCAAGTGACTGCATGTTAACCCTGAGAAACTGCAGTTATTGGTGGCGATTGTCAAAGCAAAGTGAAACAAGCACGCAAATTCTGTCAGAAGAACAGGTTCTAAGTTTTCACATTGTCCTAAATATGTAAGTAGAAGAGGAGATATGTCATTATGATTTGAATTTGATTATCAGGTATTTTGACCACAACCATCTGACAGTACTTTACTGTAGTCTACCAAAACACAGTTTACTCCAGCCTTTAAACCTGCAAGAGCGTCAGTTCTTCTCCAAGTGTTGTGCAGATGATCGGCTAGAATAAACTGTGAAGTAAGCTGTGTTTATGTGGTATCTGAAAAGTGAAGACATTTAGCAGTCAAGCATGAAGCTGGGTCAGATTTATGTCTCACTTTGTTTTGTCTATTCCCTTCAAAGAGTGAATCCAATGAGACGATCACCAGTGATTCTCCTAAAAAACACTTTTCTGTCAAAACATTCCCATTTGGGAAGCGAAAAGTCAAAGCCAGTTCTAATTCCGTCCGTATTTTGAAAATGCTGGTTCTTTAAATATTTCTGGTCAAGAAAACAACACACTGGCCATAATGTTCTGAGCATGGTTTGTTTGATACTGTACTGGATAGGTACTGCATGGGCATGTAACTGAAGCCCCAACCAGACCAATACCTGTGGTTTCAAACCTGACCTTAGACCTCAGACTAGACCTCAGACCTAGACCTTTCAGGGCTGTGCTCTGTTAGTAAGCACTCAAGTTTGTAAATTATTCAAAATCTTCTGTGAGAATGAACTGGTATGATACACATCTGTAATACACTTAGAGTTTAATATCAGGGTATTTTTGTGGAATTGCTGATAATTTCTCTGAGTCCACCCTGTTCCTCCCTGTGCTAAAGTTCCACTCATGGCTACCACAACTTGCAAAAATGCTTAAAGCATTTCAGGCAAGTGGAGAAAACAGAGAAGCATAGGACTTGTGTGAGAGTTTATAAAATGTACTACATAAAAATGACTCCGTAGAATACAAACCCCACCTGAGTCCGATAATATACGTGAAAAATTGTCTGAACGGGATGAAACATGTTATTTTGTTGGGCTTTGATGGATTAAGGATGAGCAGCAGACCTCTGCCCATGTCCTCCATATATTTTCAGAGCATTACCATCATGTTCCCATTCTAAATGAAATTTTTCTGTGAGTCAAGGCTGGGCTTCTGTTTGTTGTTATTCTGTGGTCAGTGTCAGTCTGCCAAATCATAGCTCACTTCAGCTCAACTGTGTAACCACAACCGTCATGTTCACTACACACAGACTTACTTTCACCTAGTTCATCATGTTCAGTGTGTGTATATTCATGTTTGTGTTTGTCTGTGTGTGTATGTTGATTCTTTTTGGATGACTAATAGTGAGTAAATGCCTACAAGGAGTGCTTTCTTTGTGTGTTATTAGTGCATGTGGTCTGAAGAATTAAAGGTCTTCCAGCATGTGTTTGTGTTTTGTACAGTATGGCGAGTAGGGAGTGTCCCCTTACTGTGTGTGTGTTACTGTGTGTTTCCTGCAGTATGAATCATCAGGGCTGGGTTTGATCAGCAGTAGACTGAGGACAACACTCAACCGCATCCAGGAGAGCCTCATAGACATGGTGAGAGAAATCCCCTCTATATAAACATACACCTCTATCTCTCTCCTACTCTCATCCCCGCTCTTTTTCCCCCATTTATGCATTCTCTCTCTCTTTCTCTGGGCTGACTCCGAGCACATTTGTGCCAGTAAACGTAGGTGATCTATCTTTCATGTCTCACTCACTTTTTCCTTTTATCTCAGTTTTACTCTGTCTTCCCTTTTGTTCTCAGTTCTGTCTCTCTGTTTCTCTGTATGTCCCTTTGTTTCTCTCTGTATATCTCTTACCCCATACTGTCTTTCTTTGTTTCTCTCTCCATCTCTCCTTTTTCTGTTTTCCCCCTCTTTCTCTTTTTCTGTGTTCTTTCTCACACTCTCTCCTTCTGTCTGTCTTTCTCTGTCTCTATGTTGGTTTTCTTCTTTCTCTCTTTATTTCTGTCTCTTATTTCTGTGTATATATCACTCTTTCCTTGTCTTTCTTTTTCCCTGTTACTTCCCCCTCCGCCTTTGTTTCTATTTTTGTCTTTCTCTTTGTGCTCCTTCTTCCCTCCCTCCATCCCTGCCTGTCTTATATAGCTGTGCTTGTGAGTCTGAATGGAAATGGTCATGTGCATTAAGCTCAGGTCCCCATATGCCATCATCATGCTCTATCATCTCCTGGCCTGTACCCTTCCGTTAGCAGCCCCAGGTGAGTTAATCAGCCCCTAGCACACTTAGATGGCCCTCCTCTTTTTTTTTTTAATAAATGCTCTGCGGTTCCCAAGGTTGCCCCCATTAGGGAACCCCAGGGGCATTGATCTGCCACCCAAATGCACTACAAACACACTGCCTTCAGCACAAATATGTGCTCATTATTGTATAGACACCGCACCTAATACCTCTCATATCCGCTCTGTTCCTCATACTCCTGTGAGTTGGTTGAGTTCAGTGAATTTGTGTTTGTGGGATACTTACAGTAAAAAACAAAACAAGAAGTCAAACAAAACATTCCTGCCTGTGAAGCAGCAGGGATCAATCAGTAAAGCAGAAGCTTAACAGGCCAGCTGGTCGTATTGGAATCGTTTCAGCAACAGAAGCACTGAGTGACCAAATGGTTCAGTGGTTCAAAAATCAGAGAGAAAATGCTAGCTCAATCAGAACACAATTCTAATTGGTACTTATTTTGTTTATAAACATGATGTATGTGTGCTTTGTATTCCTATTGATGTTTTTCCTTGTTCAAAACAGTGGTTTGTGACAAAAACTGGTTTCGTCTTTACAAAAAAATTGCTTTGAGTAGTGGTTAACAGAGAAGTAGATTAATGGTTTTAGCAGAACACATTTCACATTACTGAAACTTTAATCCATGTATGGCATAAACAGGCAAAATCATTGATGGTTAAAGTATACAAAACTCTAGAATACCCCTCTCTTGTAAAGAGCCCAATTTGTACCACAGATCAGTTTGAATAAGTTACCATATAAAAAAAATACTGTTTTGGTCACTTAATCTGGATGGTGAGTGTAATTTGGCCCCATCAGAATATATTGCTCTTCAAAAGTCATAAGTTATTGAGGCTCCCAAGACTGGGGAACAAAACAATTTCTGAAGTCCAGGACAGTCAAACACTTGGTTTTTAAATATGAGAAATTTGGAAATATCTCATTCCCGTTCTCTCTATTTAAGAGTACACCATGCAGTCCTCAGACAAAGTGACAAAGAGCCTGAGGGTGAATGCTTATGGACTTATGGTTTTCTGTTGCAGTTCTTTTTTTTCTTTGTTAGAAATTCTGCCATAAAACACTTAAGACCCCAGTGCTTGGGAGTAATAATGCACAATAATTCTCTTTAGCAGGTTAAATTAAAAGGAAACGGTAACACGTTGTTTACCAATGTAGTCATACCTGGGTCACATTATTTACAACATAAAACAGCAATACAGATCAACCAAAATAAAGCAGCAAATTGGCTGTTTGCCAGTCACATGATTTGGCGCATAAATCTGCCCATCTTAGTGATGACAGATTCCTATTTTGCATCCCTGCTTGGGTGTTTGCATGGAAAATCGGTTCTTTCGTTCATCCCAGTTGGAAGTTCTTCATCTACCTGAGGATCAGACAAAATTGCAAGTAGGTTAATGTACACTGGTTTATGGTTGTAGAAAACAAAACACTGCATACAAGCGCTGATTGTTAAGCATAGTGAATGAAATCAACGTGGGTCTGTTTTTCCGCATGAGGCCTTATACAGCTTTCAATTATGACGGAACCAATGAATTCAGAGTTGTATCTGAAAATAACAGCGGAATGTCAAATCATCTGTGGTCTGAAACTCAGAAGTGGTACTTCAGAATCAGGACTGAGAACACTTGAGATTGCCAGTTTATTTCTTTATTCTTTTGTACATCTCTTTGTACAATATGCGCAAAAAATGAGGCGTTTGTCTCTGTTTGCCATCAGCTCGCTTCTCAGCAACTCTTCCTGCGTCCCAAAAGCTACTTTTCAGGCGTAAAACGTGCGTCTTAACTTCTTTCCAAGATTAAGTTTCTCCTGTTTAGAATTATAAGATGATAAAAATCTTCTATGTAGCGACCAAAATGAGTGTGTAGCTGCTAGTGCCATTGTCAGATACTGTGGCGTCCTCTGCTTTAGTGAAAATATTGAAGCCCAGAAAAACATTTCTCCTTCTGCGCGCTCTCTCTCTCTCTCTCACTCTTTCTCGCTCTCTCTCTCTCTCTCTCTCCTTGCTTTATTGTTCTTTCTCTCCTCTCTCTCTCTCTCTTCTCCTTTTCTCTGTCCCACTCATTGTTGGAGCAAAATTGGTGATGTTCAAAATGTCAGTGCTTGCCTGGATCTGTGTTTTTACCTTATTAGGGTAACTTTGTTTTTCAGACTGACACAATCTAGGTCAATGTGTGTATATTATATATGTATGTAGGACATAGTCATTGCTATCTGTGTATCAATACCACAAAAAACTGTTGTGACTCATCGGAAATGTTAGTCAGCTCATTTATGCTTTACAGTAAGGAGTACTTGAACATGCTTATCCTGAAATCTTGAGTACACTTTGTTCCCTCCTGCTTGTATAACTTCCTCCAAGAATGATTTATTTGCACCAATGGTTTAGGTATTTCCAAAGTCAAAGTTTCTTTTATTGACACATGGCTAAGTTAGTGAGTCTCAGTACAGATCTAATGGCTGTAACAATACATCACATAGAAGTGCAACAAAAATCCAACCGTAAGTACAAAGTGTCCGTAAGTGGGGCAGCTCGTGGCCTAGTGGTTAGGGAACTGCCCCTGCGATCAGAAGGTTGTGGGTTTCGAATCCCAAGAGTGCTAGTGGCTCCTCTGAGGTACCCTTTAGCAAGGTACCGTCTCCACACACTGTATGGGTTGAATGCAGAGAGAATTTCACGTAGTTCACACTGTGTGCTGTGCTGTGGTGCGTTCAAGGAAGACTATAAGGGGCCACTTTACTTTAAAAATGAAAAGCGCGTAGTAAACACCTCCATGCATCATGCAGTTATTCCAACTTTTGTGCATTTGCCAACTGCAAGGCTTCAGGAGAGAAGCTCTGGTTATGGCATACTATTAAGTAACCAAAGAAGAGACACTGAAGAACATGTTAAGCTGAATGGAGAGAGTCATTTGTGGTTTCAGTTTCCCGTGAGCTGCTGCGCTGAGTGTACGTAGAGCATGCCCACACTAGTTTGCAGTCTGTGATCTACGATGCTTCTGTCCATTTTCTTTATTGAAAATGTGTGCCTAAACCTGGCTGTGTAAAATGGGACTCATAGATCCTACTTGACCCTGTTTATTTTTTTAGTTGTTTCAGGAACATCTTCCTGATTTGATTTAGCCTCGTTCTTTGTTTTGCACAACGAGGGCAGGCAGTACATCATAGTAAACTCTGTGTCCTCATCATTTTTATCAGGACATCAGTGTTTACTGGCACTCACTGACCCTCAAGTCTGCAAATTGGGACTGTCGGGACACATCAGAAACTGGAGAGTTGGAGTGAACAGTTTTCAAAGTGTAATATGGTAGTGTTTTATCCTCAGCAGCCCTCTGTAAGGTGAAGACAGGACAACCAGTCAGTAGTGATAAAGATGAGGAGACTAGACTATGGCCTGCCGAGTAATTCTGATTCTCGGAGGTGACAGAAGGTCAGTTTGCCAACATCCTTGATTTTCAGGCAACACTTGTCTGAAGAGCAGCGGAGCTGGAATGAAATCAACTGGCCTTTTTGGGCAGGGAAGCATTTTCCCCCACAAACAAAAAGGCAGCAGTATTTTATATCAAACACAACAACCACAGAGACATGATGAGCTGAGATTTCCCACCTCCTCTTGATCTGCATGTTATGCAAAAGCAATCAGCCAAGCAGGAGCCAAGCCCCATGAGGAAACTTTACCAGATCCAGACACACAAGCTAATTTGTCACATTTTAGTCCAGGGTCTGGAATCTGTGGACCTCAGCCTCATCTAACAGAGGTTGAGTCATCTGGGTAGCTTTTGAAGAGAACAGCTATTCGGCTTTCCCTTTTCAAGTCTGCTGAAGAGCATTGATGTATCACACTCTGCTATGATTTCATTTGAAAAAGGCTTCTTCTGAAGCTACAGGAGTATGATTGTTATGAGCCCAAGGTCAGCCATCAGGGGGCAGTGGCGGGATATATAGGCTTACAGATCAGTAACAGCACCGCCTCAGGCGGGAAAAGCATCCTGCTGTAAAAGCACATTTACTCCCGTCATGGCAGGCCCGTGCTGCACACCTACAGAGGCATATGCTGTCTGCCATTATATCACATGAAATGGCCGTCTGGCCCTGACATTAAGATAAGAGCAGACAGGGGGAGGATATGCAGCAGCTGTAAAAGCGCACTCGAGCAGAGCCACATTTTGCACTTATGAGACGGAGACACGGCCTTTCCCATGTGAACACTCAACCAGAGTGGCCTGGCCTCTAACACAGGCTTGATGATATCATTTTGTGGCCAAGAGCAGACAGTTGAATTAAAAGCTCTTTAAAGTATTATCACCTCTGTCGCTGGACCGCCCTGCGCATTGCCTTGTCCTGTTTCTTAGATGGCGCTGGCTGACTTTTTTAATCTTTAGAAAGTGGGGGGAGGGGGAGAGGGGGAATGGGGAGGGATGTGTTTTGGAGGCAAAGCTTTTAGTCTTTACCCCCACACACGTAGCTATTTTCGTTCAGCTCGATAAATCATTCATCACCCAAGATAAACTCATCCTCTCTGGAAAGTTTTGCCTCTCTTCTAATCATCCTGCTTGCCTTGGTTTTGTGCACTTTTACCTTATGAAGCTGGCTTATGCTTCTCCAAATGACACAGTCAAATCTAGGTCAGTGAGGGTGTATCATGTACACGTACATAGAATTGCATTGTTATTTCTGCTTCAAGACCACAAGTAACGTTTTTCCAGGGAAGTGGCTTGTGAATAACACTGTAGATCTTGCTGATTTGAATTGCAGCTGCATCCTCTGCAGTTTTTGTAATAAAATTGTGTAATTTAAGTCTCATACATGCAGATACGCACTTAAGTGCATGAGAGGGAGGCCTCATTTGTAAACAGATTACTAAGTTAATTGCTTTTTGTGTTGAATAAATGAGGAGGGCAGCTTCGCAAGAACCATGCTTCCAGACGTCTTTTTGCCTATTTTTCTTCTTCAAAAGGAAAGTAAGGAAAGACCAGGCAGAGAGCTTTGAGGATGTAATGGATCTCCTCTCTAAGGAGTCAATGTCACTCAGGGCTCATGCTCCACTGTGTTTCCCCTTCTCTCTGCCTTTGCCTTTTTTTACATCTGCCAGACCAGACTTGCACACACACGCTTCTCTGTCTCTCTCTTCTCGCTCTGCCTGTCTCCACTGACAGCCATCTAATGAAAATGCACCCCAAACTAACACTCTGCTAATACTTAAGAGTGTATATACTTATGTGAGGATGACTAGTGGTTCACATCTGATGGTGAGCTCCTGTGGCCCAGCTGGAGTCCAGTGATTTGCTCTCTGTAGTGATGCAACCCAGCATTCTCCAGCCTGCTGTGCAGGGAATCGCTGTGTAAACACTTCATGTTTGTGGTGTAGAGAGGGAGACTGACAAACTGATATGTGTAAATTGTGTGGAAATATGTGCATATTGACAAACACATGCCATCTTAATGTGCTTAGCACTGATCCTTGCTATTTGTTTATTTGTGGACAAACTCAAGAGGCTATAGATCATCCTATAGTCATTCAAAGTGAGTCTCCTGATCCAAATCTTATATATCCACTGCCTTAATCTAGAAGTACTTTCACAGGGCATCACAACTAGTGTGTAAGCCTAGCTAGCAAAATTTATGACTTTGTTGCATCCAGACCATGAGGTTGTAAATTGGCTGATGGCAGTGAAACGTATTTGCAAAAAATGTTTCATTGGCTTGTTAGTTGTTTATACTGATAAACATTTGTTTTGAGCCTGAAGGGCATAACAGACAAACAATATATTCTGGAAAAGCTCTATTTATATAGACAACATGAGTCAGAATAATCTTGACGATGCATAATAATAGTAATAATAATAACACTAAGTCTTATTTACTATATACTGATTTGTCTATTGTGAGATATTTAAAGAGCGGCCATATTAACATTTTGACACTTCTCTACTGACCAATGACGGTTGGTCGATCATGGAAGGACAGCAGTGGCAATGACTGTCACAAACCAGGGGCTGTGTATTGGCAGCAAATTAACAGCATATAACATGATGTGTGTTGTGATAAGATACGATGCCAAAGCAAACTGTATGTACAACAGACATTTTTTAGTCAGTGTTCACCTTAGTTTTAAAACCTACAAGAATAATACAGTAAATAAGGTCGGGGGGAACGGTAATGTGACATGTATCACATACCAAAATATTGTTGCATACCAAATAGTTCAGCGGGGTAGTGTGTGTGAGTGAGAATGTGTGTGTGTGTGCTGAATTATGCTTTTTTTGGGTACCCTATATGTAGGGAAATCTGGATTCAGTAACTGTGAAGTTTGTAATTAAGTAGTAAGTAGTAATTTGTGAAACTTATTGTTTTAAGTATTTTTTATTTATTATTGGTTACACTTGAATACCCTTGTAAATGATCTAAAGCACTGTGTTGTGCGCCATTTTTCTGCAATTTTATTGCTGGCTCGTTAACAGTGTGGAGCCCAGAAACTGTATTATTCCTTTTACGATCTTCTGAGATTTTGCTAGCCATGCGTTTGAGGCTTCAAGTATGTGAGATGTCAGGACCTTCTTTGTCTGTTCAAAATGCACGTGACAGCTTTGTGGCTAACCTTAAGTTGTGCTCTGACCTGCTAGTCCCAAACACTGGGGAGTTCAGGTTAAGATGTCTCAGACGCTTCCTTGTAACGTCTGCTCCAGTCCATAAGCCGAGATGTCTACATATTTTTTTAGCTATTTGTTCAGTAGGGAATCTCTGTGTACATTGCACTGATTTGCTAAATGATGAGAATGATGAGCCTTTTTTTTCCTTAATTATGTGACAGTGATCTGATCAAGCCATGCCTCAGGCAGTGCTACAGAAGTTGCAGCAGTGAGAGGAGATTTTGCTGCATCGCATGTTATATTATAGGCACAGAGAGGGTAACAGTCACGTGTCTGTAGAAGATGGCTTTTCTTGCATGTGAAATGAAACTCTGTTTGCTATACACTGCCATTCAAAAGAAGTCCTCTATATGGATAGTTCTTAAACAGCAGCCTCTGTCTTTGAAGAATCTGTTTGTGGAGCTTGTGTGCAATCTTTTTGATTGACTTACAGCTGACTGAAAAGCGCCAACTGTAGCTGTATTGAATTGGAATACACTGATTTCAATCTCTTGGTGCTATTCTTTTCACTATCTGAATAAAGCACCTTCAGTTATTGGCTCCAGAGCCACTGATTTAATTTCCTCCATCCTCAGTAAAGTTACAGAGAGGTCCTCCTTTGAAAAAGCTCATCTGCTAAATCCGAGCGCTACTTTTTAAATTGAACACCGAGGGACTCTGACACTGGGGTAAGCAAATTTGTAGACTAACATGACATCCAGGATGCAAATGAAGGATCTAATTCCATTTGACACCCATCTAATGAGAAACGAATTTGGAATATTAGGAGAGGATGATGAAGCAAGCGAAGGAATTCATTTGACAGTTATTGCCTACTGACATATCTGCCACAGTCTTAATCCCCACAGAGGAAAAAAAAAGCAGAATGAGATTGCTATCAGAATGACCCTTGGAAATGTTCATGTGAGCAGAGGTGAGTGCTCTTATGTCTCCTCCTCCTGTTTGAAAAGATCCCAAGCATTACATAATTATCTGCTTTGAGTGTATGGTTTTTAATTTAGTGTAGCAATGTGTATGAGAGCAATTGATCCTCCTCAGACTTTTACTTTTAAATAATGTACACTGTATATTTTACTATATATTATGCATACTTTATGCTAAATATTTACTGTATATAATATCTTGGAGGACACACATCCCCAATCAGCCATAACATTAAAATCACTGTCTGCTTAAGTCAATAACATTGATTATCTAATTCCATTATAGTGGCATGTCAAGGGGTGTGATGTATTTGGCAAGAAGTGAAACATCAGTTCTTTAAGCTGATGGGTTGAAAGCAGCAGGAAAAAGGCCAAGAATCTATGCGATTTTGACATGGGCTAAGGTTGGGATGGCTAGTCGGCTGGGTCAGAGTGTCTCCAAAACAGCAGATCTTCTTGGGCCGGGTTTCTCAACCACTGAGCCGCGGACCACTGATGGGCCATGAAGGCTTTTGATTGGGCCATGAATCTAAAATCAAGACAGGCCATTGGTCCGCAATTGGTTATTTAATATCGTCTAATGTGGCCAAGTGGGCCTTGGCAACATGCTGTGATAGATAGGTGGGCCGTAATGTTGAAAAGGTTGAGAACAATTGTTCTAGGGTGTCCCTGGCATGCAGTGATTAGTACCTAACAAAAGCGGTCAAAGGAAGGATAATAGGCGCACCAGCAACAGCAGCGTCTGCCTCATTAATTCAAGTGGAGAGTGAAGGTCTAATCCCACAGAAGAGGTACTGTAGTATAGATTGTTTTAAGCTTTGCTTACCCTTTCCTGAGCTCTGATAGAGGTCTGTGTACTGACACCTGTTGGTCTGTAATGCAGTTTAGAGTAATGTAGTTGTTTTATTTTGCTTAATTTTGAGTTAAATAAGTCATATAGTTTTGTGAGCTTTCTCAACTGTACTTTGTGAATGTGTGTTGAACTTCTACTGAATTTTTTTTTTCTCATGGAATTTGTTTTTTTTATACATTCCACGTCTGTGTAAGTTTATGTCCACAAGGCTTTTAGCCAGCTCCTGAGAGGTATATAACAAATCCAGCTGTGTCTGGCATATAGTGTAGGCGTATAGGCATGCACTGTTCTCCAGCTCTGTGACAGATTGTCTGAGATCCTGGCAGAGGAATTCAGTTGAAGCTCCAACTCCAAACTCTGCTCACAACAAATCAGCTGCTACTACCGAGATGAAAGCCAAAAGTAACACTCATATTTCAGCTGGGTGGACCCGAACTCCTAGCCAAAAGAATCCTGTGCGGCAGATGCTGAATTTTTACAGATGACACCATGATGGTGTTAGGCCTCAAGCAGCGGTTTTATCATGATAAAAATCAGCAGAGGCTTGTAGCTCTACTGAATACATAGTGTCATGGAGCCAGCATTTACCCTGTTCCTTCATGTTTTATTGAGAAGGCTGCACAACAGCCTTATCCTGGAAAGCTGAGATTTGTCTTGCCCTTACAGAAAGTCTGTGCAAAGGCCAAAATAAGCAGCGTATCTTGGAGGACAGATCAGGGAAGAATAAAATGGACTTTAACAATCATATCAGTGTAAAACAATGAGACTAAAACAAGCCCTAAAATGGTTCTCTACCCAGTTTCTTCAGCTAGAATAATTACCAGTAACAATAATAACAGTAGAGGCTTGTAGGACTACAAAGATCTCTTCTTTGTATATTAGATAAAGATGTCAAAAATACAAATAACTGCCTTTTTATGGCCTCATGTCCTTCTGAGACCTTCAGATAGTAATTTGTAAAACATTCATATGAAAAACATGCTTTAATGTCATGCAGATTCCATCGGCTTTGTCTTATGCTTCTTTCAGCAGCGATCTTTCCGTTTCATTTTAAAGAACATGTTTAATTTGCCATCAGTAAGTGTCAGCAGATAAGCTTTCAGCCTTTGATGCAAATGCCTTGTTTCAGAGCAACAGCTTGTGGGTCTGTCTTGTCTCACTTTAGAAGATGATTCTTTTGAGGATATGAACACACATTCTTATTCAACCTAAACCTTAATTTTGGTTTTTGCTCTGTTGATTTAAAAAAAGTTATTTTAGATATTTTTTTGGGGGGGATGGTATTTTATACTGTTCTTGTTTCTATGTTTCTGTGAGTATTTGAAGTCATAACATAAGCAATTTCCTCTGGGATCAACAAAGTTTTCGGATTCTGATTGAGGAAGTTTGTGGAACGGTGATAATCGCTGGTCTTCACCCTGGTTTACGGGTTTAACTAGTTAACTGTGGTGGCTCTTTATCATACAGGAGTGCATAACAGACTCTGCTTGGACCCAAAAACCAAATGGTCCAGTCAGTAAAGTAAATAATAGGCCAGTCATTTAGTCTTTTTGCTAAACTGAAATGACTGCCAAATTCTGGGACGAGGATCCACTCTGTGTGAGTGCACTCTGCTGTCAGGCTGGACCTGCCACAACAAAGGCAGTGACTTCAGTTATATGACAGTACTTGAATACATAGGCAAAAGGGCAAGATTAGATGGACTGTGGGAGAATGGGTAGAGATAGGGGTTCTGATTAAGTAGCACAGGGAGGGAAGGTGAATGGGGTCAAATTTAATGAATTGAGTTATGGTACTTCATAAGGATGTTACACTGAAAGGGACCCCAGAATCACAGTCATGGTTCCTAACCCTAACTCATTTTCAGCTTCATAAAATCTAACAAATGCAGCCATGGTTATCGCATTTTACAGCCTTCCTTAATATTGTGTGACATAACTGTCACAAGTCATCAGCAAGACATTTGGGTTGGAAAAAGACAAATGGTCAACATTGTCTAAAATGTGCAGGAGAAGGGAAGTGGTGTCAACTCCTAAATAAACTGTGGTTAATAAGTCAATGAGAAAAATTGTTGAATGAAATATTTATTGTTAAAATAATACAATGAAATGTTTATTTCAATAACACATTAATGATTATACAGTACAATAATAATACATTAATAATGTCAAATATTTGTTTGGGGAAAAAGCAGTAAAATTGAACATACAGACCTTTTTTATTTTTTTACTTTGTATGGTTAGATATATTGATAAGTGAATCCTGGGCCATTCTTCTATTAGTCCTTATTTGACCTTCCCACTGTTGAGAGCCAAAATCTAGGGTTCTGTCATAGTATTAAATTTGTCCCATTCAGTTGTAATTTTTACTTGATAACAAATGTCTACATTTAATCAGGTAACATTTAATCAGGCAGATGATGAAATGCGTGTCAAATTAAATGGCTTGTTTTTGAATTACTGTATGGAAGCTGATATCAGTGATTACCTCTATAATGGGGTAGCATTCAGCGGATCATATATTGAATCATTGCTCCTCAGAGAATGTTCCTCATTTTGGAGTACTTTGATTGATTATTAAGTGAAATGACTTTAAATATAATGGCCTAAAATGCGCTATGCAGTTCTGCTCAAGAATTAGAAAGAAAAATGAAAATCCCATAATGATTAATTTCTTTTGAGGCTGCTATTACACAGCCAAAAGGGTTAGATAATTAAAGCTATGCTATGCTGTAATGAAGTGGACCTTTTTTTCTCGTCTTGCCCGCAAGTATAACTGGCCGCAAGTATTCTGAGGCTGTGCTAAGTATGGTTAGTTCTTTACCAAATCTGATCTCATTTTCCTTTTTCGAAGTAATCTTCAGTGCAAATCTTGAAATGACCATAACTTATGTGTTTATTCACATGGAAAAGAGAGGTATGATAGATTAGGTGCTTAATCAAACCCACCTGAGATTGTATCATTGTAATTGTAGTGGCACTTATGAGTCTGTGCACACTAAGGCATTAACAGAAAAGTTGACTAGTCGTGTGTTTTTTTTTCCTCTCTGTGCGAGCGCTTGTGTACACAATGCAGTCTCTGCCTCTGATTGGCTTACGCTGACACGCCTTCCTTGACTTAACCAATTATTATAGTCCCTTCATAAAAAGGGCGGTAACATTGGCACGAGTGGAATCTAAACACAAAACCACAACAAGACGAGAGACATGGCAGCAGTAGTTGACAGACACACATCACATGATCTAGACCACACAAACACATGGTGAATTGCATAATCTGCAAGTCGGTGTTAAAGTACAGTAACAGTACCAGTGTTCTACACGGCCATCCGCTAGCTAACATGGCTAACGCTAGCACTGCAGAGAGTCGTCCAGTCCAGAGGATGCTGAGTGGCTGCAGCAGCTTAAACTGTTCCCACTTTCTATTATACACTTAAATTTACCAGAAAATTCAAGGTACCAGCCTTTGTTTTGTTTTGTTTAATTGTCATGTTGACTGTTAATGTTACAGAGAACCTTAATAAAAGTTGCTCAATGTTGACTTTGATGACGGATAAGTCAACCTGAAAAAATCTGAAGTCGTTAATGCTCTTGTGCACACACTCTTGCATTGTTGGTTATTTAGTACAAAATATGTAATCTGTCAAACTGTGGTCACCTTTCTGAGTGAGAGATGTGCTAGGACAAAAGTTGGTACATCTGACAAGAATATGGTCCAGCTTATCACCCTGGTATCACACACTCTCTCTTCTTTCGTTTCTACAGTGCCTAACAAAAGTCTTGTCACTTAACCAGGTTGTAGGAACAACAATTAATAACTTGACTCGTAGTTAATCAGTTAGAATCAGAAATGGCTTATGAGAAATGCAAAGCCCTCTAGAGTATGCTTATTATACCAAAATACAGTTTTGCATCATTCATTGGGTTGTATCATTTAATTAGGACAGAAAGGTCAAATTTTGCCTGGACAAAAGTCTTGTCATATACAAAAATAATGTAGAAATTATAGAAATACTTTATTTAGAATACACAAACATGCCACAGTAACACCAGAACATAAAGTCATGGTGCCTTGGAAAAAGAAAGAATCTCAATGAACTCTGGGAGTCCTGCAAGACTGCTTTCTTTGCTATTCCAGATGACTTCATCAACAAGTTATTTCAGTCATTGCCAAGACATATGGATGCGGTCCTCCAGGCTCACGGAGGTCATACACGTTATTAATTATTTCTTCCATGACTTTATGTTCTGATGTTATTCTAGCATGTTTGTATATTCTAAATTTAGTTTCGACATTATTTTTGTATATGACAAGACTTTTGTACAGGCAAAATTTGACCCTTTCTGTCCTAATTAAATGATACAACTCAATGAATGATGCAAAATTTTATTTTGGTATAATAAGCATAATCTAGAGGGCAGTTTCATGTAAAATAATATTTTTACCGTATAGATACAACTAAAAAGTTTTGATGTACTATATTCTGTGACAGAGACGAGCATTTTCTTTCAAAATAATAGATCTTTCAGACTCTGATAATCAATAAAATATTTTTATTCTGTCTTTCTGTGCGGCCCGGTACCAGATGACTCACGGACAGATATCGGCCAGCAGCCCGGTGGTTGGGAACCACTGGTCTATACCATCAAGAGACACCAACAGGCTAGTTCTAATCTGGACAGGAAGATGACTGATAGGCCTCAGTCCACTTCTGAACCACAAGACAAGTTCATAAGAGTTATCAGTTTCCATGACAGAAGATTAAGTGCACCAGAAATCAAAGCTCAACTGAGTGAATGCCATGGCACCAAAACATCAATTTCCACTGGGTGCAGAGGAGTGAGGGAGGCGGGGCTAAATGGTTGTGTTTCAGCCAGAAAGCCACTTTTGAGGGCGCCCTTGTGAAAGGAGGCTTCCACAGTGTTTAACTTCCATTGTTAGGCATGGACGTGGCAGTGTGATGGTTTTTGGATGATTTGCAGGGTCTAAAGTTGCAAAATCTGCATACAGTGACTAGAATTTTGAATCAGAAAGACTACCAAAACATCCTACAGTGACGTGCTATTCGCCACAGACTCACTGGTCAGCTATTCTTTATGCAGCAGGACAATGACCCCAAACATACTTCCAAACTGTGTCACAACTATATTAAAAGAATAGAAAATGACGGTAAGCTGAAATTCAAGGCCTGGAATCACCTAACCTGAACCCGATAGAGCTAGTTTATGAGGAACTGGACAGAAAGGTCAAGGCGAAGCAGCCAAGTATTGCATCGCATCCATGGACAGTGGTCCACGAGTGCTGGAATGAGCTTAGAGAAATATTTAATGTCCCTTGCAGAAGGAATTCCTTGAATTTGCTCTGCTGTTGTAACCGCTAGAGGAGGTTACTTTTATGAGTATAGGATATGACATTTTCTTTCTCACAGAGGTATGCAAATGGTGAACATATTCTAAATGTATTTGCTGGTACAGAATATTGAGGGTATTTTAGTCACTGTTTAGTGAGTAACACATAACTGTAGAAAATCTCAGTGTGCAAAACTTTTGACCTGCAGTGTACATTATCATCTGCATCCTCATGGCTCATTCATGTCTTGGCACAGTGAACAGGACTACACCTGTAAATGCGACTGAAAGATTTTATGAGATATGTGATTGTTGGAAGTGTTGAACTTAACACAGTTGTTTTAAAAAACATTTCCTCGTTCTTTTTCCCGTTCTTTTGTTTTACTTCTTTATCGTCCATTTTGGCATGGAAGAAAATATATAGCTTCTGACTTCTTGTGCTTTAGTTTGTATCATAAGCTCTCTTTTTCTCCCTTTCTGTCTTTCTTTCTCGTTCTCTCTCACTCTCACTCTCTCTTTTGTGCTTTCTCTCTCTCTCTGGCTTGGTTTCTTTCTCTCTTCCTTTAGTCTCTCTATGTCACTTCTTGCTGAGCACAGAAAGTATGATCACATCTTAATGAAATGCTAAGCCCTCAAATAGCTACCGTTTTGGCTTCTCTGTCTAGGCATACCAGCTAGCCAAGTTTGCCTTTCCCTTTGTCCTTATTTACTTAGAGTTTCATTTCCAGGCACAATCTGACATTCAGAACTTTTTGCAGCTTTCATGTCAGTCACACTCATAATAACTCATGCCAGTTTTGCATAATTATAAATATATGATGTGGAAATGTGCTCGCTGGAGTACAGGACTCTCTAGGACCACGCATGCTGAGTGTGCCTGTTTTCAAAGATGGGTCACCATTCGAAGTTACAACTGTATTTTGTCCATAACTTTATCTGTATCCTTAAGTGTAGTCAGCATACAGAAAGTGCACTTAGTAACAGTCATGTTATGGTGACATAACAGAAATTCAGCATTTAAGTGAAATTAAAAATGCGTGAAGCATTTTACAGATTGCCAAGTTCTTCACCCACCAAGAGTAAAACACTTTAAAGCTCAATCCAGAAAGGCATTGCTCTGAGGAGCATGTTAAAAGAAAATCTGTCATCTTTTAGTGTCTTTACATCAGACATAAACACACCTTTTGATTCCACTGTTTACTTTGTCAGCCAAAAGAATGTCCATCAGCACCTGTGCTTCGGAAACATCTTGAAAACATATAATTGTCATTTCTTAGTAAGAAATATTTTCCTCAACTGAACCTTGAAGTCCTCCAAATAATGTAACATTTACAGAATATATAAACACTCTAACAGAATATATAAACACTCTAATCAGCCATAAAACATATGAGCAGAGTTACATTGATTATCTTATTACATTGCCATTGCCATCATTATTACATTGAAAAGGGGTGGGATATATTAGGCAGCAAGTGAATGAATGGTCTATTATGTATATATGTGTATATATATATATATATATATGTGTGTGTGTGTGTGTGTGTGTGTGTGTGTGTATATATATGTGTATATATATGTGTGTATATATACATATATATGTATATACACATATATA